>JARWLC010000014.1:39867359-40319859 GCA_033318265.1 Phyllotis vaccarum
TTGGCCCCTGAAGACGCCTGAACATGTGGTGCACACACAGACTCACACAGAGAGATATAAATAAAAATGTGTTCTTTGTAAAAGATGGGATAATTAGACATATTGTTATATGTGGAAACTAAAGAGTATATGTGTGAGTGAACTATTGTTTTCAGCTTTGTGTTTTTATAATAAAACATGGGGGGGGGCATGGTTCACCACTTACTATGATCAGGAAGTATTTGGAACAAACTACTTAACCCTTTTGGGGTCTTCATCTGTCAAAATGGAGTGCTAGTCATTACGCTCCCCTATGGCTATTGTAAGGCTTTTAGAAGAGTGACAATGTATGATCAGGACTCAGGAACTGTTACTGCTGTTTTGGGTTTTTTCATTAGTGATGGTGGTGGGTTTTGTTGTTGTTTTGAGACAGAGTTTCTCTGTGTAGCCCTGGCTGTCCTAGAACTCATTGTATAGATTAGGCTGGCCTCACACTCACAGATATGCCTGCCTCTGCACCCCACTCCTATCCCAGTGCTAGGATTAAAGATGGGTACCACCATGGCCTGGCTGGAGTGTTACATCTTGATATTATGCCTGGGACCAAGCAGAGTGACTTGTCTGCAGATAGAGAGATAAAAGGCAGACCTACCAGATGTGCAGGGTGCCATTCAGCAAGAAAGCATCCATGCAAGACATTGTAACAGAGGAAGAACATCTAAGCTTGGGGTGTGCAACCTTAGGTGGAGCATTCAAGTCAGCTTAAGGTTTAGGTTAGGGGTGAAGAGTCTTATTGGTGAAGGACAACTGTGCAGAGTAGCTGACAGTGTCACAAGGGTGCAGGAAATGAGCCCTAAACTGAGTCCCAGAAAAGCAGGTTGATGGCAGGCACCAACTAGTAGAAAACTTGCTTGTAAGCCACGCGGAGTCATGGATGCATGCAGCCAAAGGCAGGCATGGAAATATTTACTGGGTTGGGGTCAGATGGGCTTATACTTGGGAAAGGCTGTGCTTGTCATCTGGGAGCTTGGGAAAGGGGGATCTGTGGTGATGTATATTTAATAAAATTAGTCTGGAATATCAGAGGACAGAGCATCTCTCCAGCCTTTTTTGTTATTGATTGTTTGGGGTTTTGGTTTTTGGGGGTTTTTTTTCATTGTTGTTTTTGAGACAGGGTTTTCTGTGTAACAGTCCTGGCTGTCCTAGAACTTGCTTTGTACACCAGGCTGACTTGGTCTCACAGAGATCCTCCTGCCTCTGCCTTCCAAGTGCTGGGACTAAGGGCACATGTCAAGCAAACAGAAATGACAAATATTTACAATGTACAGGAGCACAGTCCCACAGCAGGTGTCCTCAGACAAAGATAAGTCACCTATGCCTACCCCTGCAGCACATGCCATGATACCTTCATTTCTACCCACCATTTCCTGATTTAGCGCCTGCCTCCCCACTGGCCCAAGATCACAGTGAAGGTGGGAACCCATCTGTCTCGCTGTCTCCAGAATGTCTCCTCCAAATCCAACAGAGTGCTGTTGAGTATCATGAGCCAAAACCCAAGTTTCCTTCTTGATTAACAAAAAGCTAAGGGTGTGTGGTGGCGGCAGGGGGCGAGGATTGGGGGGGGCGGGGGAAGAGCAGCTACTTCTGGAGCTTAGGCCCTTAGTTAAGGGGTAAAAGGGAGGCTTGGAAAAGAGGATGCTGGGGCTTCAACCCTAGGGATGTGGAGAGGGGGAGTTTCCTAGTTAGGGTTATCATTTTGTGATGAAACCATGACCAAAATCATCTTAGGAAAAAGAGGGGTCCGATCACTCACAGTTTCATGTAACAGTTCACCATCGAAACCAGTGAGAGCAGGACTCAGATGCAGAGGCCATGGAGAGGTGCTGCTTACTGGCTTGCTTACATGGTTTGCTCAGCCTGCTTTTTATAGAAAGCAGGACCACAGCCCAGAGGTGGCACCACCCACAATAGCCTGGGTCCTTCCCCACCATTAACTAATTAAGAAAATTCCTACGGCTGGATCTTATGGAGGGATTTCTTAATTAAGGCTCTCTCTTCTCTGGTGACTCTGGCTTATATTGAGTTGACATAAAACCAGCCAGGACAGGAAGGGAAGAGGTGGGAAGCAGGTAACTCCTAAGCTTTGGCTTAAATGATGGCAGGATCCCTGGTTCCCCACTTACATGTTGGGGATGAGAACTTGGGTCTGAACCCAAATAAGATGGATGAAGAGAGGGTGCTTCCAGATCAGTAACTTAGACATCTGGCATAGAGATTTGGGAAATAATACTACGCAGTTAACAAATAGTACAGGTGCATATGCATTTACAGTCTAGGGAGACGGGCTCAGCAGTTAAGAGCACATGTTGCTCTGCAGAGAACTCAGGTTCCATTCCCAGCATGCACAAGGCAGCTCACAACCACCCGTAACTCCAGAACCAAGGATCCAAAGCTTTCTTTTGACTTCCATTGGCACCGGGCACCCATATGATGTACATAACTGATAGCAGGCAAATCATTCATACCCATAAAATAAAAAATATAAATTGTTTAAAAGTCTAGGAAATGACTTTACACCACTGCTGCCTTTTTGTTGAGCACAAACATCTGCTTAGTCTATTTTACTCATCAAGATCCCTATAAAAAAGGTCTTGAGTTGGGACTTATTAACTATCAATTTTATCCTTTAGCCTGCAGCTACGTCTCTTCATACTTATTCCCTGCAGATGAAACAAATACCTAGCCCCATGCAAAGTTGGTCTTGCCCTCTGGTTTAAAGTTTAGAAATCATCGAGTTTAGTGCTTATCAAACCGTGAGCCCCAGACCATCTTTAGAACAGATAGAGGACTTGTTAGGAATAAAGAGCTATGCTTTCTAACCCTCTCCAACCCGACCCAATCACACACAGACTACAAAACTAGAATCTCAGAAAGAGGCGTCCAGCAACCTGAATCTCTCCTTCCCTCTCTCTCTCTCTCTTTCTCTCTCTTTCTCTCCCTCTCCCTCCCTCCTCCTCCCCCTCCCCCCCTCCCCCTCTCCCTCTCCCTCTCTTTAACAAGACTCCTGGAGCTCAGCCCAGTGCTTGACTATAGATCTCTGCATCTGCTTCCATCAGTTACTGGATAAAGGCTCTATGATGGCAATTAGAGTGGTCACCAATCTGATTACAGACAGCCAGTTCGGCACCCTTTCCACTATTGCTAAGAGTCTTAGCTGGGGTCATCCCCATGGATTCCTGGGAGTTTCCCTATGCCCAGCTTTTTCATATGTGTGCTGGGGATCAAAATCAAGGTCCTCAAGCACGGGCAGCAAGCAGTTTACTGACTGAGCCATCTCTTCACCTGTGGTGTCCTGTGTTGACATGGATTTCCTGGTGATGCTGATTCGTCTTAGAGAGCCAATGGTTTGAACTGTATTATCTTAGGCTGATGAGGAAAATGGGACCTAGAGAAGATGAAAGACAAGGTGCCTGGCATCACTGTCACACTGTGGGTGGCAGCAGGACAAGATCCAGACATCTCATCTGAAGAAGATACCAGGAACCTGGGAAAACGGAGGCACTGTTGGAGGCTGGTGCATTCTCAGCAGTGAGGTTTTAGGAAGAAGTACTCCCAGAGATGAAGTCCTCAAAGCTCCCCCAAGATATCAGTCTCCCAGGCTGCCATTCCAGGACCATGTAGACCTCATGGGAAGTCACCAAGGGCAGTACATTGTCTATGTCTCCAGGGGCTTTACCCACTGCAATACTCCTGGGCTGCAATTACAGCCCAGTCAGGAAGCAGAGATCAAATTAGCAATTTGAGAAGGGAAATTTCAATGTCAGTTATTCCCTGAAAGATGATTGATTGAACCTGCAGTGCTTGTGAGCTCAGCTGGTCTTCCCAGTTCCTTTACCATTAGCCCCAATTCCCTCATCCCTTTTGTGCATTCCTTTCCTTCACATTTCCTTCAGCTCTGACAATTTGTTTCTCTAATTTAATAGTAAGTATGATGAGTCATTCAGAAAACAGACTGAGCTCCAGACTGGGAGTTCCCTGTGTGTGCCATACAAATGCCAGCTGCTCCTATATCCTCTCCAGTTGTCAGGGATGGCCTCCTTGCCCCTGTCCCAGCACGTGCATTTCGTATGCACTGTGACTTGGTTCGGGGGACCTCTCTGCCACTCTCCTCCAGACCGCTTGTCTGAACCTTCTGGAGACCCAGCATCCACCAAAGGCTCTTCTGTGCCTTACTGCTCTCTCCTCAAACCCTGCAAGGAGAATGGGGTGTGGCTTACAATTCAGTACGGTAACGCCTCACCCTGCCTAAAATCCTTTTTTGGTTTCCCATAGTCGGAGACCAAGGCTCAGATTCACATAAACCTCCAGGACTGTGTCCCCTAGTGGCAGGATAGGAGAAAGGCAAGAGGTGGTTCTGAGCAGCCCAGGATAGCTCACTCTTTTCCGATCCTACCCTCTTGGCCACTACAAACCCAGGATCTCTAGACTGCTGCCTTGTAGTTCCACATACCTGCCAACACTGGACTTCATATAAGGGCTTCCTCACACAGTTATCTGTTTAAATCACATATATGTATGTATGCACATGTCTACAAGTGTTTAAATGTTATTTTCCCAATCCCCACCTCCAGGTTCTTGTTCTGTAGCCAGACTGGCTTGGAGATGACCCTTTTCTGTAGGTCTCCAGAGTGTTGGGATTTACAGCGGTGTCCCACTCTTCTAAGCTTACATCAATCTTCTTGCTTCTTGTTTGGTGGCACGCAAATGGGCTCTGGAGTTCTATGTGCTGGAGAGCAAACTAAGCCTACCCTGTCTGCCTTACACCTGGCTCAACACTCACAACCAGCATGTGAGAGATCATTTCCAACATCAGCATCTCCATCCCCACCTGCAGGTGACCAGCCTCCTCACCAGCATGCCTCACCATGTCTACATTTCACCGAAGTTTCTCACTGCCAAGTCTGCAGTTTAATTATATCTTCAGCATTTCACAGCTGCTAAAGAATGGGAGAAACTGACATGTCCTGAAGATTCTCACCTCTCTTCTCACTGGCCTTCATAAACCTCTTCTAACCACCTCCTAGCCACCTGTAAATCCTGGCAGAACCTCTGCCACCGCTCTTATTTCTCGGCGTAGCACCTACCAGTGTATGTAGTAATCGAATCAACTGGGCTGTACGACCTAGGATCACATTATGTCCCAGACGTTCACTAAAGTTCAGCAAAACATCAATAAACCTCCAATGAATGAATAAATGACCGGCCAGCTAGAAAGGAGGGTATAAGCCACATGTGCACTAGTATCCTGGCTCCTTCTATTCCATTGGAGAGTCTTGCCTGCTTCTTCAGGCTCTGAAGCAGGCCAGTGGGGACCTGATGGTAGAGGAGGACACAGAGAAGCACAGAAAACAGGTTCAAATCTCATCCCATGACCTTTCAGCCTGCTGCCCATGTTGAATGGGAACTGGGGGTTATAGTGTTCCACCCATGCCTGCACACAGGCACAAAATAAGCAGCGTCTATTTTACTAGGTGTGAATGGGAGCCTGGGGATGGCCAGGTTCACATTAGCCATCTAAGATGCTCCAAGACAGTGGTTCACAATGATACAGCTAGAACCAGTCCCTTAGCCCTCCCCAGATCTCTGAGAAAGAGCCTAGTAGGTGTTATGCTGAGATCACACAACGGCTAGGGTGATGCCTGCTAAGGGACACGGAGAAGTGAAGTCCAGACTGACACCTGCCCCATCCACACACACACACACACACACACACACACACACACACACACACACACACGCCACACACACACACACACACACACACACACTACCGCCTCAAATAGAAATTAAGAACTTTACATTTTAAATGTCTTCAAATGGAAAACCTATCAATTTTCTAATCCCGACTACATGCTGATAAAGCACATCATCGTTACTAAATTCTCAGTAAGAATCCATCGACTCTTAAAAAGTCATAACAAAGCTCAAGTGTTTATTAAGAATTAAAAATACTGTAAATAAGCCATACAGTTCATTTCACAGTAAACTAATAAACCTTGATTTTCTTTTTTATTATTATTTTTCTTTCTTTTGGGGGGGAGTGGGGTGGGTGGGAAAGGCAAGGCAACCATTAAAGACAAGTCAACTCAAAGGGTGGGTACAGCAAGAACAATCACAGAAATGCTGCACACTCGATCCTTACTGACAGATGGAGCTTCCTCAGGAACACTGAGATAAAATACAAAGATATGGCCTACATTCCCAGGGAGATGCCAAAATCCACTGCAGAAAGAACAACCCTGGCATTAGAACACAAAGGTCTCCCCTCTATGATTCCAAACATACTTGGTGACCCCTCCTAATGTGGTGGCACAGGTGGGTCACCAGGAACAGAAGGGCACTGGGCCTCCCGGGGCTGTTTCATTTTGAGAACCTTCTAAATTTGCATAGTTAGTTACCTCTGACATCACTAGACTCGGGAACAGGAAGGGACCTTGCCTCTGAAAGTGACCCTCAAGAAGGCTCTGGGGGGCTTTCTCCTCCTCCCACTCAGAGCTCACATCCGTGAGGTTTCACCAGGTCTAAGTGGAAGACAAGGACACAAAACCTCAGGCCAAGAGTATAAAAAAAAAGTAAAGTTAATTTTCTTAAAGACAATTAAAAAGAAAAGTGCCCCATCCCCATTTTCGTGGCTGTGTTTTACTATAAATCTGTCAGCCAGACAGGATTCCTTTTTTTTTTTTTTTTTTTTTTTTAGGTTAATCTGCTCCCTGTTAATCCCCAGTTAAAGCCATTGTCATCCCCCTAACAGTAAACACAACACGTCCCTTCTAAACACCTTTTCTGCACAGGGCTGGGCCTTCAGGAAGCCAAACCAAAAGCAGAAATGGTATTTCAGAAACCAAAGGTGTGTGGTAATAACTGCAAATAAATTAACTGGCCACAGAACACCATACGGTGGGGGAAGGGGCAAGAAGATGGGGGGGGGGCACAGAGGGGCACCCGGAAGGAAACAATGGTTTTTGATTTGTGTTTTTTTTGGTCATAAGAAACTGGACTATAAATCTGTGCCCTGCACAAGCAGTTCATTTAAATCTTCTCATGAATCTTTTCAACTTTCACAAACAACCTATCCAGATCATTCCTCAGGTCGTCCAGCAGGCCCTTGGCCGATTCCAGATTGTTCTCGTTTGTCTCGATTTTGACGGAGTAGGCCACCAAACTGTCCACGGCAGTCCTCAGCATTTTCAAGTCTGACTCCACTTGGCTCACTGAAGATTTCAGGTTGTCTAGAGAGGAGAGTCTGTCCAGGAAGTCCTGGGGAGGCAGGGCCCGGCCTTGACCCTGGCTGAGCAGCGAGTGCACCTGCTCCTGCAATGACTCCACAGTGCTGGGGAGCTCACCCATGCTCTGCTGCAGCTCCTTCACCCCGCTGGCCAGAGTCAGCTGGGCCTCCCCCAGGCTTCTCACCGTGCTGGCCATGTCAGAGGACCCCAGGCTTTCCAAGTGCTCCTGCAGCACAGCCAGGCGCTGCTCATACTCCTGGCTCTGAGACAGAAGCGATTCCAGGCTCTCAGTGTGGCGAGCAGAGGCCACTTGCATAGAGTAGACTCCGTCCTCTACGTACTGGAGCCTGGCACCGAGGCCCTCAATCTGCCTCTGGAGTTCATCTAAGGCTTTGGAGTCTTTGAAGACAACGGTCTCCTCTGCCCCATGGGCTTCGGCCTTCAGCTGCTGCAGCTCTTCTTCCAGTCTTCTGATGTCCTCTGGGAGGCGAGAGGAGGCCTCCTCAGAACGCAGAAGCTTCTCTGTGAGGGCCTCCAAAGCCAGGCGCTCCGAGTTGGCTGCCTGCTTGAAGGCCTGTTGCTCCTGCTTGAGGCTCACTAGCTCCCGGACCTCTGTGTAAACATCTGATTCCATGGTCTGAAGGGAACTCTTCAGGGCCTCAATGTCCCTGTCCCTGGACTTCACAGAGGCCTGTACCTCCTTCAGGGCTTTCTCCAGAGTTTTCAGGTCCTGACTGCGATCGCCCTTGGATTCTTCCAGGGAGGCAACCTTCACCTTAACGTCATTTATCTCCTTCTGGCTTCTCTTCTGTACATCAGTAAAGATGGCGATGTTGTCATTAATGGACTTGGTGAGTTCCGTCAGGCGCTCCTCAACTGTGTTCTCCAGGGATGTGAAGTCCCGTTCCCGAGCGTCCTTCACCACGTGGATCCCGTCTGACAGGTCTTTGAGAATCTCATTCTGCAGCTTCTGCAGAACTTCGCTGATACGGTTGATCTCACTCTCTCCTTGCTTCACAGCTTTCTCCGTGAGGTCCTGCTTATGTTGAGAGCTTCTCAGGATGGACTCAAAAGTCCCAAACGTGGCTTGCAGAGACTGTACCTACAAGCAAGATCCAGATGTTAGGCACAGAGAATAGTTTTGGGTGTGTTTGTATACACTTCCACTATTTTCTGTACTGTCTGTTGTATCTGCCTGTCAGCATTCTCCCTCCCAAGGTGGTTTACATGGTGGATATAATGAACTGCAGGCCCCTCCAGGTACTTCAAAGTCAGCTCATTAACCAACCTAACCAGTCAACATGGCTCATCTGCTCTCTCAACCCCTATCTCTCAGGCAACGCGAGGTACCAGGGATGGACAAGCAATAGGCAGGCTAATGAGGTGGGCAACACCTTTTCCCACTAAATGAGGGAGGCCTGCAGCTTCTCAGACCAGCACATGGCCAATACCTATTCATCAGTAAAGACAGCACACAAGGAGACAGAGCTGAAACAAGGCCAGATCACACTCTGAAGACATAACTCAATCCCTGAACACAGCTGCCCCTGCAAGTCTACTCTTGAACTTTCTAGTTTGGGCCAATTAGAGCATCTTCATTCTCATATTCTCTCTTCTCTCCCTCCCTCCCTCCCTCCCTCCCTCCCTCCCTCCCTCCCTCTCTCCCTCCCTCCCTCCCTCCTTCCTTCTATTTTATGGCTGGCTTTCTAGTTCTTGCAATTGAACATCACACATTTTCTTAGGAAAGAACCCGAAGCACACAGAAATACTAGGCACAAAGTGAAGAGACCAAATCCAGGTCTACGCCTGTAACATGCAGCTGTGTGGTCTTTGGCAAGTCACTCCCTGGACTTCAGTGTCCCCCTCACTTAAAAACACAAGCAGTGGGCTGGATGACTCCTTAGGACACTCTGGCTTTTGTGAGCACGCTGTGCCTTTCTTGCTGCTATACATTCATTCTATATAAACTCCATTCTGTACAGGCTCAGTGTGTGGGTCTCCCAAACGAGTTGGTCTAACACAGAGAGACTGTGCTATCAAAAAGCCAGGCCTTATCCTGATAGGAACCTGTAATGTTTGGTGGGGGGAGGGGAAAATTAAGGAAAGATTAAGAAGGCCAGCAATGTGGCCTTGTTCTAGAAGTCCCCAGGTACAACTCCCCATTTCTGGAACATGTGAAAGAGACTCACTATAATGCCATGAGAAATACCAGCTAAATCCAGTGTGGCAGGTTCTGCAGGATAAATGGTGTCATTAATAGTCAATAATTAAATGTATTTTAAAAAGAGGGAGGAAGATATATATTTCTAGATGTACACACACACACACTCACACACACACTGAAGCCCAAGTACTTAACAAATTGGGTCTGGTAGCATACACCTATAACCTTGGCACTCTAAGAGGTAGAAGCAGAAAGATCAGAAGTTCAAGGTCATCCTAGGATACACAGTAAATCTGAGTTTAGCCTGAACTACATAGAATAAATAGAACAACCCAGGCTCTGGAGCCAGACTGGGTAGGAAAATCATAGCTTAATGCCTTGCTGCTGTTTGATCTTGAAGTTACAGTCTGTCTGTGTCTTGGTTTCCTCAACTAAAGGGGGCTGCCACAAAAATAGTATCTGACTCATAGGACTGTCACTGTTGAGAACTAAGTGAGTTCAAACACATTAAGAGCTGAACTGTGTCTAACTCCTGGATGCTCAATGCAAGCAGCTAACTGTCTTTATCACAGTTTAGCTTTATCCTAAATTCCTCAGAAGCTCAGGGAGTCCTAGTGGCACCTTCCACTCAATGCCAACAGTGGGGAGGACGGAACAGAGAGCACCACAGGGATGCAGACAGGATATCCAAGCCGTGGAACATGCCCACCATGCTCTAGGAACTCAAAGTCAGATTCACTCCCCGAGTCCCAAGGTAATCAAACAGAGGCCTCTCGGGTCCCTATCTTCATTCATTGTGATTTTTTTAAGGTAGATTAAAATGGGGACTCCAAAAAGGAGAAGATTTACCTCCCCAGCCGAATACAACCTGAGACACAAAGAATCCTGTGAGCAGGTACTAGAGAGAGGTGACCTCTAAAACTAGGTTAGTAAATCACAATGCCTTCCTGTTCTAAGCATAGCACTGAAAATAGAAGCATGAGTGGGTGAGCCCAGAGCCTGCAACATGGCAGGCTATGTTCAGTGTTTTCTCAATGGACCAAAGAATGAAGGAATCAGAGCAATGCTTGATAGAGCTTGGGTGGGTCTAATGCCTATTTAATTCCTAGTTGGCTTTTTACCAATGGCTAGGAAGTGATTTTAATCAGAAGCTCTTCCCAATCCCCAAAGGAACCAAGTGTCTCCCCTAGGCTGTTCATCTGGTTATGTGTGGGATATCTACCATGTGGTAGCTGATGGGTAAATGCCAGAGACAAAATAATAGCTAGACTGTATCTCTACCTTCAGGGAACTTTGCTAGGGTAAAGATGGACAGGCTGGCTACTACTGGCTGACAGTATTGGAGCACTTACTGTGCAGCATTAACTTACACCGAGTGTGAGTGGTAGAGCCAAGCATCCCAGAATGTCTCATTCGAGGACCTGAACAATCCCAAAGGATGCCCAGAAAAGAGGTTGCCACCACCAAAAGAAAGTCCTGGCTCCTCTTCACAGAGCTAAGATGAGAGAGCACAGAAAACTCAGGCCCTACAAATAGCTTACAAGCTGCCCCTACCAGCCTGAGCCCCTGATGCTACTGCTTTATGATGGAGCAGGACAACAGGCGCTTATCTAGGGCTGTAGCTCAACCATCCACATGTGCTGAAGCCCTAGACTTCTTGTGGTCCTGTGGTATAGCCATTCCCATATTAATGTGGATAATATATATGGTATATCAATACCTGCTTAGTAACATCATTTACTCTTTTCAACTGCAGCCACTACTTCAAAAGCTTTGGAGCCTTGACGATTCCTGCAAGGCTTGTGCGTGAATGTGAATGTGCTATGTGGTGTGGATATACATACGTGTAAGGGCCAGAAGTTGACACTATTCTCTACCTTATATTTGGACACAGGGTTTCCTACTGGAGCTGAAGCACACTGACTTGGCTGGACTGGCTGGCTAGTAAACTCCAGAGATAGCTTCCTGTCTGTGCCTCCCCAACACTGGGATTTCAAGTATGGACTACCAGACCCAGCTTTTTAGATGGGGCCTAGAAATCTAAACTCAAATCCTAATGCTTTCCTAGCAAACACTTTACTGACTGGGCCTTTCCCATCACTGCTCCCCTAATTCCATTTTCTACAAATCTTGACAGTGTCTTCCTCAATGGGAGAATGAAAAACTGAGCCCCTAAGAAGAAAGTGATTTGCATACAGTTTCAACAGGGAAGGAGTGAAGGTTATTTCAACAGGAAATAACACCCAATTTCTTCAACCTGGATTCAAGGCACCCCGGTTAGGACCCCACTTTCCAGCTTCCCCTGTACTTCTGAGTGTTACTCTGTCACAGGAAGTCTAACCACCTCTGCCCTTGAGGCATGTTCAAATCTGTCCCCTTACCTGTATGCTCTTCACAGTCCTCAACAGTTCTGATGGCCGCTCTGTCCCAACCACCCAAATACAGACCCTGAGAAATTTCACAAGCTCTTCCTTCCCAAAATGCACACAAGTTACCCATCACTCACACCTACTTAGTGTGCTAATTTACACGCTCGATTTGTGCTTTTTTCTCTTCCATATCCTCCACAGAGCCCACGCAGAGCCATGCGACTATTGGGCTTCAATAAATATTATGACTGATTAGCAAGTGGGTGGATGGAAGAGGAAACAGGAGCTAACGAGATCCTGCAGGGTGTCTATGTTTTTAGGACGATCTGACATTCAGCAGGCACAGGAGAATTGCCTACTTGATTTTCTCAGAAGTTACCTCCCTTGGCCTGCACCACTTCACAGGCTGACTCACTCCTGGTACTCTTAAGAGGAAATTCCTAGTGTTGCAAACTCAACAAAAGTAAAGACTTGGCAGGGCAAACAGCATGCTGGGAAAAGGAGGCAGAGGTTCCGGGCTCAGAAGTGGCGGGATTTTTTGTTTCCGTCCAGCAACTGAGATTCATTCAGCAAGAACATCGTGGAGGATGGGAGGGGCCTGGGGGGAAGGAGACTATGCTGTGGCTGTAAGGGTAGAAACTAAGCAACGAAGCAATTTTGCCTTGGCAGTTGGGTTCAGCCACTCCTGAAACACCTCGATAGGGATTCTTCATCACACGGTGGCCCAGACTTTCTTATACAATCTGGAACTCAGTCAGCTGGAGTCTTTGTCAACTGACTTTATGTCTCTAAGCCTCAATATTCTGGTCTGGAAAATGGAGTCAAAATTGTCTGTCCTCCCTCCCTCCAGGGTTAACTCTGAATTAAAATAAAATACATGAGTCTCCACACCACATATATGCGACCTAATACCTTTGGCCTGTGTTTCCTCTGAAGCTGAGGCAGGCTACTTCAAAGGCACACATAGGCTCATTCGTCCAGCTAAGGACAAGGGACCTAAAGATAGGCACCATTTCATCCGAACTTAGCAAATGACTAAGCTCACTAGCTTTTCCTTCCCCCAAAGCTCTGGGTCTATTAAAAACTGGCTCGGATGACTCCCACTGGCAGAACTGAGGTGAAGCCTTGACCAAAGGCTTCCAGGGATGTGCTGGCTTCCCTTCCAGCCTCCTTTTCAGGCAATTCTGCCCATTCAGCGGTTCCTAGCGCAAAAAGAATGGGCTCCGTAGAGCCTGCCGGCTTTCTTACAGGTCACCGCTAATGTCCTGTGACAGGCCCTTCGCCCACCCTCCCCCGATGGTCAGGCCATCCCAGCAGCCTGCCCCATCCCTCTCCAGGACCATTAACAAAGCCGGTCTGGGGCCGCCCTGGCTACTAGGGAGCTGGAATCCCAGCTCTTGCAAGCAACAGGGCCTGGGCAGGAAAGGACGAGGGTCCCTTCAAGGAGGGCAGGAGTGGGGTCCCGACCCCGCCAAAGCTGGGGTACCCACCTTCTGCTCGACGCCCTGCAGGCTCTGGCCCAGCTCGTCCCTCTGACGGGAGAAGTCCTGGTGGCCGTGCCGGACCTGCTGGACCTCCTCCAGGACGTGATGGACACACCAGCCCGAGAAGGCGGCAGCCGCCACCAGGGCGAGGTAGAAGAGAAAGTTGAGCAGCCGGCCAAGCCTGCGCGAGCAGGACGCCGAGGACGCGGCGGTGGCGGCGGCGGCCGAGGACCTGCCGCGGTGGCCGCCCCGGTGCGCCTGATTCTGCGGGTGCTGCTGCGGCGGGTGCGGCGCGGGCGGCTGCGGAGGGTGAGGCGCCGGCGCCGGCTTCTTCGCCACGTCATCCGCGCCGCCCGACGGGTGGGCGCCCTTGTCCGAGGGGCTCGCGGCGCCGTGGCCGCCCTTGGAACCTCTTTGTTTGGCCGAGGGCATGGCGGCGGCGGCGGCGGCGGCGGCGCGATCGGGGTGGGCGAGCCGGCCGAGCGGGACGAGCGGAGCGCGCGGCCCGGGACGCTGGCTCGGGGTCCCGCGGGGGCTGCGCTGGCGGCACGCGGGCGCGGCGGCGTCGGTGCGGCCCGGAGCGCGGAGCGGCGAGCAAAAAGGTCGGCCGCGGAAGGAGGAGGGGGCCTCGCTCCGCCGCCGCCGCGGCGCCGACCCCGCCTCCCGGGAAGGGAGGCCGAGCCCAGCCGGAGCGCCTGCCACGCAAGCCGGCCGCCGCCCCTCCTCCCTTCGCTGCGACCCCGCGTAGGGCGAACGGGCGGGGCCGGGCAGGGCGAGGCTGGGCGCGGCTGCCCGGGTGGCTGAGCCTCCCAGTGCTCGGGCTACCCTCGAGTGGAGTCGCGGAGGGGGAGGGGGGGGGACCCTGAGTGCCGTGCTGAGCTTGAGCCTCACCTGGGCGGAGGGGGAATGCAGGGGGCGCGGGGAGCACGGCTGTGGAGGTTGGGGACCCCGCGCCCCTCTTGCCTACCGCGAATCCTAAGACACCCCTCCCCCAAGGCCACCCTGGAAGCCCGCAGCCTGGCCAGGCCTTCTATCTTCCCGCAGGTTTTTAGGCTCGAAGGACTGCATCCAAGAACCTTGGGTATGGACTGCAACTTGTCCAAGGAACTGAGTTTCTATGCTGCCCTCTTGGCCTGGCCAGTCGGCTGTAGACAACCCCCCTTCCCAGCTCCCTTGACTGTTTGTTTTGGGGGTACTGTACTGTCTTGCCACAGCTTCTTTCCAGACTGGCTCAGAGTCGAGTGGGGGATGCCACCAGCACCCACACTTGGACACAGGTCAAAGTTGTCACTTTCTCATTTGTAAAAAGGAAATATAACAATGCCAGGATCTGGGTTATCAGTGTACAGGTTCTGAAATCCTCGAAAAAGCCCCGAAAGGTGGGGATTATATTTGCTAAATTTCATAGGAAAGAAACAGATTGATACTCAGCCTTAACAGAAGGCCTCAAGGTCAAACATAGCCACAGTTTGAATCTACTGCTGATGCTTCTGAAGCCTGAGGGACCTCATCTTTGATCAGAAGGAGAAAGAGGGCCTAGGGAGCAAACTTGTCCACCATCGGCTCAGATCCATTGGTTCTCGAGTCAGCAACGCTCTGGAGCTCACCCAGCGCGCGCACACACACACCTGGCTTCTGATGGAGTCCTAGTGTGTGCCTGGCAGAAGTAAAAATACTATTACTTCTCCTCCCAGTCTGCTTCAGAGAGGAAAGAAGAAAGAAAAAAATAAAAAATAAAAACCTCAGGTCTTTAAAGTCATGTTCAAATACCACCACTTCCATATGCCCAATACCCCTTTTGGCATAATAATGGCAAGGAGACATTGTTCACCATTATAAGAGCAAAGCTTTGGTGAAGACCCTGTGTGTGCCAGAGAGACGTCTGTACACTGCTAGAGACACCTTCCTTGAGAGCAACCATTTCTCATTGTTTTCATAGCTCGCCTTTAAAATCTGAATGCGCACTTGTGTGTCTGAGATCATGGCATCTGTAGTATACCTGGGGAGCATGCTGGGAGCCAACACCTGAGAACTGAGAATATAAATGTAAAGAGAATTTGGAAAGCAAACCTTGAGTTGTGCACAGGATACAGAATGAATAATTATTTGGAGAATAGATTTGCATAGTGGGAGAACAGGAAGGCTATTTCTGAGGCGGAAGTGGGGTGAGACCAGGACACCTGTCTTTACTTGAAGGATGTGTGATGCATATAGAGATGAGCCGGGTGGAGTGGCTGCAGATTGTAGAAGGCAGCAAGGCAAACAGAAGAGTCACTGCTATTGTAGGGGACATAACATCGAGTAAATTAAATGTGGGCTGGAACCTGCTCTCCTGAAATCATATGCTCTATCCAGAAGAGAATAGTCCCTCATGGGCCTAACAGCAGGAGCTACAGTAGAAGCCTCCTACTTCAGCAGAGTGCAGGACTCCTCAGCCTGCAGCCCAGAGAGATGGATGAGAACAACAAACTGAGCTATCATAAGACGGTCCGGACTAACTTCCTTAAAAGCTATCGAGTTCAAAGTGTGCTTAAAATTGCCAATGTACAGAGACCCTCCTTCACCACCTGTGTTAAGAGGACGGGGTCGGTAATTCAGGGTAGTATGCTGGAACCCAGCCAAGCAAGCTGTAGCCTGGAGGCAGGAGCCCTGTCTGCTTTTTGAGATTTGACTTTGCCACCAAATTCTTGGACCTTGAGGAGTGGACTTAAGCTCCCTTTAGATATCAGAGGCACCTTCTCTGTAAAGCACATCTCTAAAACTCTTAAGACACTAATCTGTTCCCTGGAGGAAACAGTCTCTTGTTAGTGAAAATAATGATGTTTAGTTTTTTAAGGAGTTACATGTGCAGGGCAGAGATGGGAGTGGAAAAAAACTGCTTCTCAGTTTCTTGCCCAGTGATCACTGGAGGAACAGAGGTAACTAGAAAAATGACTCAGTTGATGCAGTGCCTGCCTTACAAGCACAAGGGCTTGAGCGTGCTCCGAGAGCCCATGCTAAAGGCTAGACCAAGACTGGGATGGTGACTTGGTCTAACCTTTAGTCCACAAGCATGAGGACTTGAGTTCAAATCCATAGGACCCACATACAAAGCCAGATCTGGCTGCAAGGGAGTGTAACCCCAATGCTAGGGGCAAGGTAGTAAGGATGTCTCCTTACTGTGATTGCTGGGGCTCGCTGACTGCCAGCCTAGCTCCAGGTTCATTGAGAGATGCTCATCTCAAAGGAATAAGGTGGACATCTGAAGTCTTTTGGTTTTCATGAGTGCACATGGACTTGTATACTGGTAGACATACACACACACACACACACACACACACACACACACACACACACACACACACACACACACTACAATACCCAGACACACAGAGCAGGAGGCAATGGGTATAATGGTCAAGAGTGTAGCTCTGAAGTAAGCTGACTTGAGTCACATACAGTTCCAGAACCTCCTGCAGAACATGGTATCACTGAACTGCAGTGACTACCAAATGGGTAATAACAGGTTCACACATTGTGAGGATTGTACAAGTGTACCATACTATGCTGCCTTTATAGCAAGTCTCTGAGGAAAGGGCAGCTAATGCCGTTTGCAGAGCCACTTGGGACAAGCAGAGCTTCACAGAGCTACTGTGTCCAGATTTCAAGGATTTTCTTTCTTCTCCTTTCTGGGAGCTTCCCACACAAACCATAGGCTATGATGTGTTTAACTTTAAAAGGCCATCAGTGTTTTCCTCTGTAGTGGGTGTTTGGTTACACCCATACCAGGACTTGCCCAGAGCCATCATGGAAGTAAACCTTGTAGACACTGGAGGTTCTGAAGTTTTCCATCATGCATTCAGGGAATTGCCCCTTTCTGTTTCCTGATCATCTGAACTCCCTCATCCCTTTTTCCTTTTCTACCCTAAAGTGTGTAGGATGGAATTAGGAATATGAAGAAGGAGCCAGACACATATCTTTCAGGCATTCAACTGTGTTAGGATGCCTCCAGACACCCTCATATTGCATGGACTAAATTATAAGGTCGAGTTCTGAGAGCCTGTAGCCACCAGGAATGTCAGTTGCTTCCCTCTGTACTGAAATGACAAGGTCCCAGAAGCCAAGTCACAAGTCCCCAGTGCTTTATAGAATCAGTGGTGCAGCCCTACATCATAATTTTCCTGTGGAGAGCCAGGACCACCCACCTCTCAGTGCAAGATATCAGCAGACTTTTTTGACTTTTTCTTCATATTTTACCTAGCGTCTCCCGCTTCTCCTGAGCTGGCATACCACTGAAGAAAAAGAGCTGCTTACAACTGGGTAACCGAAAAAACCTCCCACCTGACTTTTCTGTTTAAGGACATGGTGTCCTATTGTCTGAGTTCAGCACAAAAGCCAGCATATCTCCACTAAAATACAAGTCATACTGTGTCACACATCTTTCCCAAACCCTCCCAGGATTTTCCGAGACGCTCCTCCCTAGGTATGTCTCTTCACTGTTATGTGGCCCCACTGGCCTCTACCTTCAGTATGCCGAATCCCTAATTCCCTCCTGTTACAGTATCTTCTTGACATTCTCCTTTTAAAGGCCTCCTTGTCCTATATAAACTTTTTTCTTTACCATCCACTTTTCTCTATCACATATTATTTGCTTGTTGGTTCTTATCTGTTTCTTCTCCCAAATTCTAAGCTTCACAAGTAAAACATTAATTAACCCAATTTTGTGTCCCTGGTGCCTAGAATGATGTCTGGTATATAGTAGGTGCTCAGTGAATGTTACGGCTAACACATTGCTAAAACCCTTTTATTTAAGAGACAGAGGATGGGAATAATGCTGTAAGAGTGTTATCTATACCATATGTCATGGCCATTGCGCTGCGTGAGCTCATAGCTGCCATGGTTAGCTGTAAAAGATGAAGCAAGCTAAGCTTTGGGCATAGTTGGGGAGTGTGCTCCAAGCCCATGCCTTAGTGAGGAGCTACTGGCTGGGTGGGGAGGTTTCGGGAATCTGGGGATGGCCCCACACCTATGCACACACTGACAACACTAATTTGACTCGGTGGTTTTTTTTTATTTTTTAAGGACATGAAAGTTGAATGGGTGATATATAAGAGAAATATGTGGAGAGCTGGGAGATGTAAAACCAAAATACTTTGTATACATGTATAAAATTCTCAAGGAATCAATAAATATATTTTTAAAGGAGGAAGAAGCAGTGGTCATCTCTCTCTGCTGCCCGATGGAGGATACAGTGTGACAAGCTACCACCATAAATCCCCTACCATCATGCATATATAGACCCTTAAGCTAGAAACCAAAATGAACCCTTCCTACCTTAAGGTGCTCCTGTCAGCCATTTGAACTTAACAACAAAACCCATTAGTACAAAGGGATTCCTCCTGGGAAACACTGGATTCACTAGCCAAACACAGGAGGTACAAGTCCTCTAACACTTCCACATCTGGACTACAGAGATGGCTTGGCACATACTGCTCTTAGAGAGAACCTGAGCTCAGCTCCCAGCACCCATGCTGGGCAGCTCACAACAGTTTAGCTCCAACTCCAGGGAGATCCAACGCCTCTGGTCTCTGGCCTCCAGCCTGTCACCTCTGGGAGCACCTGCACTCATGAGCACATATCTTCACACAGATACATGTCATTTAAAATAATAAAGACCTTTAGCTGGGTGTGATGGTGCATGTCTTTAATCCTAGCACTTGGAGGTAGAGGAAGGCAGATCTCTGAGTTTGAGGCCAGCCTCGTCTTCAGACCTAGTTCCAGGACAGCCAGAGCTACACAAAGGAACCCTGTCTCAAAAAACAAAAGCAAACAAACAAACAAAAAAAAAACCCAAAGATATTTAAGAGACTGGAGAGATGGCTCAGTGGTTAAGACCACTTGTTGCTCTTACAGAGGACCCAGGTTTGGCATCCACACAGTAGCTTTCAACTAGCTGTAACACCAGCTCCATGGAATCTGACCCCTTTTCTGACCTCTTCAGGCACCAGACATAGATGTGGTATACATACAGGCAAAACCCATATACAGAAAATAAATCTAAAATATGTTTAATAAATATTTTAAAATCAACTATATTTCTATATATTGGCAGTGAACTATAAACTAACAAAACCTCTGTAGGATCTTCCCTTTGATAATATATTACATTATTAAAATCCATTTATCTCAGGTCTAAGCCAACGCAGGGAAGAACAGTGGAGAGAAGGAAGCTAGCAAGGGCAATCCCTGACCCTCCTATGTTGTAATAAGTTCGCGAGTCCCAGACAGCCGGAGATCTGGGACCCACAGCTGTCGCCAGAACTGCTCATCCGCCCGCCGCCCAGGTCCCCAGAAATAACTCAGACGCTTTATATTAAGTCCATGCTGTTTGGCCTATGGCTCAGGCACATTGCTAGCTAGCTCTTACATTTTAAATCAACTCATTTCTATTAATCTGCGGGCCACGTGGGCCCAGCCCGTAGCTCACCAGTGTTCTTTACATGTCGGCGGCTTCCGCGCGGTCTGCCT
Source organism: Phyllotis vaccarum (assembly GCA_033318265.1). NCBI lineage: Eukaryota > Metazoa > Chordata > Mammalia > Rodentia > Cricetidae > Phyllotis > Phyllotis vaccarum. The sequence continues at coordinate 39,887,149 of JARWLC010000014.1, forward strand.
CTAACTCCGCCCTGCTTCTCTTACCTGAACTGACTCTCCTCCCACTTCCTCTATGGTACCTGCCATGGCCTAAACCAGCTCCTTTATTTAAAGATACAGTACGCACAAATATATTCCCACACTCCTATGATCATGAGGAAGCTGGCAAGGATGCTGATGGGAGTGGTATGGGTGATGATGATGGTGATGGTTATGGGATGTGGTGGCAATGCTGATGCTAACCACCATGGCCAAGATGATGGCTGACATTGTAGGGCTGCCAGGAAGCTGCACTAACTAACACATGCCTGTGTGATTCTTCACACTTGCTGGTTGCCTACTGCATCCTGCATGCCAACCTCCATGGCTGTGCCTGCATCTCCTCTGAGACTACGTTAATGTCTGAGGTAGGTACTGCAGCACTGATAGAGTTTACTGATGAAAGAGAGCAACTTATTCAAGGTGACATGGCTTGAGAATTGTGGTTCACGCCCGGAATCCCTGCAACTGAGCCTACAGTTACAATAGCACATGCATGTAGAGACATGTTAAAGAAGGCTTCTGTAAGTTGCTGATCCAAAGCCAGCTGACCTTCAGATAAGATCCGGATTCTTTAGCTTCAGGTATCTCACAGGAAGGGAAGTGAAAGACCTCACCTCTGCCTGCCAGTGGAAACCCATTTCCACATTGTTCCTTCATGTGACACTGTAGTAGGTGAGCTGCAGGCAGGAAAGGAAGCTCGGAGAAGCGCTGGCTGAGCACTTCACATCTAATTCCTACTCTTCTCCTTCAGCACATTTCCACCTTTAGCCCCTCCCGACTCCACCTGTGCAGCAGCCTGTGTTTCCTGAAGCTGCCCTGATTTGCCATTCTCTCAGAAACTCAGCTTGTTGTTTTTCGTGCCTCCATTCCCAACCTGGAGAAAGTGTCCTGTCCCACCAACCACCTCAAGCTCCTGGGTAGGTCCTAGCATTCATCTACTATCTACTCACTGTCAGCAGCTCCAGAACAGGGCAGAGACTGCACTCACTTCCTTCTTTTATCTCCAGAGCAAGGTGGCTGCTTGGGTAGGGTCTATCGCTTCAGGAGACACCATGACTAAAAAAAGCAAGTTGCAGAGGGAAGGGTTTATTTGGCTTACATTTCCATATTGCTGTTCATTATCAAAGGGAGTCAGGGCAGGAACTCAAGAGGGCCAGGAATCTAGGCAGGAGCTGATGCAGAGGCTGTGGAGGATGTTATTTACTGGCTTGCTTTACATTTCCTGCTCAGCCTGCTTTGTCATAGAACCCTGAGCCATGTGCCCAGAGGTGGCACTACCCACAATAGGCTGGGCTCTCGCCAATCAATCACTAGCTAAGAAAATGCTCTATAGCCCAATCTTATGGGGGCATTTTCTTAATTGACATCCTCTTGCTTCAGATGACTTTAGCTTTTGTCAAGTTGATATAAAACTATTCAGAACAGCAGCTTGCCCAGATAATAAGGGACACTCAGTACAGTATGTATGTATGTGGGGGGGGTGAGTGGATAAATTGCATATATATGTCCAAGCTTCTCTAAACCACACACCTCAGATTGGATTGGCTTGAATGGTGGATGTTTGTTTTCTTCTGGCTATGGAGGTGAGGAATGAAGAATGAAGGCTGGATGGTTTCTTCCAAAGCCCACATTCTTGGCTGGTAGATGGTTACCTTTGTGCTATGACCTCTGTCAGACTTTGTGCACATTTGACTCTGTCTCTGTCCTTTTTGATATGGATGCTACTTAGCGTAGGTCAGGACCCACTCTAACAACCCCATTTTAATGTAAGGTAAATCCCTTTAAAGACAGTCTCCAACACAGTCACATTATAAGGTATTAGAGGGCTTCAACATATTAATGTAGAAAAACAGCTTAGCCCACAATTAATGGATGGAAGGATGGATGGATGGACGGAAGGATGGATGGATGGAAGGAAGGAAGGAATGAAGGATGGATGAAGGAAGGAAGGATGGATGGACGGACGGACGGACGGAAGGAAGGAAGGAAGGAAGGATGGATGGACGGACGGACGGACGGAAGGAAGGAAGGATGGATGGATGGATGGATGGATGGATGGATGGAAGGATGGATGGATGGATGGAAGGAAGGAAGGAAGGAAGGATGAAGGAAGGAAGGAAGGAAGGATGGATGGATGGATGGATGGATGGACGGATGGAAGGATGGATGGATGGATGGAAGGAAGGAAGGAAGGATGGATGAAGGAAGGAAGGAAGGAAGGATGGATGGATGGATGGATGGATGGATGGACGGACGGATGGAAGGATGGATGGATGGGACAATATATGATCTAAAATGCTTACCTGGTTTCCAACACACCCCACTGTCAGGCATTTACCCCTTAGATGAAGGGACTATCAGGACTAAAACTTTGAAAGCTTAATGAGAGTATGCATTATATATAAACGCTGATTATATGAGGTTCAGACAACACATTATAAATATGTATTGTTAATTTAACAAAAACTTACCCGCTTATCCCTTCTGTTAAGTTTTTGTATATAATACACATAATGTGTATGTTGCATAAATATTTCACTGAGGTGTGCCAACTAAGTAAGTCCAGGCCTCTATCACTCAGAAACTACCTAGGTATCTTCACCTATTTTTTTTAAAAGCCAATATAACCTCTCTAGGTTGGTTAACAGTCCCTAAGGCTTAGGGTTCTAGTGAGGTCGTAGGGAAGTGTGGGGAAGCACCCAGTAGGTGTAGTTTCAGGAGAATGTCTATTATGGATTAGTTATTCTATTATCTTATCCCTCCTCCAGCACGCCCTCTTGTGCACATTGTTTACTGAACTATCTTGCTGCTTATCACTGGACACACAGCGGAAGCTCTTCTGCAATTCAATTCACATACTGACTGAACAAAGCCGAGTGTCTGACTCGAGCAAGGGGCTAATAGGAATGAAGAAAATAGTCCAAAGTCCTTGTCTTCTGAGGTTCTCAGGCTAGCCATGGAAATCAGGTAACAGCATACCCATCCAACGAGGCATCCTGGGCAATACTATGCACGGATTGGGCCAGGAATAGTGAAAAGAGTTACTGAGTGGGAATGAGAGTCCTGACATTAGATCACATAGTCAGAGAGCAATAGGAAAGGGTTCTGACTAAAAACAAGAAAGCATGAAGTCCAGCCCCTCCCCCCAAAATCTGTGGGGGAGGGGGTTTCTGGGTAGATAAGAGAGCATGGTGCCTCCAGGAGACTGAAAAGAGACCAGCCTAGCCAGTTTGTGTGAACAATGTGTCCCATAAATATTTACTGTTTATAAAATAAAAGGGAACAGAGCTCTTAGCACATTACCAACACTATCTTTATGAATTTCTGCCAGCACCACAACCCATCACCCACAGCAATACTTGGTACCTAATAAGAGCTCAGAAACCCGGGGAACTGAATTCCACTGTGTGAGGTCACCTTGAAATTCAGCTGCCTTGGAGAATTCTTATGTCTTAACTGTTATGTAATGTGGCATGAGACTCCTTGGCTGTCTCTCTACTCTTTCAAAGTGAAAGAGGAGGTATAGGAATTTAGATTGAGACTTTTAATCACTTTGAGAACCAGGGCTAGCTGGTGTGAAAGCCTTGGGCCTAGCTGAATCAGCTCTCATGGGGTGGCAGCCGGGAGTGGGAATCTACCATTGGAGACTGGGATACCACTTTCAGGTTTCCACCTTGAAGGCAATTGACAAAGCAAGGAAATGAACTCACCCCAAACTCCCAACTCTAATGAGTATTGGAGTAACTTGGAGCATTATAGTAACTTGGGGACCTGTCCAGTATATATAGAAGAGGTGATTGAGAGCCACTTAATTCATCTTCCAGTCTCTTAGAGGACTTGGTGACTTGGGATAAACATCACTCTTTCCTCAGAGTGAAGAGCCCAAGTTACTATTTAACTTAAGCCTCTCTTGTTTCAACAAGCCCAGCTAGATCCCTTTATGCTTGCTTCAAATGCATAAAATACCATTCATCTCTTGACCAATTTCTCCGATGCACAGGAAAGAAAAATCAGACAAGAAGTTCACTGAAGGGGGCTCCCAATCATCCCCTGCAGCTCAAGCCCATCCACCAGCTCCCATCAAAAGCCTACGCTTCGGGGTGTGACAGTGTGGCTGAGGAGGAGGGCTCTCTCCTACTGTCCCAAAGTTATTTTCCTGGTTTCTTAAGGGACACCCCTGCAGCAAGAGTTCTCCCCCACCCCCCTTTTTGGCATCTCATCAGCATCTGTCTCTATCCAGCCAAATAGCTGTTCTCTTAGGAAGAAAATACTATGCTTGGAGTGAGAAGGACAATCTCATTTGGAGGAAAAGCAAGCTGGGTCCAATCAGGAGTCAAGGACCACATGTGTCTGCTTTCCAGGTCTCTGCTCCTTTCTCTCTGCCACACTGTCTTTTTAATAAGTGATCTTCAAGGAATTCCGGATCCATTGTTAATTTCAGCATCAATATTTGGTGTTGATTTAGAGTACTAGGCAGTTTGAAAGGCCATTTTAAAAACAATTACTGTGTAGATTACTGTGCTGTCAAGTACCTGCCAAACAGAAGAGATGTAGATAAATATTTGTCAAATCACAGAATGAATATCAGTGCTATAAAGTGGAGGTTGGTGGATCCGGGAAGCACCAGGAAGGTAAGGAACTTTGTAAGAATGACTTGGGCTGTGTCTATTTCATAACAGCTGAACTTGACTGAGATTCACAGGCCAAGCTGCCCAGAGCTGGGATTACATTTGTAACTGAATAAGATCCTCTGTCACAGAGCCAAGTTCTGCCTCAGCCAAGCTATGGATCTATGAAACCAAAGAATTATGATGATATGAAGCTGTGAAGCTTAGGCCTACACAGAGCTCTGGTTTCTCTTTGGTTCTCTGAGGCAGAGTGCCTCTACAAGGCTATCCCAGCCTCTAAAATTGCAGGGCTCCTCAGACCTCTTTCTCTTGCTTATCCAAATGTGTGTTAGAATGTCTTCTTTGCAAATACCTCGTATCTCTTCACCCTGAAGTTAGTTACCAGGCCAGTCCAGCAAGGGCCAAAGGTTCAGCAAAAGGGAAAGAATGCATACAGCTGTTAGGAACTGAGCCAGGTGTTTCATCTGTGAATTCCCTTTGACTCATCACAAGCCTGGTAGGTAAATGTGTTTGTGTTAAGAGACTGGCAGAAAGGCTCAGAGAGGACCAGCAGCCCACCCAGCCCACAGCCTGCAGTTGGGACAAATGAGATCAGAACCCAACTTTCCTCAAGTTCACAGCTGGGCTTTGGGGTGCTACCATTGTGCTAAGCAGGGGAGGGGGCCTCTTGGTCTGCAGCCCCCAGGTGCTTTCTCATGGTCCCAAAGGCTCCCTTCCCTTCCCATGTAGGGTAGGCTGTTTGCCTTCTAAGTCTGTCATTAAGTTCAGAATGGTCTCCACCTCTTGGAATCTGCTGCCTACAGGTTGGTCCAGATTTGTCTTCCATATTTGTGTGCATCAGTAGTATGAAGGACTTCTAGAAAAATAAGTTAGTATGCCAGATCACAATGCCATAGTATAAATATTTCTTAAAAGCTCCTTAGGTGACAAGTATGTCAATCCTTGGCTAAGAATTACCAAAACACCAGCTCCTTGGAAGGCCTAGGAAGGGGGTTTACATGGGGAACAGAGCCAGTTTAAAGTCAGCCTGGCCAACAAGAAGACCCTGTCTCCAACTTTAAAACTTTTCAGGGATGTGGCACTAAGGTAGAATATTTGTTGCCTAGCAAACATGAGGCCCTAAATTCAATCCCTAGGACAAAAAAATAAAAACATTAAAAAAATACACCCTTGGAGCCAGAGAGATGGTTTAGCAGTTAAAGGCACTGGCTGCTCTTCCAGGAGGCCTGGGTTTTATTTTTACTACCTACATGACAGCTCAGAACCATTTGTAACTCCAATTCTAAGGAATGTAATGACTTTTTTGGCCTCCAAGGGCACCATCCACATAAGTGGCACATTGACATATATGCAGTTAAAATGCCTATTACAGATAAACTGAAATGACAGAAAATATTTTTAAGCTACCCTTTGTTTCAGATAAAGCCATTTCCCCACCGTTTCCTACACTGAATTTCCTAAGGTACATAACAGCAGCTGTTCCCCAACAAGCTCTGCCTCACTGGCCCAGGGACCTACATTCTGCCTATTGGCATCTCTATGCAGTGGTGGGGAAGGGAACACTTTAGGAAGTGTTGAATGCTTGGTAAAATTGCTATCTTAGATGTTTGGCTCACCTCAAACATACTAAATAAAAATGAATTGGATATTCAAATGTATAAAAGTTTTACACCTAGGAAAACCAGAAATAAATAAAATGAACCATCTCTTAAAATTTCATGGGAAACTGGAATATCTAAGCATAGATGAAAAGTAGATCATATTCAGTTACATAAAAATATAAATTAGATGATTGAATAAGTGGAGAAAGCATGTTGGAAATCTGTGATCTAAATATGACAGCACAGAGAAGAAGCCCTTGTTAACGTGGCATGTCATTAATGTGTTATGGTTAATGGCTTTCTGGCAGTTAAGATGGCTCCGCGGTTAAAAGTACTTCTTGTTCTTACAGAGAACTGGAGTTGGGTTCTCAGCACCCACATTGCATGGCTCACAAAGCTCTAACTCTGACTCCAGGAAGTCTGACTTACTTTTCTGGTCTCTTTGAGTGCCTGCATGTATGTGCACACACCCCCACACGCGTGAACATATTTGAAACCAAATATTTTTTAAATGAAAAGGTGTTCTAAAGATAGGAGCCCCCACTTGTTTGCTCTCTTATTTCTTCTGCCTAGAGAGGCTTGACCTAATAATACATTAGTACATTCTTACTGAATAAATTAAAAACCACCTTAAAACTTCAGAAGATAGCTAAAGTTATGAACATAATTCACAAAAGAAGATATATATATAACATATAGTGTATTAGCAACCTACTTATAATACAAAAATAGAATCACTTAGTAAAACAGAGAGTTAATATTTTGCTACAAAATTAGTATAGATTAATGAAAAATCCTAAAAAAGAAAAAAATGTCCATCTATGTAACAGGAAACAGCTCCTTCATGCTGTCATTGCTTGAAACACATTAAAGACAAGCAAAATGAGAACAAAGTTCTGGTGTCATTAAGATAGTCGCTATGGTGGCCGTGTACTGCCCAAAAGGAAGAAACAGATCCTAGCTGGTGGCACTGTTGAGGTGACCAAGACTCTGACCTAATCAGTGGATTGTGTGAATAAATCCATCTTTTAACAGCATTATTAGGAGCCATTGGAAACTTGGAGGTACCTAGCTGGAGGAAGGGGTCATGCCCTTGAATATATCCTGTTCCTTGCCCTCTTCTGTCTTATTGCTTCCTAGCTTTCATGACGACAGCATCTTCTTCTACCACATGTTGCAGTCACCAACCAGCATGTGCTGCATCATCTCAGATCTAAAAGCAATGGAACTAGCTAACTTTGAACTAAGCCAAATAAAATCTTTCTTCCTTCAAGTTAGTTCTCTGGTGCTTTGTCATAAACGTCCCAAAGCTAGCACAGGAAAGTGCTGGCTTGGTCAGGCTGGTACACCTTCCTCAGCACCCCTGGGCAGCCTCCCCTAGGATTTTAATGGTGAGGGTTTCTTTGTCTCTCACTGTGACTCAATGAGGAGGCAACCCCCAAAGCTGCCTGCTGCAGCCATGTTTTGATGAGCAAAGCGAGACTCCATGGCAACAATGGGTTGATTTGCAGAGAGAAGCCTACAGGGCCATGCTTCTCTGGGTTCTCATCCTTGATGAGGTCACTTCAGCACCACATTACAAACAAAAAGAGCTTCCTCTTCCCACACTGAGACAAAGTGAGTGAATGAGCTTTTAGTTCACCACCCTTGCTTTGCTAGAGTGGGCTTTCTCTGCTTTGCAAGAGCCTGTGGCTAACCTCTTGTCAGGGATTGTGTAAACTATTCATCTAATGCCTTTGAAAACAGCCCTGGTGGGTGTATTTAGCATATGGGAATCTGAAAACACTGGAAATCTGATATTTCTTCCTTCCTTCCTTCCTTCCTTCCTTCCTTCCTTCCTTCCTTCCTTCCTTCCTTCCTTCCTTCCTTCCTTCCTTCCTTCCTTCTTCGATAGTTGAAGGAAGTTGTTAAACATCTCCTAGCTTTGCTGAAGGAACCTCAGGGTGGATTTTTGTCCCCAGCAATGCAAAGAATTGAGAATGAGACAGCCATTGATTCTGAGCCCACCAAAATCCCACCTGAGACTTTGATGCTGCACCATATTTCAAATGAAGAGAACTTCCTTGGGGCACCTTTGGTGTTAGAAAGTTTCCAGCCCCACCTCAAAACAAAATTCTGCCTCAAAAATATTCAGCCTCCTTTTAGTTAGACACTCTGGGGCAGCCTTCCCTGGCCAGCTTTGTTTGGTGCCCAGTTAGCAGGGAAAGACAGTAGAGTGTGTATGCATTGCCTACACTGGATGGGACAGCTCTGCAGAAAGCACATTTGCTTCTGAGTCCATCCCGGAGCTCAGGCAGAGGCAAAGAGAAAGCCTGCTTGCCACATGGGAGAAAAAAGAGACAAAGAAATGCCTAGGCTTCCTGCAGATGTCCATGGTCCCAGCTAATTCTTCTGTTGGCCTGCATTCAAGAGCCAAAAAGGCTTTTTTCTTTTCCCCCACCCCGTGACTCTGCCCACTGGCATAGAGGACCCAGGAGTGCCCGGGCCTCTGCTCAGCCCCTCTCTTTTCCTCCCCCTCCTCTTGGAAAAGAAGCAAGGAGGGGAGGAGGGGCAGAATCTGAGCATGGACGCCTTTTCAGCTGCCTTCCAAATTAATTTTGGCGACAAACAGGATCACTGGGACTATTCATACTGCCCACATCCATGGTTTTATTTCTGGAAGCTGTTTCTAAAGAAAAATAAAAATTAAAAGGATTGCGTATGGATCTGCTTATTGCTTAACTGTTAAGAACAGGGATGAGTAACTAGAATGCAGATGGGAATGGCTGAGTGAGCATACCGCAGTAACCGGATCTAAAACATAGCAGTGGTCCTAAGACAGAAGCCCTCCCTGGTTACCCAACAGGAAACTGAGACTGAGGGGCCTGGGAACTAAGCCTGGCTATCTGAACTCTGTCCCCAGGACTGACATGGTGGGGGAAGGGAACTGACTCCTCCTGACAATTGTCCCCTGACCGCCACACACACATTCTGGCATCTCTGCCTCCAAGCTCCCCATAGTATATAGTAAGCCAATAACTTGTAATGAGACATTAGATTTGGATTTTATATTCAGAATGCCAAACAATACAGAAAGGGAGATGCAAAGCAAGCCATGCTTCGGCTGGAAACTAGAAAGATACTTCAAATGCCCACTGTGGTTTTCTTTGTGTGGTAAAGCTGTTATGGGTTTTACTTCTGCTTTTCTCTGGGTTTTTCTAAGTTGTGGTCAATAAACTTAAATAGAAATGAATCTCATTTATTAAGCATTTCTCTTGTACCCTTTAAGATGGATGCTTCCATTATCTCTGATTTATCCATGATGGTACCTCTCAGAGATCTTAAGTAACTTACCTGAAGTCACAGCTGATACAGGGAAAGGAGCCAAGATGTGAAACCTGCCCTTTTGATTTTGGAGCCAAAGTCTCTTTCTGCCCCAACTTTCCAATAAGAAAAGAAATTAGATAAGTAATTATCTCAAACTGTACATAATAAAGAAATACATATTGGAAGAAAATAAGTATTTGAGTAGCAGACCCACCTGCTGAGGCTAGTTCAAAGCTTAGCTCATTTTTGAGAACTTCTGCACTTGTCTCTGAATCCTTGGTCCCATATCTGCTCCACTGTGTACCTGCCCCCCCCCACTCAGCTGCCCTTCCTCACTTGAAGGGTGTACTTCTGTACTGTCCCCTGGCTGCCCTTCCTCAAATGCAGGGTCACATGCATCCTCAGAAATGTTGCAAAGAAAGGCAATAAAGAGCCTATCACACTAAATCAAGAGTTACTAAGTTTGGGGGCAGGGCAGATGTTTCCAGTTGTTTAGAGCACTTGTTGCTCATGCTGAGGGCCTGGGATAAATTCCCAGCACTAATGTGGTAGCTCACAACTACCCGTAACTACAGTTCCAGAAGTTCCAACGCCCTCTTCTGACCCCTGTGCACACCAGACATGCACATTACCATGTACCCATGTTATACATGTGGGCCAAACACTCATACATAAAAAATTTAAAATTAAACACATCCATAAAGAATTACTGGGTTTTCGGCATGCATACAAGTTCTGTTTACCCTATGCCATAGCCCATTAAGTCCATAGTAATATTGTGCTCAACAATTTAAGCACACACTATTGCTAAAATAATCACTATGATTCATCTGAGCCTTTGATATGTCCTAATCCTTTGAAGGTGGGGAATATTGACTCAGTGTGCGTGGCTACTGTCTTATCGGGGTGGTTGTTGATGTGACTTGAGATGGCTGTGAGAATTTCTTCAAGTAACATGACAGTCTGATCCTATTGCCAAGATAAAATATCTGAGAAGAGCAAGAAGGATTCATTTGGGCCCATAGCTTCAGGGCACAGCCCACACGGCAGGGAAGTCATGCTGTAGCAGGCAGTTGGTGCTGCTTCATTGAGTTTTACCCAGCCTATCTTCTTTCAAAATCAATCAACTATCTCAGACTCTGTTCTATCAACTAAGTTTATGTGGTACTCTCACATACCCACAGTTCTCAACCTGTGGGTCACAACACCTTTGAAAGTCAAATGACCCTTTTATGGTGGGCCACCTAAGATCACCAGAAAACACAGGTATTTATATCGTAATTCATAACAGTATCAAAATTATAGTTATGAAGTAGCAGTGAGATAAATAATGTTATGGCTAGGGGTCACCACGACATGAGGAAGGGTCACAACATTAGGAAGGTTGAGAGTCACTGCTCTATACCCTTTGATATCATTTTCATAATGCCTTCTGAGGTCCTGTCAGTGTCAGTATTTTGACAATCACAAGAGTAACTGAAAGACTCTGACCACTGATCCCCATAGTATGATAACGTGGATGAAAAAGTTTGAGATATTACGGGAATAGCCAAAGTGTGCCGCAAAATGCAATGAGCACAAGCTGATCAGAAAACGATGCTGGCGGGCTCGCTGTGGCAGATGCAACCTTTCACTTGTAAAATCACAATTACTAACCTGACAACAAAACTCAGATAACTCTGTTTCTAAACGAGCCAATTACCTGAGCAGATATTTCTCAAAAGAATAAATACAAATGGGCAACTAATATATGAGATAGTTATTATTGTTAGCCATCATGGAAATGTAAATCCAAGGCACAATGAGATTGCATATCATCTCAGTTAGAATGCCTATCCTATCCAAAAATGTCCATTGGGAAGAGCAACATGGGGGTTCCTCAAAACCCCACAACTTCATCATTATATGACCTAGCTTTCCTACTCTGGTTATATATCCAAAGGCAACTAAACCAGTGTACCAACAAGATACAGACATATCTGTGTTTATAATGACAGTATTCATATAGCTAAGACATAAACTCACCCTAAGTGCCATTCAGTAGATCAACTGAGAAAGAAAATGTGATATATGTTCACAATGAAGTATTATTCATCCATAAAAAAGAATATCCAGAACTAGATAGTAAGACCCCATTGCTGAAAACACCATACACCGTGGCTGCAGAACATAAAGAAATGAATTTGTAACTGAGCTGGAAGTTCTCCTAGCTTCCATAGTGTGGGAAGTGACATGCAGGCTGATGGGGGACAAAGGACACCAACAGTCTTACATAGCTGTGCCCATTAGATGATATACTACTGATCTTCCAGGCAAGATGTGCCTATGGGTGCAAGAATGGTGTGATTGTACAGGGGTAAACAGCTGCTCTTTGATTAGATTTGAGGCCTGTCCCTCAGGAGGGAATTCATGTCTGATGTTGTAAATGAGGTCAAAGCCCATGACTTTGGGTCACAAATACTTGAGGAGACGCTACCATTGTTGTTTTCCTAAGTGAACTAGGAATCCCCAGAGCAAGCTATCTAGCAAGGTTGAACACCAGTAAGCTCTGGGTTTAAGAGCTCTTGCCTCAATGAATGGGTTATCAAGGACGATTTCAGACATCAACCTTAAGCCTCCATATACATGTATAAACATGTGCATGGACTCAAACATGTGTGTCTGATGTGGGAATGCCTTTCTGTATGCTGTGAATCTCAATCTTTAAATAAAGGAGCTGTTTTGGGCCATGACAGGCACCATAGAAGAAGTAGGAGGAGGAATCAGAATAGGTAGGAAAGGAAGGGCGGAGTCAGAGGCAGATCCGAGCCAGCCGCTAAAGGAACAACATGTAGGAGCACAGGTGAGCCACGGGCCACGTGGCAGACAGATTAACAGAAATAGGTTGATTGTAAGATGTAAGATGTAAGAGCTAGCTAGCAATGTGCCTGAGCCATAGGCCAAACATCATGGACTTAATATAAGCGTCTGAGTCATTTCTGGGGACCTGAGCGGATGGGCAGCTAAGGGGTCTCAGGCGGCAGATCTGTGGGTCCAGGCCCCTGGCCTCCCGGGACTGAGAAACTGCACTACTACATGTGTCCACAAGTATGCAAATGCCCATACACACACACACACACACACACACACACACACACACACACACACACACACATCACATCACACATGTGTGGAAAAGAATAGGAGAAACAGAGGTTGAGGGTGGTATGAATAGGAGGCTGGATTCATTAATTCATACCGCATGCATGTGTGGAACTGCCACACAGACTGTCATTAATGTGTATAGTTAATGCATGTTAACACAACAAAACAGCTCTTTTCGAAACTGTGACTATCTGGTGTACCCAGGTCCTCTCGGAGAACCTGGGGGAGGGGAGGTCACCTTCTCCCCTCTCTTCTCCCTCCTTTCTTTTCTTTCTTTCCTGTTGCAACCTGGATATCAGCTGAAGTCTCGCCATATCACAAGATAAAACACCCTAGAAATTTCAAAATCATTGCCTTGAGGAAACTTAAGGGCTTACCCAAGATCCCCATGAGCTTCTAGGAAACATGTTTTCTGAAGCTTACTATTCTGACCACTCAATGAGTCTATACACTGAGATGGTCCGTCCACCTTCCTGTTTCTGATCCACATGGGGACCCCCCCCCCCCACACACACACTGTATTGAAGGTGTCTGTGCAGCTCAGATGGAAAGAGATCCTGCCAGTCAGGAGTCCAGACATACGGAGCACTGCAGCTCGAATGGAAAAGTATTCAGTAGTTGGGAGGTAATGAATACCACAGACCACAGTAAGCCTAGGTAGCAGCTTACAGCCCTGCTTCAGGGAGAGGCTTCCCCAATGTTAACAGCTCTTCTCCAGCAGGGGAGGGTTTCCACTGGAAGTTCTAACAGTCCTGCTCTGTTTTTCCAAAAGTGTTACAGCTTCACTTCCCTTCTGAAGCTCTCTGCTCAAGGAGTGTAACAACTCTGCTAGGGAAGGTCCCCTGGGAGGGCGAGAGTGTTACAGCTTCCCTCTACTCCATCTAAGCTCTGTCACAAGAAGGTGGTCACTCAAACCTCATTCAAGAGATTTATTGGGAGCGAAGGGTCCAGGGGGGTGGCTACCTCAGCCTGGGTGGGAGAAGACAGCAGGAAAAGAGTGCAGGAGCAGCAGGGTTTATATAGGGCTTCTTGGGGGCGGAGCTTTCCAGGGAGGAGACTTCCGGGGTGGGGATTGGTCAGATTTTCAATCCCTGATTTAGTTTTGGTTTTAGGGTCAAAATATTTCTTTCACTGGCTCTTTGGGGCTTTGGGGCTCTAATTTCAGGGCCAGGGCACATTTTTTTCACTGGCTTTGATTCCAGGGCCAAAGTGTGTTTCTTTGGTGCTGGTTTCAGAGTCAGAGCAGATTTCTTTTTGGTTCTGGGTTCAGGGATAAAATATTTCTTTTACTGGCTCAGGTCTTAGATCCAGGGTGGGTTTCTTTCACTGGTTCTGGGTACAGAGCAGGGTGGGTTTCTTTGGCTGGACACTTTTCCCTACACCCATTCCCCACTTAGAAGACAATGAGTATGTAGATATCATCACAGATATTGGGAGTTAAGGAGAAACTCAGGCAGCTCCAGAGTGAACTTAGATGTCCTATGAAAATAAAACCACAGCAAACTCTTTGGCCTTAGTTGCTTTACTTGGTGGAGTGCCTCCCTGGACCCTTCCTCTCTCTCCCCCTCCCTCCCATTGCTTTACACATGAGGGCACACACGAAACTAAAACATGCCTAAGTCGGTATTGTCTTGATTCTAAAATTCCTCAGAAGACTCTAAAGACAGCTCTGGAACTTTCCAGGTGCCCAGCTAGACAAAAGGGTCTTTCACTGTAGCAAAACCCTTTCCTCTTGCAAGGTCCTTGTAGTTATGGAGAGCAAACATTTTAAATCTGTTTTTATTCATTAACTTTGTGCTACTGAAATGCAATACCTACCTACAGCAGCCAGTTTATTAAAGAGAAGTTCTTTGCTTGGCTCACGGTTTGGAGGTTTCTGGGGAGGGTGTTGAGTAGTGATGGTAGTAGATACATAGGAGAAAGTGGCAACATCTCAAGCCATAAAGAAGAGAGTGAGAAAAAATGGAGTCCCCAGCCCTGCTTTTAACGGCATGTCCCAGTGACCTAAAGACCTGCCACTAAGCTTCACTATTTGGCACCACTGCTCAAATGCCAGCCAAGGGACAAAGCCATTAGTAAACAGTCAGCATCCAAATTACAATACGTGTGTGTACGTGTGTATGTGCGTGTGTTACACTTACATGTAACATTTAATTGAGAATTTTCTATGATGCCAAACAGAAAACTAGGGGAAAAAACAAGCAATACCTTAATCTTTAAGAACCTTAAAAACTCACAGTTGGTGTACGAAGTAACCCCCACACAAGTCACACACACTACAACACAAATGGGGACAAATACCCTGCAAATCCAGGGATGGAGCAGCCTATAGATCTGGGCCCTTTCTAGTTTCATTTCTGTGGCCTGACCAAAATACAACTTAGGGGAAATGGGCTTATAGCAGAGAAGTCAAGGTTGTAGGGTCACAACACATCTGTGGTGGGATTCAGGTGTCAGCTGATAGGGTCCGAAGATGCTTATCCAGGGTCTTGGGCTTCTGAAGGGGGAGTGGCCAATCCCATTCATAAGGGGCTGCTGGGATCCTGGGAAGGCCCATTTCCTGGTTCCTGGCTGCTGGAGAAACTGGTTTGGCATCCATCATCCACTGATCAGATAATCCAGTCTATCAGGCGCCAATATAAGCTGTTACCTGTATGGTGAGTGTTGGCTTACATTTTAATAAATATTAATCTTGGATTGGTGTATTTTAAGAGAAACTCTGCTTACACACATCCACAGTCAAGAGCAGAGAGAGATGAATGCAGGCTTGCACACATGCTTTCACACATGCTTGCCTGCTGGCGTGCTCAGTTCCATCTCTCCATTCTTAGACAGTTCAGTAGGCCCTGCCTAGGGAATGGTGCTGCCCACAGTGGGCTGGATCTTCCCACAACCAGTTGGCTTAACAGACAATTCCCCATGGACATGCCCATGGGCCAACACAGTGTAGACCATACATCACTGAAATCTCTCCCCAGATGGTTCTAGGTTATATCAATCAAGTTGACATCAGAGGCCCCTTAGAAATTCAAGGGCTGGCCTCTTAGAAATTCCAGAGTTATTTTCTCAAGCCTCCACTTCATCTAACTTTTTCCTTCATAAGCTTCTCTTTGGAAGCAGCTGCCAAGATTCTTCTACTTGTTTTGCATAACACACAGCACCTGTGGACTGACATTAATCTCATAACCCCAACCACGTACCTTTCATCTGCAAGCCTCAGTAGGTTGAGCAACAGAGGATACTGTGGGCTCTGCAGAGAACATCAGAATGTGCTGAGATGCTTGGGTAAAGTCCATTTTCAACTTGTTTCCTCTTCCTGTTTTTTTCTCCTTTTGACATCAACTATGAAGCAGAGCCTTTCAGATGCTCTAAAAGGAAGAGCTGTGGGGCTGCTGACCTTGACTACCACAAAGAATGTTGCCTGCCTTGATGCCATTTCAACAAATTTCTTTATAGTCGACCCTTGTGGCTGTGCCTGACTTAGGCTTCACTTTTGACCATGAACACCTTGCCTAACAAGACAAATGGACTACTTGCTAGTTATTGAGTGACTGCTTAAATAGATCAGTTGAATCTTTAGAACAATTGAGGAAGGGGATTGAAGAGTCTGCAAAGGGAACTCAATTAGGAAAGCATTAGGACCTGAGATTAATCTCTGAAATCCACATTAAAAGAGAAAAGGCTGGGGGTGGAGAGGGAAGACGCATGGATCCATGGGGCTCATTAGCCAGTGAGAAGCCCTAGCTCAGCGACATGAGGTGGACTGTGCCTGGGTGGTGAAAGCCAGCCTTGATCTCTGGCCTCCACACATGGGCACACACATACATGCACACAACAACACACACGAGCATACACACAAGACTGAAGCTTTGAGAGTCTGCCTGAGATCACAAGGCAGGTCCATTTGCATATAGACTTTAGATATTCTTTCAAATGCAATGATTTAAGGGGATGAAAATATTATTTTTAAAGGTGATTTCTAGTCATTTGAGGTTGAGTGTTAAAATCCAATGCTTTGTTTTTTAGGATATTATAGGAATCTGCTTTTACCTTGGTATAATATACTTAAAATTTTTGTTGTTATTGTTTTGTTTTTTCTTGTCTTTTTCCAGGACAAGGTTTCTGTGTGTAACAGTCCTGATTATCCTGAACTCCCTTTTTTTTTGTAGATCAGGCTGACCTTGAACTCACAGAGATTCATCTTCCTTTGCCTCTCACGTGCTGGGATTAAAGGGATGCACCACCACAACCGACTTAATATACTTTAAAGATCTAATGAAGTTATTATTAAGCTGAGATATTTTAAAATGCATTGTTATAAAGAGAGTTTCTCATTGCAATGTTTTAAAACTTGATGGCAGTGTAGGGTGAAATATTAATGCCAGTAGCCCATATCCACATAATTTTGAACAGAGTTATTACCAATTTCTACTCATGGCAAACCAGCAAATGTGCTCATCTTCAGATATTAGAAGAAATGAAATGTGAGCTCCTATGTGGGTACTGGCACTGAATCTGAGACCTGCAGAAGAGCAGTTCTTAACCACTGAGCCATCTTTCCAGCTCCCCACGTGTTCTCTGTATAAAACTGACTTTCTCGGTATCTGTTACAGTGAGAAATCTAATGTGACAACCTTATTATAGATGTTCAGATATAGGACATGACCCTTCTGGTAAGAAAAGACACAGTAAGAAGCAGAAAATCACCCTCGTTAGACACAAAATCTGCTGATGGCTTGATTTTTTACTTTCCAGATTCAAGAACTATGAAAGTAAATTTTCATTGCTTATAAGCTACCTAGCCTATGGCATTTTGCTGTAGTATCTCAAATGGACTAAAATTCACATAACACAATCAATAGCCCTGAGATCCATCCTTGCAGCTACCACTAATATAGAATGTATCCACTTTTCTGCTCAGTTTCACGGTAGGGTCACAACATACAAACTATTCTATAACTTGCCTTTTCTACTTGGACACTTCTTCATGTAGACAAATGCATATCTACACTGGCACCTCATTGTGTAGCATGAATTCCTTCTGGTTATTGGAATGAATCCTCTGTTTATAGTGTTTTGAGGGTGGCTTTCCAGCCTGTGTTGTAAAAGTGCGGGGGAGTGCACATACACACATGTGGGTGTATGCAGAGGAGGTCCACGGTTGACATCAGGTATTGTTC
Organism: Phyllotis vaccarum; assembly: GCA_033318265.1. Classification (NCBI taxonomy): domain Eukaryota; kingdom Metazoa; phylum Chordata; class Mammalia; order Rodentia; family Cricetidae; genus Phyllotis; species Phyllotis vaccarum. Next base: position 39,905,029 of record JARWLC010000014.1, read on the forward strand.
CCATCACTCTGCATTTTCATCTGTTGCGACAGAAAGTATCAGTTACTTTTCTATTGCTGTGATAAAATATAATGCCCAAAAGGGACTTAGGGAAGACACAGTTTGTTTTGACTTATGGTTCCAGAGGGATAGGAGTCCACTATGACAGCCAGCCCAGCAGGAGGACAGAAGCAGCAGGCTGAGGGCTCACATGTTCAACTGCAAGCATGGAGCAGAGAGAAAACCAGAAGTAGGGCAAGGCTGTGCAATCTCAAAGCCTACCCCCAAAAATGTACTTCCTCCAGCAAGGTTGTACCCCCCAAAACTTCCCTAAATAACAGCACTGACCGGGGACCAAGTATTCAAATACATGCGCTTTTCATGGACATTTCTCATTGAGAACACCGTCACAGGGTCTCTCACTGAACCTGGAACTCGTCCATTTGGCTAGACTTCCTGGACATGGGCTCCAAGAATCCACCTGCTCTTTCCCCCTTTTCCAACAATGCACATGTTTCTCTATGCTTGGCTTTTTACATGGATCCTGAAAGGGGGGACTCAGGCCTTTGTTCTTACACAGTACACACATCACTGACTGCTGCCCTACCAAATAAACTCCAGCCCTGGGTTAGGGAATTTTTAAAACCATTGCAGTTCTTTCCAGGGTTTTGAGCACCTGTCTGAGAGGCTTCCAGCAGGTGAAAACAGTCACTGGCTGCATCTTCTCCCAGGAGCCCTGGGTCCACAGCAGCCAAAAATCAAGCTACCTGGGCACACTTGCCCCACCTGGTGGTCACCACTAGATACTGCCTAAGCTTAGCAGTTTTCAAAGGGAGACAATCTTGTCTCCAGTAGGCTCTTCTCAAAGCCACCCAACAGGAGATCAACACATCTCTCCTGATGAAACCCATCACCAATGACAAGAGTCGGTGTTTTGCCAGCCACAACCTAGCTTTCCAGGCTCAGCTTGTTAGCTCCCTAGCATTCTGTTCTCCAGGACACAATGACACTCTAAATGGCCAAATCCCAACACTTGCCCTCTGCCCCAGCTGGAGTACCAGGCTACCCACTCTATACCATGACTGCTGCTGAGCTCCTTCCTACTAAGAATGCCTGTCTCACATGTGGTATTTGAAGATAATGATTATCTCTTTCTCTGAACTGGCTCCCTTACTGATGATGCTAGAGTTGGGTCAACGTGGCAGGATCTGAAATCACCGGAGAGATAGATACACCTGTGGGGGATTGTCTTGGTTGTTTCCACTGATCAAGAAGGCTCACCTACTCTGTGGATGGGCCTGCTCCCTGGCTGGGACCCTGCACTGTATAAAAGAAAGGCAGGGAGCTGGGTAGCAGCTCTCATTTACTCTTCTCTACTTCCAGACTGTAGAAGTCATGTGACCAGCTGCTTCAAGCCCCTTCTGCCTTGACTCCCCACCATGGTGGGATACACCTGGAACTGTGAGTCCCAAAAGCCCTTTCCCCTTTTAGTTGCTTTTGTCAACAGTGTTTTATCGCGGCAGGAGGGAAAGCAGGCAACGCTCAGGGAACATTCTCACTATACTGGAGGTCACCATTGTCTTCCAGTCACTATTTCTTCCCTGATACCCTTCCATAATGTCCAGAGACTAGAAAGAGGAACTAATGAGCAGACATGTGCCCTGGTGACATTCACAGCCCATACACTCAAGGGAAGGTAGCTAAAGGTTTTCTCTTTTTCCCGGACGTGCAAGGGGAGCCAGTGAGGATTGCTGTTGACCAAGACAGTTCAGAGGTTGAAGCTAATTAGTGGAGCCACAAACCCAGCTTTCATTGCTCGATCAAGCCTAGAGATCATCTGAATATATGAACCTGTGATTCATCACTACACCAAGGAGCAAGAAACAGTGAGGCTCGAGCTGCAGTCCACAGCTCCACTGTGAAGGCAACTGTGTCAGCTAACAGGGACATCCCTGACCTCCTCTTCCCCAGGGTCAGAGTTATGGAGCTGGGACAAGTCTATAGTTGGCCTCATGTGGAAAGGAAGATATTTACACTTTTAGTAAGTGCCTGTAAGGAGCAGCTCGGTCAGAGAGTTCTACAAACTGTGTTAATAAGCAGAAGACCAAGGAACTTGCTGCTCCTGTCTGTGTAGGCTGGTGTGTGTTGGATGTCTATCTCTTGGAGCCCAAAGGCACCTGACTGCACTAAGGCGGCCATCTTGACACATTTTTCTTCACCACCCCCACCTCGCACCTGTTTCCTTGGCAAGGAGAAGTGGTACAAGGACCAAAGACACCGGAGTCTCTGGTTTCATCCAGAGGGTTTCCTGACAGCCTTTGGTGACCCCGTGTTCTTCCTCCTTCCAACCTTTTCGTCCTCAGCAGAGTAACCCGGCTAGGACTTAAAGGGAGCAACATGCAGCTGATGTTAGCAGACATGCTCTGCCCTCAGGGACAGGGTCAACAGCATTGCCACCAGAACAGGCCCTGTCACTCACGGCCAAGATTGCTGTGACAGCCTTCCTACTGACTTTCTGTCGCCTCCTCTGCCCACTGTGTCTGTCTTCAAACAAGCAGATCAGTCCTTTGAAATGGTAGCTATTCTTGTCATTCGCCACTGTCATGGAGTGTGACCTGGCCCTGGTTGGCTCCAACTGCTCTTCTCCCAGCTCCTCTTCATCAGCCTGCTTTTTCCCAACTCATTCTCGGCCTTATTCTTATATTGTTATTGTTATTATTATGTGTGTGTAGTGCATGTGTGCTGGTGTGTGTGTGTGTGCGCGCGCGCGTGTGTGTATGCGCACGCACATGTGTGTGCACATGTGCTCATGCGTGTGTGCAAGTGTACTCATGTGTATGTGCATGCATGTGCATGCGTGCGTGCGTGCGTGCGTGCGTGCGTGTGTGTGTGTGTGTGTGTGTGTGTGTGTGTGTGTGTTCTCCCCTGTCACTAATCACCGTTTTTTGAGACAGTCTCTCACTGCCATTCACTGAGGTTCAGGGATCCCCACCTATCTTTACCCCACACACAATTCAATGCTAGAGTTACAGATGTACATGTACTATAAGCCCAGCTTTTCACATGGGTGTTAGGGATGCAAACCCAACCCATATGCTTACATGGCAGTCTCTTTACTGACTGAGCAGTCTCCCTAGCCTCACATCTGCTTCTTAAGTCTGACACTATTCTTCCACTCAAGCTCTCAGCACTCAATATTCCTGCTAACACCCGCAGAATATATCTGCTCTAGATTAAGTAACTCTTAAACTGAGAACTTTCCTCATCAGGCTACCTCAAATAGCTCCCCACATCTTTCTGCATCTCATGATCTATCTCTTTTTTTCTTTTCTTTTTTATGCTGTGTACCTTCCCCTTTCAAAATCTGAATTTTCATTTATTTATTTATTTATTTACTGTTTGTTTGTTTTTTGAGACATGGTTTCTCTATTTAACAGCTGTGCCTGGCCCTGCCTCCCCTGGAATTAAAGGTATGTACTTCCACACTTGACTTTAAAAAATTTAAACTTTGTAAGGCCAAGTCTTGGCCTCTTCTGTTCACTGATGGATTCTCTGGATACAAATACCTCATCATACTGAGCACCTAGGGAGTGTTCAGTAAGTTCTCTCTCTCTCTCTCTCTCTCTCTCTCTCTCTCTCTCTCTCTCTCTCTCAGGTGGGTGGGTGGGTGGGTGGGTGCTGGGGATTGAATCCAGGGATCTGCTCCTGCTAGGCAAGTCCTCTACCACTGAGTTACATTCCCCAGCTCCAAATGGATTTACAAGAAGTTGAATGGTACTGTCTTGTCCCTCAATCAAAAGAGGACACACACATACACACACACACACACACACACACACACACACACATACACGCACACACACACACACACAAATTCCTTCTTCATTTCCAATCCTCCTATAAGGCTCAAAACATCTTTAGGAAAAACTGGCTTTCATCTTCTCTTTTCAATCCCCTGAAATAAATGTATATATGATCTTGGAAGTTCTGGTGGTCAAACCCCGGGCTTTGTGAATACAAGGCAAATATTCTACCATTGAGTTGCCTCCCCAGCCATACCCTCGCTGTATATGTATACATTTATATGTATGTATATATAATTTTCAAGGTCCTGTCTGCTTAGAATATGATTAATACCAGTGCTATTGGGCCAGGCATTCATTGATTGGCAGAACTGCCTCCAGGGGAGCCAAGTTGTGTGGGAAGCAAAAGACCTCTCGAGGCTAAGAACAGGCAAATAGAAGTGGACGAAAGATCAGGGTTGACACTTGGCTCCACACAAGGTGGGCAGCACCCAGGGATAGACTGGCATAGATCTGGCTGTTTTATGGCTCATGCTGGTGGAGGCATCCCAGCATCTGTGAGCAGTAGGTATGGAAGTGTAAGCCCAATAAACCCTATCCTCCCACCTTGCTTTTAAGCCATTTGTTGCATTGATAGAAACTCTGCCTAACACAGACAGGAAGGCTAGTTTAAAGAAAGTGATAAAGTAGCTGAGGAACTGAGGAGAACATTTACCATTGTCTCCTTGATACCACCTGCTACTCTAAAGACGATTTACTTGATTCATTTTATATCTCTCTCAGGTTGTTTTATACAATGTTTTGAGAGTGATGTGATTTGTTATGCAATTCATACTAACTAGCAACTGCTTTCTGAGATATAAAACAGGATTGATAGCTTGCCTATCAATAAGAGCCTCAAAATTCATGTGAAAATGTCTGACTTAAGGGCAGTGGGGAGCTGATGGTTGGGTTTTGTTGTTGGCTTTTGAGACAGAGTTGCATGTAGCCCAGGGTGGCCTCAACTCACCATGTATCTCAGATGAACTTGAATTTCTGGTCTTTTTGCTTCCCTTAACTACAGATGAGATTATAGACATGTGCCTATGCCTGGTTTATGCTCTCTGGAGACTGAATGCCATGTTAGGCAAGCGCTCTACTGGTGGACCATCCCAGCCCTTACTGTAGCTTCTGAGTAAGGACATACAATTATGATAATGCTTTCTAAAATTTCTCTCTGACATTTTTGTGAGCATAACTATGTCTTCTTGAAGTTGCTTTGTCACCGGCTAAGGGCAGAGGATCTATAAACCTCTGAAGTTTATGACCCAGGGAAGTCTGGCAGCAGACACACCCATCTTTGTGGATCTCTCTTCTTAGGAAGACCTGGAAAACATGAAAACAACAGTATAGTGGGTGGGAACTTTTGAAATTTATTACTATGTAAACATTCATTGCTTTATGATATACATATTATATTATTTCTTTCATATTCACAAAGGATAAACAAAAAGTAGCTTGTGAGTCCTATATGATATGAAATGTAATCCTCAAACATTTTAAGTCAGGTTCCCCCACCTCTATTTCTTACCTCTGAACCTTTGTCAAGCTGCCCTATCTAGAATGTTCTAATTCTTTTTTTCTTCTAGAAAACTCAAGACACAGTTTTAAACCATCTTATTTATTAATCAACTTATAAACTATGGATGAAAACTGGAATAATTGTACCAAATGCCACATCATGTAGTGGATAGACAACCACTTAGAGGATGAATACAGTCTCTACTGCACAAGGGCCCTGGAGGTATATATGTGTCCACATTTGCAAATGACACAGAAAAGGTATCTATTACATCTGCCACCCCAAGAAAGCAGGTGACAACTGTTCTCAACATCTGAAAAGAGATCAGACTATGTAGATAAACTGTTCCTGAGGTGATCAAAATTCAGTTCTCTGACTCGGCTCCTTACCCTGCCACAGGTTAAAGGATTAAATGTGGAGAAGCACACAGCCCAGAGTGATAGAATTCACGAGAAAGGACTAGGGTACCTGGGCAGAGTAGAAGACGCTGGTAAGAGGAATAAGTACTATCTTCCAAAAATTCTAAAGTGCTTTCTTCTAAATATGGGGAAGAAGTGGCAAAGATTAAGATGAGTGGCTAGAATACTCAAGAAATCTCAAAGGCTGTCATGTGCAAAAACATACAAAAGGGCGTGTATGATGCAGGGCCAGTGTTCAAACAATGCAGATATCACAGAGACTGAGGCCTGCGGATTCTGTCCTCCATTTTCTAATAGGGAGGTTTTCTGGGAGTTTCTCCACTGTTCTCAAATTAGCCTAAACACACTTCCACAGTCCACGACTATTTAAGCATTTAAAATCATACTCCTAATGAAATAGGCTCTACCTGTGTCAATTCTGGCTACTTAAATTCAACCATTTAATTAAAGTGAAGTCAAATTGGTTTCACTTGGCCACATTTCTACTATCAACAGGCATATGTGTGCTGAACTTATTGGAAGTGCAGATTGTAGACCATCTCCCCAGTAGGAGAATGTCCGTCACATCAGGCAGCTCTGTAAGGCTAGAACAGTGGCTGTGCCAGGCAGGAAGTACACAAACCAAGCAAACCATTTTTAGATGATCACTCGTACCCCTCCTCCCCTCCCATCATCCCATTCCAACAAATCTTCATTCTGGAGCAGTTTCTTTGCCCTACACAGCTGAGAGGCAGACCTCACAGAGGGAACATGGCTGGCTACTTGGAATATTTAGCAAACAACAAAAGAAGGCTGGCTGGGGAAGGCCCAAGGGGAGTGTTGGAACTGCTGAGATGGCCTACTCCCCTGGACCAGGATCTCCTACTCTCTCCAGCCCCCGAAGTCTCCTTCTAGCATCCTCCAATTGGTTGAAAGCAGAAAGCCCTCAGTGAGGGAGAAATACAAATAGCAGAGTCTTGGCCTCAGCGTCACAGAGCAGGGCACTGTACAGTGGGACAGTGATACAAATCAATCATTTAAACAACTGGTCACTGTGAGGCCCTCACACCACCCCTTCACTGCACCCAATCCCCCTTTCCATAGCACCCAATTACCACATAAAGTCATTACATACATTTAGTTACGATTTACCTGTTTTCTCTCCTAAACTGTAAAACTCCCTGGAACCAGAGACCTTGGTCTATATCTCTAGTGTTTAGGACAGTGCCTGCCTCATGGTAGCTGCTCAATTAAAGACACATTCTGAGGGTGCTAAGAAGATGCTCAGTGGGTAAAGTGCTTGCTGCACAAGCAGAAGGGCCTGGTTCCCACCCAGCACCCTTGTAAGAACCCAGGTGTGGCAGCATATTCTGCAATTTCAGCACCAGAGAGGTATATCCCTGGGACTCACTGGGATCCAGGAAGTAGTGCCTGTCACCTCATTTGGCCAGAACCCAATAGTTCATAAGTCACTAACCACACACACACACACACACACACACACACACACACACACACACACACACACACACACACACACACACACACACACCAGATTTGGAATTAGGCATTTGCCATCTCATTTTATAGATTGGTTAACTGAGGCTTTGAAAGATTAAGCAACTCCCCTGGAAGAGCCGACAGGCAACAGGTTAATGTGAATAGATTCTTTCTTTTCTACTCATCTGTGCTCCTTTCTCTCACTCTCTATAACCTCAGAAGGAAATGTTTAGATCGCTATATGTCTTTTTAGACAACAGTAATCATTAGGACCACTGCTAAATCCAACTGAGGGCTTTCCCAAGTTCTGGGAAACTGTAACTGATCCTTCATCTCTTTTGGTTTGCCCAGAACATGTTGCTGCTCATCCTGGCTCTGTGACATCTGTCCAGGTTCTCTGCATAAGCCTGTGTTCTAAGATGGTCTTTAAAGACAGTTGAGTGACTCCTCTGTGGTTTAAAAAATACATAAAGGATTAAACTTCCTTCTCGGTCTCCATGGTCAGTGTTCTGATTACTGTGTGTATTACCTATTTCAAGATGAATCAGAAAGAAAAGAAAAAGAAAGCTGGCTTCAGTTAATTCCCCTCCCAGTCAGTAATCTCCCTGCCAACTGGCTCTCTGTACTCACAACCAGTATTTGTAAATTTCCTTTCATTTCTTGTGGCCAAACATACCCTATAAAATAATAACATATAATTTCAATGTATCCATATCATCTTCTCCTTTAAATCACCTCTAGAGCACTTCTTAAACTGTGAGTGACCACCACATGTGAAAGCATGGGGCAGACACTTGTGCACATGTGTGCTTGAATGTGTAGGTATATAGAAGCCAAATATGGACACATTGGTTTTCTTCCCCAGTCACTCTCCATTTCTTATTTAATTATTTAGAGACCCTCACTATGTAACTTGACTGGCCCACAATTTACTATGCAGGCCAGGTTGAGCTCAAACTTACAGAGATCTACTTGCCTGGGCCTTCCCAGTGCTGGGGTTAAAAGTGTGAGCTACTCTATTTTTTTTTTTTTTTGAGATAAAATATTGATTCAACTGGAGCTCATCACTTTGGCAAGATTAGCCAGCCAACAAGCCCCAGGGATCTTCTTCACTGCTTTCCCAGTGTTGGGATTACAGGCATGTGCCACTGTGCTCAGCTTTCATATGGGTACTAGGAATCCAAATCCATGTCTTCATGCCCTTATAGCAAGCACTTTATCTGTTGACATTTTGGCTGAACTGTGCAGATCTCATCTGCTGGTCCTGCCATCTCAGGACCTGAAAGAACACAGCAGACTACAGTCTAATTCTTCAGTCTCAGTGTACTTTTATACATGGATGTAACAAAGAAAGCAATAATCCAAGGAAGGGTGTTTGAGTTTAGAAAAACATGATGAGGGGCAGGGCTGGAGAGATGGCTCAGAGGTTAAGAACACTGATCGCTCTCCCAGGGGTCCTGAGTTCAATTCCCAGCATCCACATGGTGGCTCACAACCACCTGTAATGAGATCCAGTCCTCCTTCTGCAGGCAGAACACTGTATATATAATAAGTAAATTTAAAAAAAAAAAAAAACCCACCGTTTAAAAAAAAGAAAAACCATGATCAGAAAAAATGTAAATAAATACTCGTAAGCACATAATAAATATTAATAAAGTAGCCTTTTCCCCACAACTTTCTCAGGACATACAATTTAACACAATCACCTGGCACATACTATAGATTATTATATCCAGGAAAGCACAAAAGCAAAGTCATGTCCAGATTCAGGGCGCACTGACCAGATTGGGCTCTATAGCTGCGTCCTGACAAGAATAAACATGTCTTAGAAAATGAATGTGTGCTTATCACACGAGGCGTCAAATCATGTTCAAGAACAATCTAGGGAACAAAATACACCTGTGGTAAGAGGCCCTTGCCCTTTTTCCCCTGGAGCCTTTCACAGTTCCTCAGACCTTATTCACCAGGGCTTATTCTTTCTGACTGTATTCTGACATTTACCTACGGAGCCCTCATTCCATCTAGTCTGTCATATTCTTTAAAGAATGACAAGAAAGCATTGCACATGTTCGGCACACACATTTTTTCTTTTGAATATTTTTGATGCCAGACTTTCAGAAATGGAGGCTGACTGCATGTAACATCGATCGTCTACTGTGTCACAGGTATTATATAAAGGATTCATTTAATTAAAGGTGAATATAGGGTTTTCTGACAACAAGGTTTGAGGCAAACACCAGTCAATACTGCTCACTATGGGCTGCACTACACAGGAGGATCCCCAATTGGCAGAGGGCAGAAAGGGGCTTGTGCATCTGAGTTCTGGTAGAAGGCAACCCTCCCTCCTGGCTCTTCCACTTAATGGAGCAATTGTGAGAGCAACTTTGCTGGTGGACCTGTATACTCAAGCACCAGCAGCCTTAAAAAAAAAAAGAAAGAAAGAAAGAAAGAAAGAAAGAAAGAAAGAAAGAAAGAAAGAAAGAAAGAAAGAAAAGAAAAAAAAAGAGGCAGCTATGGAGGGGAGTTGTGGGGACCCTCACACAATGCTCATGAGCATGGACCATGGACCCTCAAGATAGGCTAAATTTTAGGATGGTCCCTCCTGCTATTGGGGAAGAAACTCTCCAGATCCATTCATTAGTCTGAAGTTTAACAACCTTAAGCGAGACTTGGACCATCAAAGCTGTTATCTCATTGACATGAAGATGAATTAGTCTTTGAACCCAAGGAACTCACAGCCTAAATGAGCAGCTTCCATGCAATTCCAACACCACAGGGCATGTGTACTACATGCTCCATATTTAACAGCCTGCCATAAGTGTATAGCTTATTGAGCTACACAGTGTACCTAGGACTCTCTGGTCAACTCCTTATATGCATCATCTCTTTTAATTCGATGAAAAAATGCAGGACAGTTTTCTCTAGTCAAAATTCTTAGTGTTGATAATAGAGATCTAAGTAAATCAGAGGATCTTTGTAGCTAATGGAATTGAAATCACAGTGTCAGTAGCTCATGGACATTGCTGTGGGAACAGAGCATCTTTGAGGCTTGAGGATGAGCTAAAGGAAGCTGGGCATTGCTGAGATCAGGGCACAGCTGACTTGCTAAGGATGTGATGGCTAGAACCATCACTTTGAATCCCTTGTCCTTTGCAGGCTCTGTGAGACTCATCCCTGCTTCCTGGGCTGGCCAGCATCTTATGGCACCTGCTAAGGTTTTGTGCCCATGCAGCAGTTGCCAGAGTCTGCGAAGAAAGAATCCTTCCCTCCCAGCAGTAAAATATTAACTTACCCATTTTGTTTCCTATAACAAATAAATACTGCAAATACCTTTTTGTGATGTTAATATTTTCAATTTCGTGAGATTTAGAATCACCATGGAAACAAACCTCTGGGCATGTTTGTGAGAAATTTTCTAGATTGTTTTAATTTAAGTGGGAAGATCCATCCTTAATGTGGGAAGCACCATTTTATGGCCCAAACTGAATAGGAAAGGAGATAGCTCTACCCCTAGCTGGGGTTGCAATGTGCCTGGCCATCTCCTATTCCTGCCGCCATACCTTCCCTGCATGGTGGATTGCAGCCCCGAAAACTGTAGCCACAATAAACCCTCCCTTCATCATTTGGGCTCAGCGCTGTCGACTATAAGGCATGCCTTTAAACACAAAGGCTGACTGCCACATATGTTCCTGTAAAATCTCACTTGCTTGTTCACCCCATGTGTGGTTTTAAGTATAAAATGAGAATGAAACTGAACCCAGGACCAAGGCCTTTCAGCAGACATCCTGGCTTTGGGCCACCAGTGACATCTCCTCTCTTCCATTCTCATTGGGGTTGGAGAAAGATTCCCATAGACAAAGGTTTTATTTATGGGAATGTAATCCCTACATAGAAATGTAATCAGAATACAATGTTTAGGGGGTGAGGGGCTTTGCCAGGTAATTAAAATTAAAGTCACTAGAGTGGTTAAAGTCACCAGGGTGGAGCCTTTGTGAGAAAATTTGAGTGGTAGGAAGAAAGAAGCTGGTACATTTTGGCTGACTGACTTTACACTTGAAGAAATGAGAACTAAAATAAGCTTCCTCTGCAGCCCATCTAGTCTGTGGTGTGGTGTGGTGTTCCTGGAAACAGAAAATAGATTAAAGTAGTAAATTGTGCCCTGAGACCATCCTCCAAGTTGTAGATACCTGTGGAGATAAGGGCATGTGTCCAGTGAGTGGTAAAACCTGGCTATGAACTCTGCATGCAAGACCTCACCTTAGCCCTCCACACAGCACTTCCTTCTAATTGATTTGTTCTTTGAAAAAAATTGATTACCTATGCTTATAAATTTTAAAAAGTCACTCATCATTCAATAAAGAATTGGGCTTGAGTTTTAAAATTGGCTTGTAACGAGCCCGATGGCACAGGCTTATAACCCCACCTATTCAGGGAAGCTAAGGCTGGAGGCACCTGTCTGAGTTGGCTTTTTGTTGTTCTAAAGATCCTGACCAAACCCAACTTGGACAGAGAAGAGTTTATTTGGCTTACATCCCCAGGTCACAGTCCACCATTAGGGAAGTCAGGACAGGAACTCAAGGCAGGAACCTGGAAACAGGAACTGAAGCAGAATCACTGAAGAATGCTGTTTTCCAGCTTGTTTCCCAGGTCAATCTCATTTACCCTCTGTATGCCTCCCAGGGCACCTACTCAGGGCCAGCACTGACTCACACTGGGCAGGGCCATGCTTCTTCAGACTCATCTACAGGCTAACCTGATGGAGACTTTTTCTCATTCGAGGTTCTTTCTTAGGGTTTTTATTGCTGTGAAGGACACCAGGACTAGGACAACTCTTATAACTGGGGTGGCTCACTTGCAGTTTCAGAGATTCAGTTCATTATCATCACGGTGGAACATGGCAGCATGCAGGCAGACATGGTGCTGGAGAAGTAGTTGAGAACCCTACATCTTGCAGGCATCAGGAAGTCAACTGAGACACTGGGAAACCTCAAAGCCTGCACCCACAATGACACTCTTCCTGCAACAAAGTCATACCTCCTAAAAGTTCCACTCACTATAAGATTATGGGAGCCAATGATATTCAAACAACCACAAGTCTCTCTTCCAAAATAACTCTCGTATATGTCTAGCTGGCAATATATATATACAAGTTCAAGGCTAGTCTGGGCTCCATAGGAAATTCAAGGTCAGCAGAAACAATTTGAGACACTGTCTCAAAATAGAAAATTTAAAAAGAGGGCCAGGTACACAGTCAGTTGTAGGATACAAGCTTAGAAGATACGATACCTTGATTCCAATTCCCACTACTGAAAAACAAAGACAGGGAGGGAGGGAGGGAGGGAGGGAGGGAGGGAGGGAGGGAGGAAGAAAAAGATAAGAAAAGCATTGGTACAATTGTGTTGTATTCTGACACATAACCATATGAAGGCCTAAAATCTTTCTCCATGAACCATTTAGAAAGGTCTCTCTAATCTGCAGTTTCTCAAAGCAACATTTCAGTGTTTTTTCCTCTACTTCATACATGCACATAATACATATTTACATAATATGCATATTGGTACTTTATGTGTATATTTGTATGTATGAGAGAAGCCTAAACAGTCTCATATTGTAGGATAGTTAAGAGCATTTCCTTCTCCATTGCTTTCTTGGAAGGCTTGGCTGCCCAGGTACCAGGGCCAGAAACTCTACTAAGCAATGGAATGTGGTCATAAATACTTCAAGTACTTGGTGCCTATGCTGCGTGCTGTTTTCATGTTACTATGGGAACGTGATGGTCAAGAGGTAAAGCTCTCTCTATATGACACTTCACACATGTGTTTATTTGTGTGTGTGGAGAAGCCGTGTAACGAGTTAGTTCTTCTGGTTTCTATTTTTACTTGCCAACTCAGTGAGTCACCACTGAGAATGTTTTTGTTCAGTCATGAGCCCTCACTGCCTTGGTGTGATGGTTCCTCTAAAGTGCCCAGGAGCTCTGGGAAAAAACACTGCGAAAGGTGGCTGAAAGATTGGGGCTCTTAATTTGTCACTCTCAAAAACAAATAAAATTATTGAAGTAGTGACGCCACCCCCGGGCACCTGCAATTGTGTTCCAAATGCTGGGTGTCACTTTGAGAAAGGATGCTTGCCAAATTTTTCACCAAAGAAATGAGGGCAAAAGCTACTTGAGATGAACAAAAACTCCATTAAGGTAACAACCTAGGAAAGTAAAGGATCAATAGTCTCCACCACCACCCCAAAGGAAGAACTGTAACATACCATAGAGGGGGACCTCTGGTAAATCCCTTCCTTTATATGGAAAGCTCCATCTTTTCCATGTCTTTCTTAAATATGAATGAAAAGGAGACAGGAGAGCCATCCTTTATACTGTATTAGTAGCCTGTCCCAAGTCAGACATAGTTTGGGGGACTTGCAATGGTACTGTTGTATGATGAGCATGTACTCACTGAAGATAAGCAAGCTGTCTACATGTGGAGCTGATAAATCTAGAGCTCTCCCCATACCTGCTCTGACCAGGTCCTCCTCATCAATTCAGTTCCTTCCCGTCCTTCTATGTGTTTCATGAATAAATTACTCATGCGGACTGTCCCCAGTGTAAACCTTCTCTGGCACAGATGGCAACACCTTGCAATTGCTGCTCTGTGACTTGTGTTTGGAAGCTGCGTGTTACCTGGCGAGTCACATTTCCCAATGTTTCCCTTTCGTCTTCTAGGTTTTACATCTTATTTTAGAAGCTGTCCAGTGCCATTGGGTATTCCATGTGAATGAAAGAGTGAGGGCCCTACATGTTTACTCACAGAAGCATTTGGGAAATAACTACCTGATAGGCCAGAGGCATGCAGGAGAAGAATGGCCTGGTGAGGAAACTGGGCCGGGCACCCCTTCCACCTCTGGTAGGTTTTCCTTGGCCACCCCACTTCAGACCCTGCTGGTCACTGCACTCTCTTCACTCCGCCTCTCCTGAGTCCCACAGTATTGTCCAGGTGAGTGGAAAGAAATGGTGGTGGTGGGGGGTCTGAAGTTTCTGGTGTTTTTAGGATTTGTCAGGCTGTGTCTAAATGTGAGTGGAGATACATTTGAAATAAAAATGACTTTATACTGATTCAAATCAGTGGAATCCGGAGAAAATTGGTTTTGAAGATTTAGAAAACCGCCCAAGCATCAGTTCATTGTCAAACTGGTAGGCAATGTAAATTTCCCTAATCGTTAAAGCCAAAGAGAAGATACAGAGAAAAAAAGTCTCAATAAGGTGAGAATAATTAATTTTTTAATAGGCTTTATTTTTTAGACCAGTTTTAGATGCGAAACAAATATGACCAGAAGGTATGTGGTTGCTGTGTGGATGGTTAGTACCTTATTTTTTGGTGTCTCTATTAGCTTGTTTCCCTCCCTCTGCTCTCAATCACGTCCTCTCAGTAACCGACTTGTTTTCCTGTCCCTTCTCTAGTTCCTCAAGATGGTAAGGGACAAAAAGAGACCTGATTCCATTTAGCATTCCTTATAATGGAACCATATCTTAAGTCTATAAAGCTGAGGCCAAAACTTTTGAATAGTCAAATTTGTTCATAAAAACTGTTTCAATGACCTGTTATAAAACCCGAGATACACATATTGTCGGGTGTTTGTTTGATTTCCCCTCTAGTACTGAATAGATTTCTTCATCTGACTACTGGATGAAATGATAGATGTGTGTTGTGTGTCCCAAGTAGGGAGCTCTCATGTAAACACTAGACTCTGAGTCGGAAGGATGGAAAGTAGGGCCAGCCTGGAAAACACAGCAAGACTCTCTATCAAAAATACAATAAAAATAAATAAAAGTCTGGGAATGTGGGGAAGTGGTGGAGCACTTGGCTTAACATGAATGCCAGACCCTAGGCTCAATCCGCAGTACTGGAAAGCAGAACAAAACCCAAACTCATATTCTTTGGAGTGAAACCAGGAGCAGATGAATAATTTGTGGAGTTCAGGGAAGAATGAAAATGCAGGAACCCCTTGTTCAGAAAGTATTAGGACTGTCAAGACAGCAGAATGAGACTTTAACCCAGTGAGTGGTGCTGCTGTTTAGTCTTCAAGAACAGAGCTTTGTGCAGATGCATATGGAGCAGCCTCAAAGTGAGTGGTGCTGCTGTTTAGTCTTCAAGAACAGAGCTTTGTGCAGATGCATATGGAGCAGCCTCAAAAAAACTGAGAAAAATGAGAAGCTTGGAAGTCAAATCAATCCCCGAAGAGAAGCCCCGCAACCCCTGCAGAGGAAAACGGTGCTAAGCTCTGACAGTTATTCCTTACTCTTTGGGACTTCTACCCCCCCCCACACACACACACCAGCTGTGAATGTGTTACCACTGTACTGGGGCTCCATGCAATTAACCAAAGCTGCAATTCCATCAGCATATTGGTTGAGAGAGTTGCAGGTCTCTATTACAATGATGATTTTTCGATTTTCTGATTCCCCTTCCCCTGCCCCAAGAATTCATTGTAACTTAGAACTCTGATTTTAGGGGTTCCAGATTTAGCGAGCATTTGTTCATGGCTTCTGGCTTCTAGCAGCATTAAAAAAGAAAAAAAAAAAACTCACAAAAAGGACCCCACCACTACCACCAAAAAGTGGGCAGGGACTAAGTTTTCAGATGTGTAAAAAAGGAAGTATGTTCATTCATGTAAAATTGATGTGGTCTTGGCTAATGATTTTGTTTGTTTTTGCAAAGGATAGCAGATAAAAATGTGTAATTTCTAAAACAAATTCTATTCTGAGGGAAAACAAAGTTGTTACCCTGAGTCTTCCTCAGGGTTCAAAACAGGTAATTTACAAATATTAGGTTCAAAAATGGGTGTAATGGCACATGTTTGTGAACAGCACTCCAGAGGCGGAAGCAAGAGAATCAGAAGTTTGTAGCCATCCCAGGGTACATAGTGAGGCCCTGTCTTAAATAAGCAAATACAAACCCCAAATTTGATACAATAATAAGATTTACCCAAATAAAGTTTTAATTATTTTACTTGCTAAAATGGTTTCCTTTGTAGATATTTGTCCCTAAGAAAGTCATGAACATAACCTCAGCAGTGAGGGCATTACGGTTTGATCTGTGCAATAAATGTGTGTGTGTGTGTGTGTGTGTGTGTGTGTGTGTGTGTGTAAGAGAACTACCTTCTATTTAACATCACAACCTAGGCAGACAGTAGTTGGTCAGAAATTCTCCAACAGACTTACAAATAACAAGTTATGTAAATTAAAGTGACAAAGGATTTGTTTCCTGTATCTTTTCTCTTCCTGGACTGTCCACTGATATTAGCCTCTACCCTGCTCCATTCCACTTTGCCGTCCTCGCCCTGAAATGAGGCATTAAATTGACTGTGGTGGATTTATGATGCTACATTGAAATAATTGTCCTATCCACTGGTTTAATAAAAAGCACTGATTGGCCAAAGGCAGACAGGGCAGGGCTACCAAACTAAGAAAACTGGCAACAGGCAGAACACAGCAGAAGGCCAGAGAGAAGCCGGAAGCAGAGGACAACTATGCTGCTCTGAGAAAAGGTACCGAGCTGCATGGCTGAACAGGATAAGAGTCATGGGTTAGATGAAGGGTAGAGAGCTAGCAAGTTATATGGCTGGGCCTTAGGCTGATCAGCCTAAAACTATTGTAAGCATCTGTGTGTCTCTTCGGGTCTGTGGGACTGTGAGTTTAAAGCTTGAGGCTAGGCCCAAAGGTCTGTCCAGAAACCTCTTCCTATAATTGACTCATCTGCTTTGATGAAAACTGCTTCCTTGTGCCTATAAGAGTTACTTCTTTTAGCTTTACACAAACTGTCAAAGTCAGTTGGTCACCCAGGTAGACTGGACAACTGACGCTCACCTGTCCCTGGTTAGTGATGTTAATACAAAGCCTGCAAAACACAGTTTCATGTGTCATTGTCACATGGTTACCAGAAATTTAGAAATATTTTTGGCTAATCTTTTTAATTGTGGTGCTTTTAGGGAAGTTGTGTGTGGTGGTTAATTTGGCAAGTCTTGAGGGTAGAGGCTGCCATCTGCTTATTCCAACAAAAGATATATATAATGATGGGTTCATAAGTTAAAAAACCTGGGCACTAACAGCATTTTCTCTTCATCAAATTGTTTATGAGCCATTGGATGTGGATGCCGAATCCAAACCACCCGTGGTCCTCATAATAGAGCAGAAAGGAGGCCTCTTACCAGCCATAGCTCCCAATTTAGGTTGTGTATTTTAGGGGAGACAGGTACAAATGTATACAAATCACTAGGTAGGTTTATTCAGAATCACTTTGCAACTAGTTTCAGAAGCTAACATTATCCTTGTGCAGACCACTTTAGTTTTCTCAACTGTCTCAGTAACTCGGTGCTGTCCCACTGAACCAGATCTCCCTCATGAGTAAATGTTAGGGACTGGGTTTGAACCTAAGACCAGCCCATGTTTTACAACTGTATTTCTATCTTGCTTTAAAATACTGTCTGCTTTTATTTTTATTCTTTCTAGAATGATAGTGGCCAATTTGCCTCCACAATTCAGATATGATTTTAGTCCTAAGCAGAAATGTTTCAGTTTGTATTTTATTAAGTTTATTGATATGAATACAGATTTACTTATTTTTATGAATGCCACAAGTAATACCAATCTGCACCTGGCAGAATAGTGGTTCTCTTTGTGTTGAGGGAAGACCTTTTCTGTACATTCAAAAGCGAACAAACTCAAAAGAAGTAAGGTCACAGTAAGCCTGACCACAGAGCCCCTCCCAGAACTTATTTACATTAACCCAAGTTGAAACAACTTCTCCCCAAGATAAGCGCTTGCCAGAAAAAAAGAAAAACAAAAACAAAAAACCAAACCAAACCCCCCAAACCGGAAAAAAACAAAAAACCTTAGAAGTAGTAAAACACCTTATCATTTGCACACAGGCGAAGCCTTCAGAGAACTTGGGTAGGTGTGGCTCCCAGAAGCCAATCGTTTGCTTCAAGGGGCAAATCAGGACTCCTGCTTAAGAGAAAAACGTACACAGCTGTGGATGACGCGGTCGGTAGCTGATGTGCGTGGGACAGCCAGTTTGGGACGCTGTTGGTTCTCTTGACCCTGTGTGTATGGACAGTGTGAAGGCGGGCATCCAGTTTTCAGAGCTTAGCAGCGAACGGGGTCTACAACTTCGTCCGCTCCACTAGAGTTAGCACCATCCCAACTGGCAAACTAAAAGAAACAGGATTTGGGGTCTCTGCCAGCTGCCCAGGCGGGGCCCTTAGATACGCAGGCCCCGCCCTCAGCACGGCGGGGCGCTCCCGGCCATAGGCCGCCCCAGTTCCGTGTACACTCCTCTCCCCGCCCCTGGCAGGCCGGACCGTACCACGAGTGAGCACGGGGGAGCCCGTCTTCTCGTGTCCAAACGGCTTTCCATCCGAGCCGTCCTCGGCCTTCACGTTAGGACCTGATGAAGTCTAAACTTTCGTAGATAAACTCTGCGATAGTTTTTAGTGCTCTAAGCTTTAGCTGTCCTGCATCCCTGAGCCGTGGCGCCACCGTCCCCCCTCCAGTCCCTTCCCGGATGGTCTCTCCCAGAGAGTACCTCGGGACCCTTTAAATTTCTCGTGGGGCCGATGGGAAGACTTCAGAGTTGACAGGCGGCTCAGTGCCCGGTGTGTGTACGGTGCTGGGGGAGAGGAGAGCAGAGCCTCAAGCCCCGATCACCCATCAGCCTTCCCCGAGTCTCTGCGCGGGATCCGGGGTGCGTACCCATCCCAGGGGAGGGCTGTAGGACCTGAGGTCGGGGCTTTTGATTCCCCACCCCACCCCACCCCCGGATCGAGGTCTGAAGTGACGCTCGCTCGGTGGCGGTGGTACCCAGGCAGTGCCAGGTCCGCTGGGAGTGATGACATCCCTTTGGGTGCGTGCCAGCGACCGCGCTCCGGGCGCGAGACGCTCCTGGTTCCCAGTGCGGCGAACCCCGCTCTCCTGGCCCTGGAGAGCCTGGGGGGGTCGGGCCCGGCCGGGCCTCGGCCTGTGTTTGGGGCTTGTTGCCGAGTTTCCTCGGGCGCTGGGCTCTGTCCCGGCAGTCCCCTCCCCGAAGCGTTTGTTTTGACAGGAAACGTGGTGCTGATGGAGGGAGGGGCGAACGGAACGTGGGCGAGCGGGCGGGACTCTTGAGACTTCCGTTGGACTTGAGGGTCCAGGAGACCAGCTCAGGTTCTATTTGGGTCAGACCCTTGACTTCCCAAGGATGACTCTGCTCAGGGTGGCACCACAAAACATAGCAGCGAGATTTGGTGGCACGTGATGACACAGTTACGTGTTTACGTTAGTATGGGAGGAAAAACTATTAAAAGAGCGATTTCGCAATGACATGATGTTTTTGTTTTGGTTTTTTTTAAATGTGCTGGACTGGGAATGTAGTTTTATGGGAGAACACTTTCCTGGCATGTACAGGATAGGATTGTAAGTTATATCCCCCCCACACACAAGAAGCCCAAATCGTGTGTTTTAATGCAAAAATCTAGTAAACAAAGAAGTGTTTGTCAAACCAGAGTACAAGCAGAGGAGAGAAAACACTTAAGAAGAGAGGTTCCCAGGTGACTGAAGTGAAATATATTCTCTTTCATTGTTGACTTGGTATCTTAACGCGAGGAAACCAGGCAGCTTGTCCTTGTCTCTCGTGAGCCCTTCATCACTGAGGGTGTCCAGTTAAGAGGTCTTGGCTTTCTTACCTGTCAACTGATAATGAGATTCTTAAATGCTGGTTCCTGGGCTAGAAGGCTCCTGTCTACCCACCTTTTCTTCCTGTCTTCATGGATTTTATACATTGCCCCACTTGAAGTGATCCAGGGCTGAAGACCCAGTCCTGTGAACAGGCAGCTAGCATGAGGGCCCCGGAGCGTGAAGCATGGGGGTTAAACTAGGCAGTAAGGATATGGGAGAGAAGTGCGCTTTCAGGATGAAAAGTGTCTAGAAGTCTTCCCCAATGATATGTGGATCATGGACACTGCCTTTTAGACAGTGGCTGGCTTGGTGGCTTTTGTCTAGCTCTCTGTTGGCTCTGATTTGATGTGGACCAATATTGTTGCAGGGTCTTTGCCCCAGTTTTATGGTTTTTGCTTTGCTCTGGGCTGGTGCTAATGCAGCATTTGGTAGAAGATGAAAATTTTCTAACATCTGCAGTTTTTTTCATCCAGTCTTGCCCCTGCCCCGCTCTTCTATGGGTGCCTTGTATCTGACTTAGGTATGGTATTGAGGGACACTAAATTTGTCTTGACATTTCCTTTTCCCAACCTAACCTTAACAGCATGGATTTCATCCTTCAGGACCCTGTTGAATATAATAACCTGAACAATTTATTTCAAAATGTTTTTGAACTGGCTAGCTGTAAGCAGTTAGACCTTTGGGTAATTCCGGGTTCTAACAAGGGATTTTGCAGTACATGAGGAATGGCATTCTAATAGAGGGCTTTTATCACTATAGTGGATGGTTGTATTTATTTTGTTGAATGATCTCTTTCAGTGATGCCCTTCACGGTATACTGCTTGAACAGCTGTCACAGGGTAAGGTCATCTTGCTTCTACGTGTGCAAGTGTCCATGTGATGATGGACAGATCGATTTGGCAGAGGGAATGGGAAGGATGAGCAGCACACTGATTGCCTCCGGCCACCCTGGAGCAATAGAATAATGTGAGCGGCAGGGTTCCAGCCTGCTGCTGGCTTGAGTTGAGACTCCACAGTGTTGGCAAGTAATGCTGTCTTTTTGACCCAGAAGTTAAGAATAATTCCTACCTAACACAGTTTTGATGCAGATTTGAGGAAATCAGTTATCTTAAGCACTTACAGAGTACTATTGAGATCACAATAGGCATCCATAACTGCTGGTTCGAATTGTTACTTTTTAATATTGGTGAGTGTCGAAATACAGCAGTATATGCACGTTCTTTAAGCTCCTAGGACTTTGAGGCTTCAATATCCTTTGAGTTGTGTTGAGATGGGAACTGGAGACTGGAGAAGGAATGCTTCCTTTTCTACATGTATTTTAGTTGTTGGGAAGGCAGAAATGCAGACTGCTAAACTATTATGTCAAGTGACTGCTTAATGAGCACTGTGATCCAGGGGGGACAGATTGAAGACTCTAGTTGTCTTATGACTTATGACTTTGTTCATGTGAGGATATTCATTTGGTTCTTGCCTAACAGTGATCTTGCAGTGATCTGAATTCCAGATGGCTAATTTATATAAAGCAAGTTGGGGGCTTCAGGCAAGAGAACCCTGACATTGAATATGAATGACATGGTTGACATAGCTGCCAATCCCCCCAAAGTCAGCTTTGCACAGAGCCTGAATGGTTTTCATATGACAAGAGCAAAAAAAAAAATGAATTTGTGGCCTCATATTCTTCTATAATTGGCATTAATTGATTCTTGAGTGTGAAGCCCTCATGATCTAAGCCTTTCATTAGGCCTCATCTTCAATACTGTCAAATTGAGAGTGAAGTTTCTTGGTCTTCTACAAGAGCAACAAGTGTTCCCAATTGATGAGTCATCTCTAGCTATACAACATTATGTCTGTGGTGGAATTTGAGCCTCCAAGGTCTTGATGTGGCCCAGATAATGCTTTCACAGCCAGGACTTTTACACTGATTGTCCCCTTCTGGAGTAGTCTCATCCAGTGTGATCTGGCTCTGGCTCCTTAGTTCCAGTAGGCACAAACTCTTCATAATGGATCTTTGCCTTCTACAACTTTATGTTGGGATTCCCAGGCCAGTACATTCTTTGAAGATCACTATGGTCTCACTGCGTTTGAATTCTG
This sequence comes from Phyllotis vaccarum, assembly GCA_033318265.1. Classification (NCBI taxonomy): domain Eukaryota; kingdom Metazoa; phylum Chordata; class Mammalia; order Rodentia; family Cricetidae; genus Phyllotis; species Phyllotis vaccarum. Next base: position 39,927,058 of record JARWLC010000014.1, read on the forward strand.
TGTGGTTCCAGAATTAACATTACCCGGATATGGCCACAGTGTGTCCATTGTATGGCAAGACTTTTTCTGGGGAGACACAACACATATCTGTTCACTCCAGATAGGGGGCCCACGACAGACAAAGTCCAGCTTGGTGAACCATGAGTTTCACGGATGGTACCTATAGGAGTATGGATAATGGGTCACTTGTGGAAACAGATGACTCAAACACATCTGCATCAACAAAGCCCACTCCAGCACAGGTGGACAGCTCAGAAGGCTGGGAATCTGGAGCTCACTGCACAGCCTGCAGGCAGCCCAGCAGCTGAGAGTGTCCTTTCCAGATAACTTCTGTCCAAATCTCTACCAAGAAGCTGGGCTGGTCTTACAGTCTTTGCCTCTTGGTTTGTTTACTCTTGGGAGGGAAGGGCTAGTGAATCTGGTCAGTTCCAGGGATTTTAAGAAGCTATTCTTGAATTGTTTGCCTTCTTTCTTAAGGAGCTTCCCTGCAGGATGGAGTGTTTCACTCTGGGGAAATTGCCTCACAGCATCTTATACAGTGGTTCTCAACCTCCCTAATGCCCTTTAATACAGTTCCTCATGCTGTGCTCCGTGACCTCAGCCATAACATTATTTTTGTTGTAATGAAAATATCTGATATGCCACCCCTTTCAAAGGGTCCTTCATTTCCCAAAGGGTCCATGACCCATAGGTTGAGAACCACTGATGTTACAGGTTTGTGAACTGTATGAGCCAAAAGGATGGCTGAACCAGAGTTCAAGTAGAGTCCAAAGGTGGCAGAGGCCAGCAGGTGTTGGTGGCCTCCAAGTGACTGTCTGGAAACCTTGCTCTCAAAATCCTGCTCCACCTGTGATGGGCAGAGCAGCTTTGAAGTTCTTTGAAAGGCTCTTAGGACCTTTCTCCCATTGTCTTGATGAAGTTCATAGGACACTTGCTGTAATCTCTAGCAAAATTTCCTTGGCCACTTTGGTTTTGTTCCAAGATGTCTTTTCTCGTTTCACATGTTCAAGGATAGGAATTTTTTAAATCTTTCAACTTCCACCTTTTTTTCCTTTTTCTTCTCTCACATCTTTGTATAGTAAAAAGTAGCCACACCCATCCCTGGGTAGAAACATCCTTCCTTAAATACTCTAATTACAGCTCTTGTACACCTTCTATAAAGCTCTTGGACATGGGCAAAATATGCCAAACTCTTGCCACCATGTGACAGGGTATCATTTACTTCGGTTTCCAGTCAGAGTTGCCTTTACTGTCCCCATTTCTAACATCCTATTTCATAACAAACGGAGTAATGTTTATAACATTTAAACTTCCTCTGAAACTCTTAACCATCTTCTGAGTCTCCCCCACATTGTTCATGTTCTGTTCACAGCAGTCTGGATGTCTTCCATTCCTACTTTGTTGCCCAGTTCCCAAACTGCCTCCACATTTTCAGGTACTTGGTTCAGCTATGAACCAGCCTTCCAATTTCAATTTTCTATCCCTCCATTATGTACTTTCATGAGACAGTACCACAGACTAATTATAAATGAACAATAGTGTATTTGGCTCACAAGTTTGAAAGTCTTGGAGGTCTAAGACCAAGGAACGAGTATCTGTGAAGGTCCTTCCTCCTCCATTATATGGTGGAAGGTATCCCATGGGGAAGGAAGCAGACAAGAGTTCAAACTTTCAGAGTATGGCCTTTGAAGATCAATGTCGACCCATGCATGGGTCTGGAGCCTTTATGACATAATGCCTCCCATCTGGCCTTCTCTTCTCAATATTTTGCTTTGTGAGAAACACCATCAGACCAACACAGTTTATCAAGGATTATACCCTCAGCCTCTGGCATTAACATTTCTCAGAATAATAAATTATTTTAACACTATAATTGACATCTGTCAGGACATTACTAGGCACTCAAGCATTCGACTTATCTATGTCAGGCAATCTTCACAAGTCTTACTGTTTGTAGTATGCAGGTATCAGAAGTTAGTTAGCTTGACTAGCAATGCTCTTACTGCTTTGTGACATGTCTGCTAGTGCCAGTGTATCTTTGTAATCCTGAACCAGTACAGGATTTTTTACAGGAATAAATAAATATTTTCTGTAGAAGAGAAATAAGGATCTAAAATCAAGTAAAAACTGAAGAATTACAAGCAAATCTCCCGGCTCTCTGAGGTGGAACACATAACTGACTCCTGTCGGTTCCTGGGTCCATGCCTTTGTCTCTAAAACGGTAGCAGTAAACTTCTGCTATTCAACCATGTATTTAACAGTAAATCTTTACCTGCTGACCAAGCATTGCCCTTAGAAGGATTTGCATAATGCTGTATATAACAAAAGAATTGAGTGACACATTAAAATCTTCCTTTTTTAAAAAAGTGACCCATTGTAATGATGTTGGAAGCTTTGCTTGGCGGTATTTTCCATATTTACCTTTGACCAGTGAGGCCTCAAGTTGGATGAGTTGTAGTGTTTCTGCAGAATTGCTTGATTTAACAGAGTTGCTTTGGTGACCAGCTAGGTGGATCCGAGTTTGCCCATTTGAAAAGCATGGTGCTTTTTTTGAAACAAACGCCTTTATTCTCACCAGTCTAAGAGAATCTGAACCAGTTGAAGCAGTCTAGTTGCCCTAAATGTCTTTTTAGTTACAGTCATTTGTCACCAGATGACTCTTGTGGACACTCAAAGATGAAGGAAGGTAAGATTTGGTGTGAAGGGTCTTTATACTTCAGACAAGTAAGTGAGTTCTGCCCCAGGGTCACTGCCAGCCTTGTTTTTCTGTAGGGAAAACATGATTTTTTAAAAATCCTGAGATAAAGATAGTTTCCTGTTTAATGCCCAAGGTGATTGGACAAGCAAACCTGTGTATTGTCACCTGTATCTTGTCTCTGTGTCAGACACTGTTCAAAGCGCCTTTTCCTTAGTAACTAAGTGAACCCTCTCTCCAGCTCTACAAGTCAGGCATTTGGGGTTTACCTTTACACAATGTAGACAATGTCTTAACAAAGTAATGAACACCTTGCCTCAAAGAAAAGCTGCTTTTTTAGATACAGTAAGTTCCGGTTGTAACATGGATGCTTTTGCCAACTGAAGAGCTTCTACACAGTGTGATACATTTCAATTTTCTATTATAGCTGTGCTTCAGATTCTTCCTCCAGTGACAGCTGACACAAAGGCGCTTTCTGCGTGTTAGCTTTCTCCAAACATCTCACGATGTCTTGTGGAACTCTGGTGTGGAGGAGCATCTTAGCAATTTCTGACTGAAATAATCTGTGTAATTAGCCCACCTCACTGCCACCCTCTCCCTCAAGAAAACAACTGTGCATGAAGTCACATAATAAGTTGGTAACAGTCTGGATTCTAGCTCTTAACCTTATTAAATTATATTTAAAAATGCTTATTTTTTAAGTCTTTCTCTTGACTTCCCTGTTCATGTACTTAGGAAACCTACCAAATGTGCTGTCCAGCTGGAATATAAAATGAAATGAACCAGGTCATAAATTCCAATAGATGAAAACTTTTATTCACTTTTACTTGGAAAAATAACCCTGTCGGTGTAAGGCCACTGCAGTATAGAAAAAAACAGGAACTAGCCCAGGAGTGACAAGATCTGGGGGAGGGGGGTTGGATTTAAATAGAATTAGCTGGGCATAAATGGTAGTGCCTCTGCTCTAGGGCCTGCACTTGGCTGCAGCAGGCATGTGAATGTGTAGGGATGCCAATTTGCAGATGTGCTAGTTGAATCTGTACCAAATAGGATTCAGTGACTGTGATTTAGCTGACACTGAATATCTGTCATGAACTTGGTGCTAGAGGAGGCACTGTCTCCCTCACCAAGGAGATTCAGAGAATAGCTGTAAATGTTTTTTTTTGTGGGTGTGAGCATGTGGGAAGTCTGCTTTATCATCCCACCCTGGTTCCTTGAGACAGGGTCTCCCACAGCACCTGGAGCTAGGTTGGAGGCAGCAAGCCCCAGAGATCCTTCTGTCCCTCCTCACAGTCATGGGATTACAATTACATGCAACTATGCCCAGGCTTTTAATGCGGGCTTTGGGAACTTGAATTCAGTTCCCCAGGCTTGGTACAGCAAATGTTTGTACTCTCTTAAACCATCATCTCCTTAGTCTGGTTAAAGTCCTTGTGTGAAGACAGGGGAGATGTGCTACAGACCTGCTGAGCAGAGTGCCATGAGCCATGGTGGAGGATGGATGGAGGCTTCCCAGGGAATGATGAGGCATCTTCTAGCAATTCCAGCAATAGCAAGTGAAATGTTGATGGAGAATGACATTTTCTCCTGTCCCTTCCTGCCTTTCCCAGAACGCTGTAGTAAATAAATGCTCAGGTAAAAACTAGTTTTCATGGGTTAAAGGAAACTGTCTTGCCACTGAAGAGCTAAGAGTTTGGGACTATTTTATAGCCTATGTCTATGACAGTCAGCTTTGGGATTCTAAAAGGTAAATGCTTCATCTATTTGCAGAAGCAGTTCACAAATCTCTGCTTGCTCAAATTTTGACCTGAGCAAATATGCATCTCTGTGAGGACCAAGACTGAAGAAAGTTTTGGTTGAGATCAGGTGGAGATGCCCTTTGGTCTTTTCTCCTTTTCATGCCCCCCCCCCCCCCCCCCGATTATCATTGTTCCTGTTAGCACCCAAGAGATGCAGTTCGCCCTGCATCTCACAGCATCTGGCACACCTCTTGGTCCTGGCCCCCGTGCTTCTCAGCAGTACCTTGTTTCCACTTCTGTCATCGGACACACAGTTTTATGTAACCATATGTGAGGACTGTGAGAATAGGACCATGTCTGTTTTGTTCAGATACTTTTCCTGGTGCCTGGTGCACAGTAGGTACTCTGTAAATCTCAACAGATTCATTAAAGAAACTGTAGAGGTATTCCCAGTCATATGCATTATTAATGGTTTCTCCTTCTGGCATTTGTGAAAGCATCCCATTCCTCACTGAAGTGAACTCTATCTTTGTTGTCTATCCAGGATTGGAAGTGCCTTGCCCCTTTTGGTGTCCGTGATACTATGCTTATATCAAGGCCAGTTTCCTCATAGCCATGGCTGGTGTTTGGGCCCAGGCCTGGCATTTAAACGCTGTGATCTTTCAAGATTATGCTAGGCCTGACTCCTTCCTTGGGATACTGTGTGATGTTCCAGAGAGCACTTGATTTAGGGTCTAGGGACTGGTTTCATGGTGGAGTGAATTTCCTTATCCCTCTGAGTCTGCATCAGAACCTATGTTCCTAGGTATTCAGTAAGTTGTGCTAGGTGCCTTGTAAATTGTTAAGAATAAACCAAATAACAGGTCTTGGTCTTCATGCTCTGACAGTTCATATGAAAATGGAGAAGAGACCTGGTAGCCTATAAAGTCTAATCATTAGTGTTTTCTTCTCTTGAGAGGCTCCAGAGGTACCAAGAGGTTGCTTGAGCATCCTAATTTTTTTTAATGTTGCATTTTTAAAATTTATCCTGTGTATGTGTTTAGGTATATTCATACTACCAGGACCTGTGGAGGTCAGAGGACAGTTTGTGGAAATTGATTATCTCGTCCTATCATGTGGATTGGAGGGATTGAACTCAGGTCATTAGGCTTGGCAGCAAATGCCCTTACCCACCAAGCCATCTCGCCAGCTAAACATTTTATTAAAAAAAAAAAAAAAAACCCAGTAAGAACAGTAACTATATTTGAGTGCTGTGCAACAAAGCGCTGTGATGCAATTAATCCTCTTAAGTCTTTACAATGCTCTGGAAGTTCTGTCTTTGACGAGCTCAGTTTTCCCCAAGAAGTCAGGTGGTTAAGTGACTTCCTCAGAACAGAAAAAGGACTCTGACCGAGGAGATCCACAGAACCTTACCACACCAACCCAGGAGAGAGCATCTGTGCTCTGTGTGCATTTTGAAAGGATCTGTCATCACTTAGAGCTGTTCCAGATTTGCACTGGATATGGTCTTCAAGCCCCTTTTGTGGAAGGAAGTCTTAATGGTCTTGCAATAGTCTTGGCCAAGGTGCAGGGGAAGGAGGAAGGAATTTCTTGGGGACTTTTTTCTCCTACGTTGTCATGCCTGTGGGCATTATATTACCCATGTTGATTCAGGATCTCTTTATCTGTGCAGGTTCTCTCTCTCCACATTCAAGGTGATACAAGATGCCTTTGAATGGTGAAAAGCAGTTTGTGAATGAGGACCAGCAGAGTGATTCAGAGTCTTCTCGGTTCTCCGAAAGCATGGCTTCACTCAGTGACTATGAGTGTTCCAGGCAGAGCTTCACCAGCGATTTCTCCAGCAAATCCAGCTCTCCTGCCTGTAAGCAACAGGAAGCAAGGCGAGGGTGGTAGGGTCCTGGCATTGCATGATGGCTTTGAAAACTCAGAAATGCTTTGAGCAAATCACACTTTTGCCTCATTTCTAGATGCACCAGGATAGTATGTTAGAGGCACTGTAGCAATCTCTATGTGCTCTCAGGAATAAGTTTGCAATCTGCTCATTTTAATTTTGAGCCTTGTTTCTGACCTGTTTGGTTTGAGCGTCATCTAAAACCCCCACCTGTCTGCTCCCAAATGTTGGCAACACCCCTTCTTGAGATTTTCTGATGCAGATTATGATGAAGTCAAATTAATCTTTTCTGTTTCACATTGAAGAAAGTTTGCATTTCTGGAAGGGTAGACAGGAAGTGAAATAATCTTGAGAGGGTTTCCCTGCTGATTTCAAACACTGTTGTGCAAACTCCACCCCTTGATCAACCCACAGGGAGAATTACTACACTGTGGGTTGTGAGAGAGTCAGAAGAATGGCTGTCATTAGGAAATAGTCCCCCCTTTTGTCTGTGAACACAGGACATGTGTCAAGCAGGTGTTTTTTTTTTTTTGTTTGTTTGTTTTTTGTTTTTTCCCTTCCCTTCTACATGACTTCACTCTGTAGCCCAGGCTAGCTCTGAACCTGTGGCAATTTCCTCCTCAGTGCCCTCAGGGTAACAGTTGTAGGTATGAACCACTACTCAGCTTTGCCTTTTGCTTTTTTTTTTTTAAGTTTTGAATTAACATTTTGTCTAGAAAGTACAGAACATCTTAAGCTAGCAAAGCTAACATAGGAAAAGCAGCTAATGTTCAATAAGATCAGATTCCTACTTCAAAACAACTAGTTTTATTTATTTGAGTTTTTATGTTTTCAGTTTTAAAACTTGGAAAATCTATAGTATAGGGAAAAGAAGAGATGGCCTGAGTATTCCCTAAACATGACAGGCAGCTGCACACTTTGCCAGATCATCATCCTTCACATTGAGGTGAACTTTTGCTCTTAACATTGTAACCAAAACACATACAGACTCATGATAGAATATTTCCTAAATACTATCCTTATGACCACGTACTACATCATTAAGTAAGTAGACATTTGTACATATTTACTGTTCTGTCACTTGACAGTCATTTTCCATCTTGTTTTGCTCTTTTATAAATTGGGTTTTATGAGCATCCTGATGCACTGAGACTTTCTAGATATCATTGGATGATTGGACTAAAGATTACAGATGTGTTTAAGGAGAATCGTGAGGTGGAGAATCCATAGCAGCCATGCACTTCCGTATCTTTTTATTTATTCTTGACACTGCATCTTGAGTCTCTATATATGTCCCTAGGCATTCTGAAAAAGAATTTTGCCAATTTCCAGGCATCATCTTTTTCATCTTCCTGCCTTTAAGCACTTTCTCTCCCTGCCTCCTCTAAAGCAAACAACAAATGCTTGTCTGTGCCTTTATTTGAGGTCATGATTTTTAATTAACTGAAGCTGAGATTTTTCCAAGAGTGATTTTGTACACTTGATTTATTAGAATAATTTCTTAGTATAATATCTAAAAGTAACCATTTTTTTTACTATTTTCCTACTGAGTAGATAATCCACCCTCTCAAATATATTTTGTTTTGCTTAATTGTATATTGAGTTCCTCCTGTATTCTTTCCATAAACTGCTCACCAGTGGAGGTGCACACCTTTAATCCCAGCGCTCAGCTGCAGAGGCAGGTAGATCTCTGAATTCAAGGCTAGTCTGGTTTCCAGGACAGCCAGGGCTATGCAGAGAAACCTTGTCTTGAAAAAACTAAAAAGAAAAAAAATAAATTGTCTTAATTAACCACCTCAGAGAGAGCCTGTTAAGGGGCTAATATATACATCATATATAATGAAGTCAAATGAACTGACAAATGGCAGAAACTGGTGTCAAACTTCAGCCATACACTAAACTGCCCATACAGTTAAGAAGTATACGACTTTATCTATCAATATACTGTTTAATACAATTAAACATATATATCAGTAACATTGAAAAGAAACTGATTTAAGTTTTTAAGTTATAACAGGCCTATAGGAGGGTGTCTTAGGAGTATTTGAAAATTCATTAAAAATATGAACACTGAAGCTGCAGAAGGAGTGCTTAAATGTCTGAAGTCTTTAGTGTATAAAACTGTGGTGTTTACCTCAGAACAAGCCTGCTTTGACCGTGAGGATGTCAGATGTCAGCTTCTCCTCGCTGCATTAGCTGACTTTGGGTTGTTGGTTTGTTTGTTTTTGTTTTCCAGCAACAAGTCCCCCCAGGGGTGTAATGTTTGATGAGGTGATGGCTGCAGCAAAGAACTTATCAGACCTGACTCTTGCTCATGAGATAGCTGTAAATGGGAACTTCCAGTTGAAGCAAAATGCCCTCCCAGAGAACAGGTGACCTGGAAAGATTCTCTCTCTGTCCGTGTGTCTGCCTCTCCCTGTGCGTGCGTGCGTGCGTGCGTGCGTGTGTGTGTGTGTGTGTGTGTGTGTGTGTGTGTGTGTGTGAGATTTAATGAAGAGTTCTGTGGGAATGTATTGACCTAAGGAATTGAGAAAAGTGGTGTTCTCTTGTGAGCGCTTCCTGGGAAGTCTCCTATTTCAGCAGTTATTCCTGGCTGACTTTAAATGGAGCATCTGAGTAGAAGATGGCAGCCATTCAAAGGCATGTCTCCTTGGGACCAACCTGTTCTTTTTCTTGCCGTGAAAGTTCAGCTATTGAAGAAAGAGCACCGTTGTCTTCTCCCTAAAATACAGATCTGTGTAGAAGACTATAAGACATGCTATTATGTGCCTTCTAGAACAGAATTTTTGGAAGTTGTTGAAGGATATGTTCAGGAAACATTTTAGAGTTTAGGGGAAAGCAACGTGAGTCTCTAAATGAAAAAAAAATGTTGTGCATATTGGGTATTTTTTAATATTTATTTTTTTATTTGTATGTCTGTCTGAGTATATGTTCATGGAGGCCACAAGAGGACATTAGATTTCTCTAAAAACCTAGGTATTTGTGGGACACCTGGTTTGTTAAGAGGATCCTGAGATCTGACTTACCGTCCTTGTGTTTACACAAGTCTTACTCAGTAAGACATGTCTCTAACTCAGTGTTTTTTTTACTGTGTGAACACAATGGCCATGCTTTGAACAAGACAAATATGCTAAAAGATTAATAATGAGCTTAGGGTAAGATATGTTCTGGGTTTTTAAAGATGCATTTTCTAAGAAATCTATAGTGAACATGTATGTTTCAATGTTCATTTTAGATAATCCATTTTTTTGTTATAGCCTTGCTGGTCAAGTGAAGCATGCTGTTCACCGGGCCTTCTGGGATGCCTTGGAAGCAGATCTCAAGGCTGAACCTCCTCAGTATGAAAATGCCATCAGACTGTTTGAAAAAATCAGAGAGGCAAGTTGATGGTTGTTCCACTAACAGCTTAATCCCCTGGGGTCACTGGGATGGATTCCATAGATGGATAGTTTATAAACAGTAGAAATTCTTTACTATCCTGGAGGCTGAGAAGTCTGAGACCAAGACAGCAGCAGGTTTGCTGCCTGGTGAATCCCTTCTTTCTCCTCAGAAGGGAGCAAAGGAGCCCTCTAGTGTCTCTTCTATAAAGCACTAATCCCATTCATGGAGTATGCTCCTGACCTAATGACCTATCAGAATTTGTTTCGACATATGAATAAGGATGGGAGGGAGTGTGTGCAAATACTTGTAGCAGTTGGCTTCTTCCATAGACTGGCATTTTTGTATCTTCTTTCACTTTAAAAGACTAAGCACTGTCAGGTACCAGTAGATAGATTCTTTTGTGAACTTCCTGTAGTTGGATGAAATCTGGGGAAGCAGCACCAGACACCTCAGGGTAGAGCTTTGAGCTCAAAAGAAGACCTTGGAGGTAGATCTGGGTTAGTAATGGGACCACCCTGTAAGACTGTCAGCTTCTTGAGTGTTTACAGGGTAGTAACAGGAACCAAATGAGAAGATGGCAATTCTTTTCGGTGACATTTACAAGATGCTTGCTCTTTACTATGCACTGTAGTGTTATTTTATGTACATAGTTCTCTCACTCACTCAGAGTCACAAAGCTTTGAGGTCAGAGGGATTTGAATTGAGACTTGTCAGGCCCAGAACTTTTGTTCCCAGCCATTAGCCACAGTATGAGTACTCAGTTAACAGTTGGCTTGTGTACTATTTGTGTGCAAAGTATTCCTCATGGATTTCATTGGGGTTTTTCACCTACTTTTGAGTACTTTTGGAGCCATGATGTGCAAGCTGTTCGTTCTTCCCCTTGCTGAAGGCTTCTGGAAGTGCTCAGGTTCAGCATCCTTGTCAGTTTTCATTCTAAAATGTCAGTCATGCACCACGGTGGCAGCTTTTGATTTAGCAGATTAAGCTTTTTCCTCAAGGCTGAGACACGGAGTCTCTTCGATGTACTTCCTCGGCAACGTTGAATGGATGGGGAGTGACTTCATCTGTCACAGCGCTGCTGACTCTTTTTTCCATGCAGATTCTCCTCTCTTTTCTCACTCCTGGTGGCAACAGACTGCACAATCAGATCTGTGAAGTGTTGGACGTTGACCTCATTAGACAGCAGGCTGAGCACAATGCTGTTGACATTCAGGGTCTGGCCAACTATGTCATCAACACGATGGGGAAGTTGTGTGCTCCTGTGAGAGATGAAGATATAAGAGAGTTGAAAGCTACTACCAACATCGTGGAGATGCTGAGGTTAGCCCTTTTGCTGTATGCATTTTCTTACTGTGTCTTCACTTTCAAAAGAAACCTGGGGGCATGGGGAGCAGAGATAACAGAGAGCCACTCAGTCCTTGACAGAGTGTGTAGAATTCTCTAGATTGTTAGTCTGCCTTTGGTGGACCATGAGGATACAGTAAAAAAAAAGAAAAAAGAAAAAAAGAAAAAAATGATTGGCCCCAGGGTTTAGAGTGAAAGGGGGAGACAGACCTTGAACAGTGCACTGTGCTAATTAAATAGTTGTTATTGATGCTATTGAAAGAGGCTTATAGGGTAAGGCTATCCTAATGTAGTCAATTAAACTAGCTTATACTGGTGTCTGACTCTAGGATTATTGGTCAAGCAGATCTCCATTTCCTTTTGGGGACGTATGCTCCTGTGTCCTTGGTTGTACTTCACCTAGCTTGTGATATTGTCTCCATTCAGCTACAAGTGGAAAGAGACTGTGGGCCATCAGTGTGTGTACACTTGGCACAAAAGGGGTATATATTCTTGACTTCGACTAGCCACAGTCTCACCCAGATTGAAGTGGGGCTGGGAAGGTAGTCCCTGTCTGCAGATACTTGACATAGCCTCAAATCTGACAGAGATTGGTAGTCAGCCATCCAGCTACCTACAGTTTCTCCAAGGATGAGAGGTTCACATTAATGTGTGAGCATCCTGTCTGTCTCCGTAGACAATAACTTCCTCATAATCCCAAAGGATGTATTGTGAACCACTTATTGCCTTTGAGGGGAACTATTTCTTTTTTATGAATACAAATCATATTGAGTGCTGAGTTTTATGTTATGGTTTTAGAAAACAAGGAGATGGAAACTGGTCTATATATAGAAAGTAATTTCATTTGTGGCCTGCCTGTAGCAAGCTGACAGTTTCTCAAGACGCTGCTTCACCTGTCTGCAAATGAGCTTTTATATGTCTTTAGATTTGTCCTGAGTTCTGGAAGATTATACAAGCTCTTCTTCCAGTCACCAATATTACTGGCATATGATGTCAGTGTTTACTCTTGGTCATGGCTACTTACTGGATCCCACTTTCTTATTCACTATAGTTTTTTTAGTTAGAGTTGTTTGAATAAGGGTGGGTAGGGGCTGCTTGCTGGAGCATGGCTAACTTGCGAGTGGCTCCAGGCACTGCAGAAAATGTTGCCCCTTTCCCAGAAACCACCAACTGCTAGTAGCTTCCTAGGGAGAGTGAGACTTCATGGATATCTTCTATAGCCAGGGTAGAATATTGAAGAGCCCATTCTTGTGTTCTTCACCCACTGTGAGAGCAACACTGATCTATCAGTATAAACATAAATGTTTAGAAGGCAGCTTGATAATGTATAGTTAGCCAAGCAACAATAGTAGGTTCCCTCTATGGCCTATTGCCTTCTAATCTAAGGATTGTGATTTAGCTTACAATGTCAGGGATGTATTCCTTTCTGTGAAGTAGGCCTTAAATCCAATAAGAAGTAGTTGGTTACCACAAATAGCCATGCCACTGTTGCCTACAGGGTTCCCAGCTGCCTAAAGCCATTGCTGAATTTTCTCCTCCAGCAGCCTTGATAGCACCTTTTGACACTATGTACACTGGCAGTGGGGGAGCTGCCCTCTTAGATCCAGGCTGATCTCTCTGTGTCCAACAATCCAAGGTTAAATCTTTAGCAGTAGGCCTGGTCTTACTGTTTAATTCTGGTGCACAACAAAGATCAGCGGCAACAGACTGTGCTCTTTTGGAGAAAATTTTGGGACCTCTCTGACCAACAACTCAGAGGAAAATGGCCCAATCCTGACAATGTGATGTTTTGTTTAGAGACCAAGACTTCTGGGAGCAACATTTTCCACTCATGCAAGGTTTCTTCATTCCTAGCTTTTTGAAGAAATGGGGCTTTTATCTGAACAGTGGTGTTGCACTGCTTTAATCCTAGGACTCTGGAGGCAGAGGCAGGTAGATCTCTTAATTTAAGGCCAGCCTGGTCTACAGAGTGGGTTTTAGGACAGCCAGGGCTGTTAAACAGAGAAACTCTGTCTCAAAAAACAAAAAAAAAATGGGAGTTTTTAGTTATGAAGAGGTGGGTTTCCATAGGGATTTTTTCATCCATCTTTTGTTTTTGTTATACACCCTGCCCATCTTCCTGCCCCACCTCTGTTTAAATCTTTCACATATTGCATCTCCTCCTCTTCAACTTCTGTATTCCATATGTTTTGCTATCTCACCCACTTAGCCCTTCTAAAACCTCCTGGCTTTTTTCTTGTTCCTTGACCCTTACAGACACTTTTACAACAAGGCCCATAACTCTCAAAAGTCTAAGCTGGGTCCTCACATGAGAGAAAGCATGAAGTTGATCTGTCTAGGTCTCAGTCATTTCACTCAGTAGAATGTTTTCCAGTCCCATGTATTTTTCATTTTCCTGTACATTTCATAATTCTATTTTTTAACATTAGACTATAATTCCACAGAATAAAACAGTGTCTCTCTACCTCTTGGTCACACCCCCTTTGAGGTAGGGGTGTCAAATAACCTTTCATGGGAGTCATCTAAGAACATCAGAAAACACAGATGTTTACATTATTTATGTATTATATTATTATGATTCTTTGGTTTTTTATTTTGGTTTTGTTTGTGGTTTTTAACAGGGTTTCTCTGAATAGCCCTAGCTGTCTTGGAACTCACTTTGTAGACTAGGCTGTCTACAGAGATTGGCCAACCTCTGCCTTTTGAGTGAAAGGCCCGGGATTAAAGGAATGTGCCAGCACTGCTTGCCTACATTATGATTCTTCACAAAGTAGCAAAATTATAGTTAGGAAGTAGCAAAGAAATAATGTTATAGTTCGGGTCAGCACCACATGGGGAACCCAGTGAAAGGGTCACAGCCTTACCTTAGGAAGGTTGAGAAGCGCTGGACAAGTAGGACTCCATCGTCATCCACCCATCAGCTGATGGATGCCTGGCTGTTATGCAAAGGGCCTCAGTGAGCACGATTTCTCCCTGAACTTCCGTTCTCATCACCTCACTACTGTTCTTAACACGCTCCCAAGGGGATGTCTTCTTCTTTGAGTCATGAGAAACTGAGGCACAAAGACACCAAGGAGTGTGCAGAGTCACAGATCTGGTCAGTTGAAAGGCTGAATCTGAGCAGGGCTGCTCAGCCTAAAAAGCAGCTGTTCCCTGCAATGCCTTGCCGACCTGTTCTTTTCTTTACTTAGATGGTCTTCTTCTTCCCTTAGTAGTAGAAAACCCTTATGACGGCGGCTGTGCTGGCTGAGCTGCTGGTGCTGCAGTAGATGTGCAGTGTGTCCTTGACAAGTGCCCTGGTGAATGGCCGTTGGCGCCTCAGCACCATTTTCAGGAGGTTTATCCTGTCCAGCCGTGACATGTAGGTAGGAGTTGTCAGTTTCAATTTGACTCCTTAACCACTTCTCATTTCATTTCTGAAATTCTCAGACAAATATTCCGCGTCTTGGACCTCATGAGGATGGACATGACGAATTTCGTCATTAGGAATATTAGACCTCACATTCAGCATCATTTGGTGGAATATGAGAGAAACAAGTTCCAGGAAATTTTGGAAGAAATTCCAAGTACGTATAATACAATGTGTGCTTATATCAACACTGTAACTTTTTCCTGCTTGTGCTGTGTAATCTTAATACTCATTTTAAACCTCCTAAAAGTTGGCATCACAAACTTTCAGTGGGTTGGTATTTATGCATTTATTTATTTATTTATTTTGTCCCAGGAGATGTGCTGAGCACCTCTTATTTTCCATTTATCATATCATTCATCCATTTATCATTGGTTTATTGAGCACCTGCTCTTTTGGCAATAGCCAAAACAGAATGAAGCTGTCGTCTCTAAGGAGCTGACATCTAGTAGCACAACAAACAAGCATAGATTGTCACGTGTATTCTTGGGGCACAGTAAGCAGCAGGACAGGAGTGAGGGCGGAGGAATGAGGCAAGGCTTCTTTATAGTAAGTGCCATTTGAGCTGTGCAGGGGCATGCACAGCTGTATGGAAAAGGAAGCTGCAAGGAGACCCGAAGCAGAGGCTGGCTTTGATGTTTGACATGTACAAGGCAGATGAGCCTGGGGGAAAATCTACAAGGGAAGGAAGGATGGGTGATGGGCAGATCTTATGATAAGGTTTAGAGCATTCCAGTTTTCATAAGGAGTCATTGAGAGTCTTGAGCTGAGAAGCAAGTAGCATGTGATTTTTACTTTTAGAGTATGGCTCCTTCGTGAGAGCAAAGAGAGACAGCTGCCATTTGTGTGGCCTAGTGCTTTTCAGACTGGAACAGTGGTGGCTTGTTCTGTATAGTAGAGACAGAGGAAGTAAGGTCGGGTTCTGAGTGTGATTTGAAAGTGGAGAATGCCTGGTGAAGCTCAGATCAGGGGAAATAAATGCATTGGTGATGACTCAGTAAAGATATTTTGTAGTAGTGGGATAGGGGAAACTTAGGAAAGGAAGGTGGGAGTTTTAGGTGCATAAACTGAAAGATATAGTTTGACATTATCATAGAAATGCCAGGTAGGCCTTTAGGTGTGAGGTTACGATGTTGAGAGCCACGGATACATATTGGAGTTCATCAGCATATTTATGCTATATAAAGCTAGAGAAGTAGATAACACTTAAGGACTGAGCACATTCTAACCAATTAGCTTACATAAACTCACTTAATATTACAAGTACATGAAATTGCCTCCCGCTTTTATAAGGTGGGAAACCGAGGCATAGAGATTAAATTATTTCTTTTGCCAGGTGATACTGGTGCATGCCTTAAATCCCAGCACTTAGGAGGCAGAGGCAAGTGGGTCTGAGTTCAAGGACATCCAAGGCTACACAGAGAGACTCTGTCTCAAAAAAAAAAAAAAAAAAAAAAAAAACCAACAAAAAAAAACATTTGTTTCTAACTCACAACTTATAAAGTTTGGAGCTGAACTCACTCAGGCGGATTCACACAGTCCATGCAGTTATTCTTACTATGTGGGATAAGATGGCCCTTAGGGTGTAAGTGTAGCTGCTACAGGGCCTGGCCTGGGGCAGTTTAGCATCTAGAGGTGACATGAGGAGGACTATGAGACTAGCCAAGGAAGTAGAACTGGAGACAGGAGGGTGGCATCCGACAGTGCCGTTAGGAAGCATGAACTGATGGGACAGGAGAGATGAAGGTCAAGACTGGACCATAGGGTTTACTAAGGAGGACTATTGATAACTTTTTTGAAAGCAGTTTCTGTAGCTTATGACTGGAGAGGGGTAGAGAAGGATGGAACTGAGTAAATACCACCTCTATCAGTCAAGTGTTCAGTGAGGTAGGTCCTGTTACTCTTTGCTTTTTCGATGGAGAGTTTGAGGTGTGCCTGAAGAGCTATGTCAGCTAGCAGGTGGCTGTGTTGGTTGGGATTTTATTAGCTGTGATCTCTGGCTATTGGATAGCCTCCCTTCCCTCTGGCCCAACCTTTAGCAGCTTTTCTATCACAGTGATAACACAGCTTTATGTAAACAAGGCACAATAGTTGTTTATTTTAAATGGGCCCCTACAAACTGGAACACACCCAAGGGGAGCACATAGATTGTAGAAGCCACATGAAGAATGCTCATAAATTTAGGCATGCTCTGCTTGGTGACAAGCTCATGATACCATATTCCCAATGTAGAGGCCTTTCTTAAGCCCTGTCGGGAAAATTAAAATCTTCATAAGGGCAGTTAAATCTTCCCAATAATTGGAGCTGTTTGAATTTTGGGATAGACCTCTATTGCTCTGAACTTTGTCAAACTCTTTCATGGATTAGTTTATTCAAGTCTCATTGAAATCCTGATTTTGGTCATGTCATCACCTTCTATTTACATGTGAGGAAACTGAGGTTAAGTTATAGGTCCGAGATGATGTCAGTAGGTGTAGAGCCTTAGAGAACATGGCATTTTCCTTTTGTTTGGTGGTGGTGGGGAGCATGGTTTCTCTTGTAGCCTTGACTTTCCTGGAACTTGCTCTGTAGACCAGGCTGGCTTCAAACTTAGAGATCCCCCTACCTCTGGCTTTGGAGTGCTAGAATTATAGGTGTGTGCCACCATGCCCAGTGAGCATGTGCCTTTTAACACTTGGCACCCTGCTTCTCCTGGAACAAATAGTGACTCTCAGGGAGGCACATTGCAAATTTCTCTGTGGTGGACAGGACTAGATGATCACTAAAGACTCTTTAGTAGTAACAGTTCTGTGACTTCAAGGATTCTATTTTACCTCTGAAGTTCTTTAGTCTGAAACCTGAACTTGAGTGTGTTCTCAGCATCAGCTTCCTGAGACTCAGTGGTAGGCTCATATGTATATGTGTGTGTGTGTGTGTGTGTGTGTGTGTGTGTGTGTGTGTGTGTGTGTGTGTGTGTGTGTGTAAACATAGGTATTCAAATGCACTCATGCCTTCATTCCAGACAGCTGTAAATCTTGGGCAAATCCTTAACACTTAGTTGAATCTAGCTTTGTTTATCTCAAATTATTTGCTTCTCCTTAAAACTCAGGTAATTTCTTTTGTTTTTCTTTCTCTCATGTTGACTCAGCTTTTTCCCACAGATTCAAGAATACCAACCCACACTGTTGCTTTAGCTGGAGAAAACTAACTGGGCTTTTACTCTGTCGGCTGTGATGATTAAACATACAGTCTAAATGCTGATTAACTGCCACATGGTATATCTCCCCGAGTTTCTCTTCACTTTCTTTGTTGGATATCTTTTAAATAAAAGGCCTTTCCCATCTTGATACACAGAACTAGCAAACCAAGAAAAGTATTTACCACTGGGAAAAAAACAGAGCTTAGATTCCGGGGTGGTGTGGCATCAGTGTAGCCAACAGCACTGTCATAAATTATCCCTGTTGAAGCACCTCCTCCCAGGAAGAACTGCAGTGTGGTCTTTATTTCCTTTGTTGTTTTTAAATCTGCACCTGTATTCAGCTTCTTCCTCTTGTCAGTTACTGCCTCATATCTACCAAACGGATGCTTTTATGAGAGCTGTGTTACAAAAAGCAATTTGCTTCTAGTGGGAAATCTTAGAAGTGAGTGTAATGTAAAACAAAGTGAATTTTGCCCTAAGGCCAACAGTGAGGTAGAATTGCCTCTAAACCTAAAGCTCTCTGGAACAGTCTTCAGTATGATTTCATTTGGTTTCGGATGTGGGAGATAGAGAATTCAGGACTAGTGGAGATTCTGTGAACACAAAGTAAATGGACACTGTCTTCTAGTCAGTGCTCTTCATCAGGGTAGTCTGCCTGGCCCCCCCTGAATCATGACTAGAGACTTTCGACTCTTCTATTCTGATCGTAGCGTCATTCAGCAGGCAGAGCGGTCGAGAGAGCCACTGAACATCCCACACTGCTCAGGACAGTGCCCCACAGCCAAGGCTTATCCAGCCTCAAATGCTAGTGGTGCTAAAACTGAGCTACCCTGTCATAGGTCAAGAGTTGAAATGAGTCCATTTCATGATGATCTAAAAGGGATTTCTTTGTGCTTTAAGAAAGCAAGGTCTCCAGTAAACTAAGTCTAGTGGCAGTTGGCCCCTTGGGATGTTTTGTCTGAAGCTATCTTGTGGTCTTCAGAAGAAGTGGTGCGTGCCAAAGCAAAGGATGAACAGGCTGCATTCCACAACCCCAGAGAAGCTAGGTGAGAGGAAGACTGTAAGAGGGATGCATATGGATTGCTTCAGGAAGGGGAAATAGTTAAGATATCTTGGGTAAACTGGGAGGGTGCCTGAACTAGCCTCCCTTGTAGTCAGATTGGTGACCACCCTAATTGTCATCATAGAGCCTACATACAATGACTGGTGGGAGCAGATGCAGATTCCTACAGCCAAGAGAGGAGTGGGGAGTGGGGGATGGGGAGGTGTCAAGAGCACAATGGAGAAGACCACAGAGACAGTTGGCCTGAGCTAATGGGAGCTCACAGACTCAAGACAACATCTGGAGAGTCCCATGGAACTGAACTAGACCCTCTGAATGAGCCTGATGGATCTGTTAGTGGCCCTCTGGCTATGGACCAGGAATTATCCCCAGTACCTGAACTGGCTTTCTAGAGCCCGCTCCCTATGATGGGATGCCTTGCTCTGCCTTAATGCAGGGAGGAGGAGCTGGGTCCTTCATCAACACTATTCAATGGAGGTCTCTACCCCTCTTTGAGCAGTGGGTGGGGGTAAGGGAGGAACGGTGGATGGTATGTAAAAGGGGATAAACTTCTTTTTAAAAAGGGACAGCATCCATGTAGTGACAATGAGAAAGGAGGCTATGGAGTGACAAGAGCAAGAGAGGTATTTGGGAAGGCCAGGAGAAAATGGAGAAAGGGAAATGATGTCGTTACGTTCTAATTCTGAAAAATAAAAGAAGAAAACACTACTTTAAAAAAAGGTAGCACTTGCTAAGACGCTTGTAGACTGAAGGCAAGTTATGTATGAGATGCAAGTTAAGAGACGTTCTTCAGTCCTTCCCACTTCCCTTGGTCATCCTCCCTTCTGGAACAGCCTTTGCCTGAGGATTGTGCCAGGTAACTGGATTTACTGTTCTGTCATATTTCTTTCTTAGCATTCCTGGGGAGAGTTGAGTTTTCTTTAAGGCTGTCTTCTGAGATTACACTTTCTCAAACAAAAGCCCCAATTGATACTTAAAAACAAACAACCAAATCCACATTCTTTATGTCTTTGTCATCATGTTGTCTGAGGTAACTTAACGTTGAATCACACAGCTGTTCTGTGACAAAGAAATGAGTTCAGACCTCCTGTGCTTTAATACCAAATCCAGTTCAAGTAGAAGCAGTCTCCCCAACTCCCTGAGGGGTCTGGGTATCAGAATGAGGGAACATCACAATTGCTAACCCTTATTAGATATTTCCTACTTGCTAGAATGAGTCTCAGAGTATTGCATGTATTCATTTCTTGAACCCTTACCACAGCTGCAGGAAGGGACTGTGGTTCTCTGCATCTGATTTACAGATGTGCAAATGGAATAGCAGACATGGCATTGTATTAAGTAAGTTAGTCAAGGCACCATGCTAACGAGTGGCATCAGGCCGACTTAAACAGCATCTTGCTCAGAAGCCATGCTCCCAACCAATTCACCAACCACTTCATCCCACAGGGAAGAGTGTGTTAGACAAGTTCTGAATCATCCTTTGATTGTGTTGGTATAATTGGGATTTGTTAATCTGCAATGCAGATTTAACTCTCCAGTCATGATTCTTTACTGTTATCTGTGTGACTTTCTGAGTTGCCTTGGAAGCTGGCTGTTGGTCCTCATCCCCTCTACTGGAAGTGATGTTTGTTCTCACCAAATCAGTTGTAAAGAATAAGGTGCCTCTCTGCTTGCATATGTCCTGTTTGGAGCTTTAGAAACAGGCTGCAGTGGGTATGGGTAGCATTGAGTAGGGAGCCATTTGCTATTTACTAGGATTGCAGATGCCACAACGATGCCTTGTCTCTTGAGAATTTTCTTCTTGGCTTTAAGACACCCATCTTCTTTTTAAAAATAATATTTTTATTTTATGTGTATGGACATTTTGCTTACTTATATGTCTGCACCACACGGAGCCCAGAAGAGGGCATCCTGTGCCCCTGGAACTGGAGTTAAAGGTAGTGTGAACTGCCGTGTGGGTATGGGAATCGAACTCAGGTCCTTTTGGAAGAGCAGACAGTGCTCTTTTAAAAGCTGGAACACCTCCCTAGCCTCTCAGATAACCTTCTTGCTTCTTACAAGTCTGAGTTTCAGTGTGTATATGTGCAGAGAGAGTGAGCTGACGTGGGTCTCTGAGAAAGGCATGGCACTGCTGAGGACTCCCTCTACCCTTGTGATTACATCTAACTTAATTAGCTTCCTAGAGGCTTGAGCTCCAAATGCCATACTGTGGAATTTGAATTTAGGATTCAAAATACAAAATTTGGAGGAGATTCTCTCAGACATTCAATCTGTATTCATGCCTTGTTGCTTGATTCACTTGATCCGTGGTTGCCAGAGAGTAGGCTTAAGGCAAGAAGGCAGCTATTAAGAGGTAATACAAGGGAGCTCTCCCCCCATATCTCTCTCTCTCTCTCTCTCTCTCTCTCTCTCTCTCTCTCTCTCTCTCTCTCTCTCTCTCTCTCTCTCTCTCAATCTCTCTCAATCTCTGTGTGTGTGTGCGTACTTGTGTATAAATGGAATGATTTAGTTTCATACAGAATGCATTAAAAACTAATGAGATCCAAATAAAACCTGCATCTAAGCTAGTCTGTTGTGCTGAAGCCAGCTTTGGTTCCCTGGTCTTGACAGAATGCTGTGGTTATTTATGGTGCTTGCCAGGGAGGCAGCTAGGTGAATGAAGAGCTTGCAGATACCCTGTGCTGGTTTGCTAGATTTTTATTTCTAGTGGCTTTTAAAGATTAAAAGAAAGTTGTGGAGTTATTTTTAAAGCCCTCTCCTGGGAGAAATAAAGTGTGAATAGTGACAGCGTGGATAATTTCATAACTTGTTAGGTATTAGACGATTCCAATGACAGTGGGTAAGAAGAGTCAGAACTAACCCCTGAAGTCGGTCGCACAGAGCAGGTGAGTACAGTGACCCTTAGGGAGATAAGAGAAGCTCCCTCTGGTTTGGGATAGTTGTTGCACAGATCATAAATGGTCAACACTGACTAAAGTGGGCCCTGCACAGTGAGGCATTTTATTTTATGAAACTGCACACACACACACACACACACACACACACACACACACACACTTATATGTATGAGAAACAAATAAAATGATTTTAAAATCAAAGGTAAGGAAGTACTAGGTACCTGTTACTTCCCAAGCGTCTTAGCATTGTCTGTAGCTGCGACAATGTTCGCACCTGTGTCCTAACAATGGGACACTGTACACTCTGCATCTACCACACCATCTTTCATCCCTCCCACCTGCTCATTTCCATGAGGAAATCAAAATCAGAGGAGGATCAGGCTCAGAGATGGAGTTCTAGGACCTCTCTGGTGCAGACAGAAGGGGAGATAATGAAGATGAGCAAGATGATGGGCAGACGGAAGAGTAACAAACGTACCAAACTTATATTGGGCTGGCTGTTCTTAGAAGTGTGTTTATGGAACAGGAAGAGAAGCTCAGGTGTGAAACAGGGCATTATTCAAGGAAACCAGAGGATGAGAAATCACAGACACCAGGAAGAGACGGGGCAGGCCGGGGGGAGGGGGCTGTCCTCAGATGAGATGCTGTCAGAGAGATTTAACAATGATGCTAGTCTTCTGGTCACAACTGTTCAGCAGATAGAGAGATGGGAATCCTACAAGCCTTTTAGACATTTTTCATGAAAAGTGGTCCTCAAGACCCCTGAACACTACCCATGAATAATATTTCTCCTTTCCCATGGTTTCCTCTCTGTTTTCAGTGCCCTTGTCCATTCATGCTCTTGATTGGACTATGACAGCTGTCTTGTTCACTCAGCCTTCCTCTCAGTGATTTTTCTAAGAGATATTTCTGATTACATTAGTTCCATGTTTAGAAGAGGTATGCAAAGAGTCCTTATTTTCCATAGTTAATGTCCGTAACCTAAATCTAATAAAAGAATGAAAACTATTCAGAAATATTGGAACACGAGCATACATATGGATCTTGGCAAAAATAATAGCTCCAATCAGACATTCAAATAGGCTTAGCACCGCATAGGGTTTAACATGTTGAGTCCAAACTCAACATCATCTGTGGATAAGTTTGGTGTAAGCTGGTTTCTGACTGCCAAGCCAGCGCCTTCAGGAGCACTTCACTAGCTTCTTAAGGGCCCACAATACATATATGATGGACAACTTGCAGAATGTGCCATATGCTGCCATTTTAAAGTCTTTATGTGGTATTTTCCTTGCTAGCACTGCAGGCAGCCTTTTCTTCTCTCTGCCTTCAGGCGTCACTTGGAAGTAGTGTATGATGAACACCTATGAATGGTCCTGTTCTTTCCTGTTCCTGTAGCATTCACTGTGCCCTATTAGAAGTGGCAGTTATAGTGGTTATTTATATACCTGTCTCTCCATGTGGACTCAGCATAGCTGCGTCATTGCATTCATGCCTGGGGCTTACATAGAATCTGTCAAGTAGAATGTATAAAGAAAAGGACTGGTATGCTAAAGAATAACCATATGGCTTTCCCCTTAGATGCCCTTAGTCAAACTACAGAATGGCTGAAAGAGTGTATAGATGAAGAAGTCCTTTCTGGAGAAGCTGGAGCTTCTGGAACTGAACAGAGTTCCGTGCCAAGCCTAAGCCCTCTATTGGTGCTAAATAATTGTTACTTGAAACTACTTCACTGGGATTATCAGACAAAGATCTTACCAGAGGTATGTGGCTTTTCCCTCCACCAGGATGTCCAGTGCTTTCATCCTTGAGTTTTGACTCTGGATCAGATGGCCTTGTCTGTGTTGCATATGGTACGGTAGCTAAAATAAGATAAAAATGAGAATGTGGATATGACATTGCTTATTTTACCTTTTCATGGCATTGTGCTTTCCTTTTCTATTTTTACATTTTAAACAAATATGCTAGACACTGGTGACAGATGGGACACGGCTTCAGGAACTGACAGGAAAGCTGAATCAATTGAAAATGATTGCCTGCTTGTCCCTCATTACCAACAACATGGTGGGTGCTATTACAGAAGGCTTGCCTGAGCTTGCAAACAGGCTAAAAAGGATTTCAGCTGTTCTACTCGAAGGCATGAATAAAGAGTAAGTTCTTGATGTATGTATCTGCTCTCTCACATACAAAGGTTCTACATGTGTTTCACAAAGCAGGCAATAAATAACCTTGGCCACAAGGAAGAAGTCACTTCTGGCTTTAAAGTTTCTCACACCTTCTTTCTGCAGTGTCCTTTAGCATCTCAAAAGTTCTAGATGTCCTTTCATGGGAAGGCAGGGATTTGTTCCAGGGCACATGCCAGGCTAAGTGTTGTGTTTCTCTTTTCAGAGATGTGCACAAAAGCTTTTCTGTGATAGCACTGTGGAAAAAGCAAAACCAGAAATCCGCAAAGCCGTGTGCAGAACTGCTTTGTCATATCTGATGAGTGTACTCTATCCTTTTTCTTTTGTGAGAAAGTAACTGACTTTAATAGATCCAACCTATGAAGATTTAGTAGACAGTTCTGGCTAATGTAAACCCAATGAACATTTTGCATTTGCTAAATTCACCTGCAGTGTTGCTCCTTCATTGACTGTTAGAATCCCACTTGGATTTTTGCTTTTAGGTCTATCCCATGGAGACAGTGTCATGGTCAAGAGACAGGTCTTGTGTAGTGGGATTGTGTTCTGTTCCATTGTAAATATTGTCCCGCCTACTGGTTTAATACAAACGCTGATTGGCCAAAGGCAGACAGGAAGAGTGGGTGGGGCTACCAGACTAAGAAAACTCTGGGAACAGGAAGAACAGAGCAGAGATGCCACAGAGTTGCCAGACAAGCCAGAGAAGATGCAGAGGACACCTATGCTGCTCTGAGAAAAGGTACTGAGCTGCATGGCTGAACAGCATAAGAGTCATGGGTTAGATTAAGGGTAAAGAGTTAGCAAGTTATATGCCTGGGCCCCAGGTCAGTCAGCATACAATTAATGTAAGTGTCTGTGTTTCAGTGGGACTATGGGACTGTGGGTCTGAAAGTCCAGGCCACCAGGCTAGGCCAGAAAGTCCAGGCCAGAAACCTCCTACAGCAGTCTTGTCAGTGTGTTTGTGTAGCTCTCACATGGGTCAGTTCCCCCTGCTGCTTTGCCTTTGTACCTGTCCTCCCATCTGTTAGAAAGAACGTGGGCCATGTGATAGGAACTAGAGTAGGAATCCTAAGTGCTGTGGGACCCTTACTTCTCATTTGGGGCTGAAGCTCAAAAGGATAGGGTTTATCTTGGGTTGTGTGTGCGGAAATGGGCAAACTTAAGCCGAGGCTTGTCTTACTGTCGGAGGCCCTACCTTCTTTACTGACTCTGATACTGGCCTTCCATATACCATATTTCATCTTTCAGGACCAAAGACCTACACAGAAATAATCCATTCCTCTGTTCTTGTAGTAGGTCTGTCTCTACATCTCTTCATGCTGGGAACCATTGCTTTCCAAGATGCTTTTTTCATTATGTTTACTGAGCATCCATTGCTGCCAAGTGTTAACGGGAAGCAGATAGAAACAACACGTAGAAACTAAGGGGACAGGATTTCAGATCAGGTGACCAAGCCAGACTCATTTCTGTGACGGCCTTGTCATGTATGATTGAAAAGTTCCCGAGCCTCATTTTCTCACATGGAAAGATAATAGTAGGGGCGGGGGGGGGGGGGGATGGCTTGATTTGCAAGTGTGAGGACCTGAGTTTGGATCCTGAAACACCCATGGAAAAGTCAAGTATGGAGAGGAATGTGCCTGTAACCCTGGGGCTGTACAAGAGATCAGAGAGAAACAGATCTGGGTACTTGCCAGATAGCCAGTCTATCCAAAATAGCTAGCTCTGGTTCAGTGAGAGACCCTAT
This sequence comes from Phyllotis vaccarum, assembly GCA_033318265.1. NCBI lineage: Eukaryota > Metazoa > Chordata > Mammalia > Rodentia > Cricetidae > Phyllotis > Phyllotis vaccarum. The sequence continues at coordinate 39,952,576 of JARWLC010000014.1, forward strand.
CTCAAGAAGTAAGGTGAAGAGTGACAGAGGACGACACCTGAAGTTTATCTCTGCCTTGACATGAGCACACAAGTGAACATACTTCTGGCCCCACATACACACAAAAAGAATAATGTTTCCTGCTTTGGAACTATGAGAATAAAAGATGATTACTGTGATCATCTTTGCATACGTGTCTGGAACACAGCATGTACTCATTAGTGTTAATTATTAATAACTGTTTAGGTGTTCAGTCATCCTCCATATAGCTTTATTTCATGGTTCACTGGCTGTTCATATTATGCAGAAACATTCCTTTATAGGAAATGAGTCCAGTCGCTGCCCAAGTATTTCCCTTATAGATGAGTAACAACATTAATAAGGTAAAACAAGTAGGTGACCTCAAGGCACCGGTGGACCCAGATGTCATTTGCGTATGGCTTGGTGATATGTCAAAGAGACAGGCAAAGTTTTGCTTTTATTGTGAATAGGAAGCCGTGGCTTATATTAAATTTTAGTTCTTTCCTTTAGCCTTAGAACTTACTGACTAAAAGCAGGAGAAAGCTAGATCACTACTTTATAGTGGATTAAAACATCCGAAGGATTTACAGAGCCCCAGAGGTAGGTCCAGTGTGAGTGTACAGCAGTTTCTAGTCAAGGCCAAACATCAATGATAGTAAAGTACTTTCATGCTTATCTTACTAAGCATATACTGTTCACTTGACATCCTAAGAGCTAACTCAGGTCTGTAACAAGTTCAGTGCTGGAGCCTGGATTTGAACCAAGTTCTGCACCATATCAGACTTAAGCCCTAATTTATTCCATTATGTTGCTGCCTCTAGTCACTAGGTCACCTCTCATTCTTTAGTTCATATTTTTCAGTGATACATAAAAATCTTTTCTATATAATGAGATATCATTTCAATTATTTTTTAATAGTGCAGTTCTAAAATACCCTCATTAATTCCCTCTTTCCTCATTGATTAAATGACCTACTCCTTAATTCCTGTTTAATGTCTAGACTTTGTGTTTGGGATTATTTGTTAGTTACTGGAAAGTAGTAATGGGGAGTTAAGTGCCTTTGATCATGATTAGTCTAGAATCTCAAGTAATTTAGTCAATCAATATGTCTGATGTTTTTTACTGGTGTTAACTGCTATAAGGACAAAAATATATTTTTTCTATTCAACTTTATAAACTCATTTTTAAAAATATCTATGAAATGGTTAAAAGCACTTGGCTGCTTAGGTTCAGGCTCCAGCACCTACATGGCAGTTCACAACTGTCTATTGCTCCAGTTCCAGAGGATCTAATGACCTCTCTGGCCTCCATAGGCACTGGGCATGCATATGGCACACATATGTGCATGCAAGTGAAACACTCATATGTAAGATACACCTTTCAAAATGTTTATGAACCAATCCACTCATGCCAGTTTAGGAAGCAAATGGCTATTTTTGTCCCCTTGGCTAAACCTGTGAAAATGGGGTTTTCCATGTGCACCTTTGTTCTTCTCTCAGACACCAGATATACAGTTGTACAGTTTTCAATGCTTGAAAATGTGTTATGTGGGAGTGTTGGTAGTAGTAAGAGGCACTGTTTTCTGTTTGTTCTAATAAAAGCAATTATTGTTGCTGTAAGAGAAAATTGGTGAGCATGAGTAGTAAGTATACTTAAAAACAAGACAAAAAGATGCCCGAAGATCCAGACTTGTCCTGATGCACTTTTCTCTGTTTTCTAGGACATTTAACTTGAAGGAAGTCCTGAATACTATTGGTGTTCAGACTTGTGCTGAAGTTAACAAGGCCCTGAAAGAGAGAGGCTCACCCACCTTGACTGCTGAGGTCCAAGCTAATCTTGTCGGTCAGTTTTCAAGCCTTGAAGAGAAGGACAATCCTGTTTGTACCTTGATGGGTAAGTCCTTTTATCTTAGACCAGTTTCTGCCTGAGTTTCAGTTTGCTTTAACTTGCTATATCTAACAGTGTTCAATTAAGTGTCAGCACATTTGAGTGTTGAACACAGAACTAAAAGTCATTCAGATACTGGTTTTTCAGATTGGGGATGTGTAACCCATTAAATCCTCTCCAATGTTCTGTAACAAAACACAAAAAGCCCAGCAACGTCCAAAACACCTGTGATACCCTTTCAATATTGGGAAAAGTTCCTGCCTTACTATTGCTGAGGAAACAGCATGGCCAACATCAGCCTGGGGAGGAGAGGGTTTATGTTACTGTAGCTCATTGAAAGCATCAAGGGAAGGAACCTGGAGGCAGGGGCTGATGCAAAGGCTTGCTTACATGGCCTGCTCGGCCTGCTCTTTTTATAGATCCCAGGACCAGCAGCACAGGAGTGGCCCCACCACAATGGTTTAGGCCTTCTCTCATTGATCAATAATTAAGAAAATACTCAGCAGGCTTCCTCATCTTTTTTTTTCCTTGGGAAGATGTTTTTTTATGACTGGAAGTACATTTCTTGAAATATGATTTCTTATTTTACAGTAGAACAAAACACATATCATGCATGTGATATATGTATTCATGTTCATACAGTCATTCTATATTTTGACATACAACTGTAATTGTACTTAACACCTGAACATTGTGTTGTCATATACTTTTAAATGCTTTAGTTAATAAACATTGATGGATTTGATCTCATTTTTATTATTATATGAAATATCTTAGATATTTGTAGGATATAAATACCCTTGTTCTTAAGTATCAAAAGAGCCAACTACAAACTATTGCGGCTCTTTATAATGTCAGGGATTATAGTCACAATGCACATTAGTTGGTTTTTACACAATCAAGGCTCACTCACAGTAAGAACAGTTGTCACTACTTGCTTACTAAATTTCTTACAATCGTAGTTTATAAAGGTGAAATATTTTACATTGTGGCAAGAGCGTTTGTATGCCACAGTACATACCTACATGCTCTGTTACAGGAATAAAGGAAACTCAGAACCAGATCTCAGGGAAAGGCTGAGATATCAGAGAGGAAACACCATAGTCAAATCTCACCCAGCTATCTTCCAGCCTCACTCCTCCTGGCTTCTTCTGTTTCTCTGTCTTCCTATGCCTGCCTTCTTTGCCCAGTTGTTTCACATCCAGGTTAAGATTAAAGGCATGACACCACCACTGCCTGCCTGGGAGCCTGGAACTCCCTTGGTAAACCAAGCTGGCCTCAAAGTCAGATCTGCTGGGATTAAAGGCATAAGTCACCACTCCTGGATATTCTCTGTGCTGGAATTAAAGGTGTGAGTTACCACTGTCTGACCCTCCTGGATTGACTGTGGGTAGATCCCTCTGATATTTCAGATTGGTTTTTATTAAATATGAAACATATCCCCACAGTGCTTCCTCAATGCTATAATAATATATTGATTTGATTAAGGTTGGAAACACAAAATTTAGATTAGAGATGTGTAATCCATCAAATCCTCTCCAGTATTCTGTAACAAATCCTCCTGCCACTGGGAACCTCACTGGAACTTCTCTGTTATCCTGTAAAATATTGTATTTTTATACTGGCGTGAGTCAGGTAGCACATGCTGTGAAAATGGCCAAAGTGCATGATTTAGTCCTTCGATGTTCCCACACCCCACAAGATGACAGGACATATGCCCAGGGCTTAGATCTCTACTTCTCAGTAGTTTTCTGTTCACGTGATGGTTCCGGTTGATGTTTAGATTCTTTTCACAGGACCAGCCCTTTCCTTTCTAGACCATAAGCACAGAAGACATGCTTGGACCATTAATGTGGATTCTAGTCACCTTACGCTTCCCTTTGACTGATGCCTTTTCCCAGGTGATCTTATGGAGGCATTTTCTCAATTGAGACTCTTTCCTCTTTGGTGACTTTAGCTGTGCTAAGCTGATGAAAACTAGTCAACACAGATACTTAGCTTTTACTTTTGGAGGACAAATATTAAAAGTACAAAGAAAAATTGATGTTTCATAGGTCTCACTTCTCTGTTCAGGGCCTCTCCTAGTTGTCCAGTCAGTGGACTTTATGAGGACTGTATGGTGATGTGGAAATCTTGGGGGAAGGTGCAGCTCAAACCTGCTCTCAGCATGTCCACAGAATGTGGCTGATGGTTCTGCCTTGAGCACATCTGAGAGAACTGACTCCTCTCTTTGCTCAGCTTTAAAGAGACAGTGAAAGGCTGTTACCAGGAAGCATCATGGCTGGGCTCCCACTGTGCTTGCTGGTCAAGTAAACAAACTCCTAGGTGTCAGGCTGGCTTGGAGAGTGTAGTATGGAGCATGCACCAAGATTCTTGAAGTTACCTGTGTCCATTTTAAAAGGACAGTTGTTTTCTCACACAGCAGAGAGGCCCAGGGATGAGGCTGGTTTCCCACTCATCTCTTAGCAGTGTGTTCCTCCGGGCTGGATGCCTACACACTAAGGTAGCTTGCTCTACCAAGACCTTTCCATGCTTAAGTCACTCAAGAGTTGTTACGTTAAGCAGGACAAAGACAGGTGTTTGTAAACTGTACTCAGTTACTGCAGCGGCTGAAAAGTAAAGCTTAGGAGGAGGAAGAGCATATTGTAGGATTAATCTGTAAGCTTTCCAAGGATAGTGTTGGTGCCCTAACAGTGCGGCACATCTTATGGATCCAGGGGCTCCACGATGATTTTTCTTATTCCTATTCCTTGGAATATAGGTACCAGAAGTTCAGGCTGTACAGGCTACTTAGGTGGTCTACAGCTTCACCTTCACCCGAAAAGGGACCAGTGCCAGGGGTCAGCACTGGGGATGGCAGTAGAGGATACTACCAAGAGGGGGCAGTTGATAATTGTAATTGGCACAGCCACTTAGCACAGCCCTTACTTTTACACCTCACATGCTGACCTACCTCTGCTGTTAGTCTCCAGAGGAGCAGTTGTAATCTGAGAGATTTTGCTCCTGGGGGAAGAAACAAACACATGCTGCTGGCTTCATACTAGTGTGCAGACCTCATGAGCACAGGGATGTGTTTGCTGTCTGCTGCTTTTCTACATATTACTGAGTCTATAAATGGCATTTAATGCATGCTATCAAGTTCCCATGGCTGAGTAACTAACAGGTTAGTACCCATGACTAAATAACTAACAGGGTCGTGCCTATGGCTGGTAACTAACAGGGTAGTGCCCATGGCCGAGTAACTAACAGCATAGTGCCCATGGCCGAGTAACTAACAGGGTAGTGCCCATGGCTGAGTAACTAACAGGGTAGTGCCCATGGCCGAGTAACCAACAGGGTAGTGCCCATGGCTGAGTAACTAACAGGGTAGTGCCATTAGTGCCCATGGCCGAGTAACTAACAGGGTAGTGCCCATGGCTGAGTAACCAACAGGGTAGTGCCATTAGTGCCCATGGCTGAATATCAGAGGTAGAGTTGGGATTCTTACTTTTCCTCCAGGGTCCATATTCCACCTGAACTCACAGTGTGTCTGTGCCCTGGATATCCAATGGGAAGAGAGGAGATGTGGGGATATGTTTCAAATTTAATAAAAACCAGTCTGGAATATCAGAGGACAGAGCCATCTTTTCCGGTTTTTGTTTTTTGGGTTTTTTTTTTTTTTTCCAGACAGAGTTTTCTGTGTAACAGTCCTGACTATCCAGGAACTTGCTTTGAAGACCAGGCTGGCTTTGAACTCACAGAGATTCTCTTGCCTCTGCTTCCCACGTGCTGGGCCTCACAGTGTGTGCCACCACTGCTTGCCTGGGAGCCTGGAACTCCTTCTATAAATTAAACTGACCTCAGACTCAGATTTGCTGGAATTAAAGAGTAGGTCACCACTCCCAGACATTCCCTGTGCTGGGATTAAAGGTGTGAGTTACCGCTGTCTGATCCTCCTAGACTGACTGTGGGTAGATCCCTTTGATATCTCAGACTGGTTTTTATTAAATTTGAAACATATCCCCACAGGAAGGGGCAGGAGATGCCTCTTAAAATCTAGTAAAACAGCTTTTGTTTCCTGACTCTCCCCAGGGTAGCTTTGCCTGTTGTTCTGCACATTGAAATTATTTTTTAATCTTATTCAAAGTATCGTTTTCTTAGCTATTTGAGTGACTATTTTGAGTGTCTCTCTTTTGACAAAAACAGGTCTTTGGCAGGGACTCCATTTGGCTGCTTCAAACTGCTTCTTTATTCTTGGCCTAAAAATTTGACTTGTCTAAAGAGGAGGCAGAACCAAACACTTGTTGATATAATAACCATTTTGAAATGATTTCGTTTTTAGGCTTTATTGTGACTAAGTGTTTGGATTGTATCTGTGATGAAGTTAGGCCCAGGTATGCAAGATGCAGCCACTTCTAAGGGAAAGTTCACCTGGTTTTTGCATGAGAAACTAACATAAATTAAGGACTGAAATGGTGGTATATGGGAAAGGCTGTGCCAGTGCTGGCCATGGGCTGTCCCTGTGTGTGGTGCATATGCTCTGACATCCCATGTTCCAGTTGACGTCTGTTTGCCAAGGGCATTACACCTCTCTACACACCATAGCCCTATGAGAAGATAATTAGACAAGGAATTTTCTTTCAAACCAGAACTTTCTCCAATATTGAAAAACTAGGTAAAAATTATCTATGGATTACATGTGTATATGCATGCCCATACTCATATACATTTTTGAAAGTTGATTTTTTTCAATTGCCTGAGTGATACATGAATAATTTCTCCTTGTTGAAACATACAGGTAAAAATTATTTTGTCTATGCTTGCCTTTTCCAGGCTCCCTTTCCAGGCTTCCCTTGGTTTTCAGTTTGGTATTTATAAACTTTTTTCATCCCATTTTTATTTTAATTCAGCCAGAATTTATTGTGCCGTGTGTCAGGTCAGGAATATAAAGATAAAGATACTCAGCCTCCACTCCCCTGTGCCCCCCCCCCCAAGAGCTCATTCTCTTAAGATAGGAGAAAGCCATGCACATGTGTGACAGCCGGTCAGAGAAGCCCCAGAGAGAAGTAACTTTAGACTCAGCATTGAAAGGGATCTGGGAAGAGGAATGGGGTGGCAGAGGGTTTAGTAAGAGGAAAAATCCTAAAATCTGAAAATCCAAATGGATGGTGGAAATTTTCAAGTTCAGGGGTCAGTTATGGCTAAAGTATAGTTTGGTTAATGACAAAAGCCAGGCATACTGACACAGACCTTTAAATCCCACCACTTGGTATGTGGAGGCAAGAGGATCATAGTTCAGCCACATAGTATTTTCGAGGACACCCCAGACTTCATAACATTGTCTTCAAAGGTGAACAAGAGTTCCATTTAATGTAACTGCCTGTGCTCAGTGGACTGTGTTATTAGTAAACATTCTTATTTTTGAGGGTTTCCTTTTAAAAGCTAGAGAGTCCTTGAAGCTACACGTGTTTTGGTTGGTCTGGTTGGCTCTACAACTGTCTGATGTGACTATAGCCAAATCTCTGTGTGCATGTGCTTGTATGTAGTTGTCATACAGTTGTATGCAGTGAGGTGGGTAGGGAAAGGTGCAGCCCCTCCACAATGCCTCCTGTGCAGAGTGGGTAATTAATTACCAAACCAGGGTGCTTTGCATGGTACTGTTTTTAACTATGCCTGAGCAATAGGCATGAACTTTGCTGTTTCTGGGAAGTGTGGCCAAACTTTCTCTGTATTATGTTAAAATCCCAAGTGCTCTATGTTTCTAGATTTTTTTTCTTATAAAATAAAAAGTATGGATTTCACTGTAAAATCCCTGATTCTTAAATGCTTCTATAAAACAAAACAAAACCCCAAAGAGATATGATGCTTGCTGAATTGACAGTACCAGCTTCAGTAGTGATTGTGGATATTGGTCATTGACTTTAAAAAAAACTCTACTTCACAAAGACTGTTTTTCTAATCAACCATCTGTCATTATATATAAAAGCCATCCTGAAACTCTATAAGCTGAGTTTTATTTACTTATTTCTGACAAGTCTATAGGTCAGCTCAGTAGTTCTTTGGCCTTGTCCAACTATTTATGTTTCTGTTGATCTTGGCTGGACTCTTTTTTTCTGTTATTTTTTTTGTATGTTCATTTTACTATTTTTATATATCTATATATAAAGTCTTTTTTTATCCATTTGTCCCCCTGCTCCCCCTCCCTTCCCTCCTCCTAATCCCTTCCAGTCAGCCTTCAGCCTCCCCCATCCCCTTATCCCCCCCTGCCCCCCTGCAAAAGGGCAAGAAGTCCCAAGGTGGGTCAGTTCAGCGTGGCACATCCACTCCAGGCAAGTCTGATTCCCTCATCCCAAAGTCAAGACTGGGTTAGGTGTTCCTCTGCAGGGAATGGGCTCCAAGGTGCCAGCCCATGCACAAAAACACAGTCTGATCCCACCCCTCAAGGCTCTACATATTGTCCATGCCAATGTCAAGTTGCCTACTCTTGAAGGATCTAGCTCCTTTTCCTGATGGTTCCCCAGTGGTTGTTCTTGATTCAGTGAGCTCCCTAGAGCTCCAGCCAGCCATCACAGTGGGAATTTTCCTCATAATCCATATCCCCTTGCTAATACAGACTCTCCTCCCCTGCTCTCAGCTGGACCAGGAGCTTGGCCCAGTGCTCAGCCACAGATCTCTGCCTCTACCTCTACTCATTGTCGGATGTAGGTTCTGTGATTACACTAAGGGTGGTCATTCATCTGATTATAGGGGAAGTCCTGTTTAGGCACCCCCTCCACTATTCATTAGAGACCTAGCCAGGGACATCCTATGAGTTCTTGGAGGTTTCCCTAGGACCTGGTCTCTTTCCAACCCCACATTGGCTTCCTCTATCAAAATATTCATCTCTTTTTTCTCCCTCTCACTCAACCATCTCCTTCTCTCATGATTTGTTCCTACCTCTTATTGGTTCCAACCCATTATGACCCCAATTTGCTAAGGAGATCTTCTCTATTTTCTCTTTCTAGGGAAATCTCTGGATGTCTCTCTTAAGTTCCTTCTGATCCCAAGCTGTTCAGGGGTTTTGGTTTGCAGCTTGGGTATTCTTTGATTTTTGTCCAAAGTCTACTTATGAGTGAGTGCATCCTGTGCCTAGCTTTCTGGGCTTGTGATACCTCGTTCAGGAGGATATTCTCCAAATCCATCCATTTGCCTGAATTTTTAGGATGCCATTTTTTAAACTGCTGAGTAGTACTCCATTGTGTAGATGTACCACAGTTTGTTAATCCATTCTTCAGTTGAGGAACATCTAGGTTGTTTCCAGGTTCTTGCTATTGGGAATGATGCTGCTATGAACATAGTTGAGATAATGCCTTTGGGGTACGAATGTGCATCCTTTGGGTATATGACAAATAGTGGTGTTGCTGGATTATGGGGAGATTGATTCCCAGTTTTCTGAGGAACCGCCATACTGCATTCCAGAGTGGCTGTACAAGTTTACACTCCCACCAACAATGGAGGAGTGTTCCCCTTGTTCCGCATCCTCTCCAGCACAGGCTGTCATCTGTGTTTTTGATCTTAGCCATTCGGACAGGTGTAAGGTGGTATCTCAGAGTTGTTTTGATTTGCATTTCTCTGGTTAAAGAATTTGAGCAATTTTTTAAGTGCCTTTCAGCCATTTGTAATTCTTCTGTTGAGAATTCCCTTTTTAGCTCTGAACCCTAGTTTTTAATTGGGTGATTTAGGTTTGGGGGCTTTAGTTTCTTGAGTTCTCTCTATATATTTTAGAGATCAGTCCTCTGTCAGATGTAGGGCTGGTGAAGATCTTTTCCCATTCTGTAGGCTGTCATTTTGTCTTACTGACTGTGTCTTTGCCTTACAGAAGCTTCTCAGTTTCTCAGGTCCCACTTATTGATTGTTGTTCTTAGTGTCTGTGCTGCTGGTGTTACATTTAGGAATCAGTCTCCTGTGCCTGTATGTTGGGGGGTTGGCTGGACTCTTATCAGAGCTTGGAGGTGGCTCCTCTAGAGTGCTCTCCCATAGACCTGGCTGGGTTTCTCTTCGTTCTTGCCCCAGGAGTTTCACCCTTAGTCACATGGCTGGTGGTAGGCAGAGTGGAGTCAGTTATGCATCTTGGAATCCTGAAATTTCTCTAACATTGCACATTAGCAAAACAGGGGACAAAGCCAGTTCAGACTTGAAACTCTGCATTCTTAATGGGAGGAACTGCAATGCTGCTTGGGTACAGGCAGGGTAAATGGGAACCTTACTGCTTATTGATAAAGATTATGTGCGTTAATACTGGAACAAGTAAAGATACTATTGTTTTTCCTTTAGATAAACGGATCCAGTTGTACATGAAAAGCCTACTCTGTCTTCCAAGCACACAGAAAAGCATGCCTCCCATGCCAGGGGGCCTTGGTGTCATTCAGCAGGAGCTGGAAGTGCTTGGCTGTCAGTATGCAAACATAGTGAACCTCAACAAACAGGTGTATGGACCATTTTATGCAAATATATTCCGAAAGCTGCTCTTTCAGGATGAAGCTGTGGGGAAGACAGATGCTTCACTTTCAACTAACTAAAGAGAAGCTGGCACTGGAGAAGACAAGGATATCAGCACTGGTACACTGTGTCTACCAGTGGCATTTTATATGTAGAACATTCTCTGTGCTGTCTCTAGAGGAGTGGTAGAGTGTGCTTCTGTGTAATCTGGTAACGTTAGCACCACAGAGGGGCCACTTATCCCATAGACTCTTTTGTGAATCATTTTCAAGTTCAAGACAGACAGTTTTACTGAAGAAAAGTAATTTGTAATGAATTATACCACCTATATAATACTGGTGTTTTCTAAAACATTTATATGAGTATTTCTATGTGACTCATCCATTCAACCTGAAAGGAGTAGTTTTGGTTTTTAATACTTGATTATATTGCAGTTGTCTGCAGGAATACAATGTGCAAACACTTAAAATACATTGAAAATGAGGGGCATTCTGCTTAATATTTTTGTTAAGTGGTAAAGTAAATTTATGTCTGGATTTAGACAAGTACATTTATTGGGATTTTTGATCATAGCTTCTGGCATGTTTATTTGGTTTTTACTTATTTACTTCTAGTTTTGAGGCTTCCTTAACAGTTTTGTAATAAAAAATTTATTAAACAGCTGATGTGGTAATTTTTTCATTCCCTTACTGCTAAAACATGTATTGCTCATACTAATTGGGGCTTAAAATGCTAAAAATTATTTCAAGACAATCAGTGCCTCTGTTTTCTAACTTCTCCTGGGGGCTCAGAATGGAAAATGTTTTTCTTTTTCAAGCTTTTTTTTTTTTTTTTCAGACAGGTCTCACTCTGTAGCCTGGCTGGCCTGGAATTTGATGTGTATATCAGACTGGTTTTGGACTCGAGATCTGCTCGTCTCTGCTTCCTTAGCACTGGCATTAAAGATTCCCAGGAACCTTTTAGTAGTTATTCCAGGTTGTGCTGCATCGCAGAGCCTTACAGACCTGGTGTCATTTTTGTTCGTTCAGTTAACAAGCACCTATGGAGCAACCACTGGCTATCAAGAAGATAGTACTCACATCAGCAGTAGAATACTGAAATTGAACTATAAAGACTGGTCTAGCCCCTACACAAGGAGGATGTAAGAATTCCTGAGAAGACCAGTATTTTTAAAGCTGAGTAAGCCAGAGTTAGAAAATCCCATGTTTTCTCCTCTTGTGCAGAATCTACGTCTCTATTGGAGATATGAAAGGAGGAAGGCAACAGTGGGAGACAGGTGTGGAGAATGATAGAGTAATGGGAGCATCAATATGATCAAAGCATATTATACACATGGATGGAAATATGAGCCAGGTGTGGTAGTACAATCTGTATAGTGCTAGCATTCAGCAGCTGAGGCAGAAGGATCCAAAATTCAAAGTTAGCTAAACTATAGAAACTCTTTAAAAAGGGGGGTGTCAAAATGAAACCTATTAGCATAATTAATATATGTTTAAAAACTAATTTGGGTTTTTGTTTTGTTTCCTTTTTTGAGACAGGTTTCTCTGTGTAGCCCTGGCTGTCCTGGGACTAAAGACCAGGCTAGACTCAAACTCAAGAGATGCACCTGCCTCTGTTTCCTGAGTGCTAAGATTGAAGGTATGTGCCACCCTGCTAAATAATAAGTTTTTAAACCATCCAATAAAAAGGAAGTTGTGAGAAATTAATAAGGGCTCTAAAAGAGATGTGATAATGCTAGAAAAGAACAATGAGCTGTTCCATGAGAAGGGTAATTCTTGGACTAAAGCCTGAAGGACACGTAAGAAGGGGCCAAGAACCAAAGGGTTGGAGTGAACACAACAAACCCTGGCTGAGCAATGAGTACATGATTAGGAGAAGAACAAACCCAGAAAACAACAGAGATGAAATCAAAACAGGCAAATGTTTCTTGAGCCATAATCAAGTTTTCTTTTCCTTTTTGTTCTGAAGGGAATAAAAATAATCTCTGAATGTTTACAACAGAAGGTTACAAACTAGACAGATATTGCAACAAAGATTCCTGTTGGTGGTGATATCACAGTCTCGTGTGTGGTGTGTACATAAGCGCATGCCCACAGGAGCACATGGTATAAGCAAGAAAATCACCTGAGAACAAGTGGTGAAGGACCTGGATGGTTATTGAGCACCTCACAGAACCACTTTAATTTGAAGAATCATTCTTGGGAAGTAGATAGGGACTAAGTAGTTTGACCTGCAAGGCATGCAGCCACACCAATGAAACACTGCTTGGTGCTTTGCCCCACTGAGGTAAATCTAAAGTCCCTTATACCAACATCCACTTGAGTAAGTGAAGAGCAAGTCCCTGAGCCTATGTGGTGCCCACTAAAGTCATGCCTAGGTTCTAACATTCTCCACTCCTGTTCAGAAAAGGAAAATGGAACCGAGATCACAAAATCCAAATTTGAACCCACCCCAGCAATTCCATAACTATATGAGTTCAAGCTGTCTTTAATCTTCATGAACCATTTACTTAGCCTACCTTTCTGCCAGACTACTTGTCTGCTTCACAGGATGAGGCTCAAATTGCCTGCCAACTGCAGTATAATGTAACCAGCATATATTGCTTGTAACTAATTTCAAGCTTCAAGGGGTTTTAGTGTTTTGAGAAATGATGGCTAAGTGTTTAACTACATAGGAACAAAATTTGTCATTTCTCATCAGAACCATGGCTCATTAGTCCTCAAATTGTCATTGGCAGAAAACCCAAGGGTTTGGAGAACTCTGTAGAGATTGTCCTTGATGTCAGCTTCAAAGGCTGATGACAGGGACACAGCACTGAGTTTATCCATAAGTCTTAACCTTAACCAAAAAAATTAATGATGCGCACTGTGGTGTCTCCTTTGCTCCTGGCACTATCTCAGCAGCCACTCTTGCAGGTGTGCTGGAACAGCTAGGTGCAATTTTTTGTCTTCCAGAATGTCATAAAATAGTAACCATTGGATACTCAGCACTTGGCAGGGTCTACCCTGAGCACTTTATATAGGTTGTATAACTGCACTGCACATTGTGGAGCAGACGTTATCATTTTCATATGTGCAACAGCCGATGGACTTACCCAAGGTCACAGAGCTGCTGAGTAAACGTGAACACACATAGTCTCACTCAGTTTGTGCTGTTAGCTCCTGGCCAGATTGGCTCCTTCATTCATCCAACCAAAAGCATTTTCCACTGTTGTGCCTTTACCAAATGCTGTCTGGGCGTTTGCCTCTCCACTTCTGCTGCTGTCTCCCCACTCTCGACGTCCTCAGAGAGAGGGTCTGAAATTGTTCTCCCTTAGTCGGAACACACTTCCTGCACTGGGTAAAGCTCTGGTAAGAGAGTTTCAGCCTCTCCTTCATGACCAGTTTAGATGGCTGTTTTTGTGGGGAACCTGGCCTTTTGGATGAGGGAGAATGATGTCCCATACCACAAACCAGGGCTTTTCAGAGAAGCCGCTGTGAGCACGAGGTAAGTGAAGACTTTGAATGATCAGTCTTGCTCTCGGTAGGCTGCAACTCCTGTCATGCTGCTCTTCCGCATTCACCATGAATGACAAGAGTCTTCCTCCAGCGCTGCATCTGGCCTCCTCTGCTTCTTTGAGAATGTATCATGTACCTAAACAGCACCTGAGGGATTTTCTTTCAGCTGAAATGTTCTTGATAGAATACACTCTGGTGTATTCTGATAAAGACTTAGAAAGCAGACCTAAGTCCTTTAACATGACACAAAGGCTGGGAAATAGCCCAGCTATGCTGGCTGTTTTTAGTGAGACTTAACCTTGGCAAGCCCTGCATGAGCCAGAACATACAAAATAGACTCTTACTGTGCCCTAACTGTTGTCTCTGTTAAAATGTCTTCTGCCTCCTCATGCCTTTGCTGTGCTGTTATGATTGAGTGAGTAAAAGCATTGGGTGTCTAAAGAAACCCAAGTCTGAGACCTCACAAAAAGCCATGATAATTATGGATTTAAATTCTAACTCCAGTCAGGCAAATTTCTTAGTCACTGTCTTAGCTTGTCAAGTGGAGATCTTATACTTATCACTGAGGGGTGGGTCATTAGGGAATCTACTTAAATAATGTATTTCTATTATAACACAATGGTCAAGTTGATGAATACTCTTCCTGGCATCCCAGGATCCCAAAACGTCTCCCATTAATCACCCATTCTTGCCCCCACAGCATTGGCCAACTGCTCATCTGGCTTATTACACACCTATTCACTTTATATAATGGGTAGGACATTATTGCAAGATGCTAAGCACTTGTCTTCTAGGAGTTCTCAAACCTGTGTGTAAACCATCAGGCTTTTATACCAATACCTCAGTAAAAGGGTGCAGCAGCATAAAACTTTCCTTTTTCTCCCTTGCTTCAAAAATCTAGCCTCCTAGAAATCTGAACGACGTCATGAGTCTGACCCGGGGTACAGGTGTAATGAAAAAGACTTAGGGATTGTGATCTCACAGCCAATGCCATCGCTGCCAACCAGCTGTAGCCACGGAGGATTGGGGGACTACTTCTGACAAAGGTTCCAATATTTAAAGAGAAACTAAAAAAATATCAGGGTGATGTGGGGATTTAATAAAAGTTTCAGAAGTTTTGGAAATATCAGAGGGAATCTACCCACAGTCTATGTGGAGAGTTAATAAAAGCTCCAGTAGTTCCAGAGCTCTAACTACAGTCAGTCTAGGAGAATCAGAGAGTGGTGATTCAAACCTTTAATCCCAGCACAGGGAGTATCCTGGGAGTGGTGACCTACCCTTAATCCCAACTGAGTCGAGGTCACTTTAGATTATAGAAGGAATTCCAGGCTCCCAAGCAGGCAGTGGTGGGGCCACGCCTTAGTTTACAAAAGGGTATTTAAGACAATAGAAATACAAGAGGAGAAGCCAAGCCAGGGGAAGCAAGGCTGAGGAAGCTGGAAGACAGCTGGGTAAGATCTGACTGTGGTGTTTATTCTCTCTAATATCTCCAGCTTCTTCAGAGATCTATCCCTGAGTCTCATTTATTCGTGAGACAGTTCACAACTGTCTGCACTTGTAGTTCCAGAGGATTTAGCATCCTCACAGAGAGGCACATTCAAGGAAAACCCAAATGTACATAAAAAAATAAACCTTTTTTTAAAAATTAGGAATATAATGTTAAATTTATTATTGCATGAATTATATTTGGTATTATAATAAAAAAAAAAAAACTCGGAGACAGACATTGGGGAAAAGCTAAAATATCGGAGATAGAGAAACAAACCACAGCCATATGTCACCCTGTCAACTCCAGGCCTGTCTCCATGAATCCTTGAGTACAATCTTCTCCATTCTCAGCCAGCAAGGAAAGTGGCAGGGGAAGCTGAACCCCTCCTTCTCTCCCTCCACCCAGCTGTCTCACTTCCTGGTTCAACTTTCCTAGAACTAGAATGAAAGGTGTTTGCCACCACTGCCTGACTATTAGACTTGGAACTCTCTCCCCAACCTTCAGGACTTCATTCTGTGGTGGCTCTGTCCTCTGCTATTCCTGACTTTTTATTAAATATAAACTATATCACCACAATTTATTATTACCTGTTGTGGTTTTATGTTCAAATTATGTATTCAACACAATTTTATCAAGGAACCAACAATGAACTAGATCCTAGAAAACAAGACAGTCCTTGTTCTGATGTTCACAACCTGAAAAGGTATTAGGTTACAGTAGCAGAGAGCTTGACAGAGGTGCAGGTTTACAGCTCCAGCCTGGCAATCAGAAAGCTGAGATTTTTAGCTTTCTAGGTAACTGTGATCTGTGCTACAGAAGGAGATGTACTGCCATAGTGGAAATAAAGGCAACTTTGGAAAGATGGCATACCTGAGCCAAACTTGGCATCCATCTATAAATCACATCCACGGTCCCTTCCAGACTACACTCTAAATAGGGTGCTCTCTAGTGATTAATTCACAAAGATCATTCAGGTATATCTTGTTTCTCGGAGTAAATTTTAAGAATTTAAGGGCAGGGATTGATCATTATTATTTTAAAATTATTTATTTTGTAAGATCAGAGACTGCCTGTCTAGCAATTCTCTCCTAGAATGTGGTTCCTGGGGTTGAACGCAAGTTGTCAAGCTGGGTGGTAATTGCCTTAACCTACTGAGCCATCTTGTGGCAAGCTCTTTCTTTCTTCATCTACTTTTAGAAGTCTGTCAGCACATTCAGAAGAGAGAAGCAATGAAATTTAAGTAGCAACTCAGCAAGTAGACTATCTTGGGGCCAGATTGCAAAAGAAATCACAAAGCTTATACTTAGAAATTTTAAGAACTTCCTTTAATGTTTTCAACTATTAAATGATGTACACAGTTCAGCAACAGTACGCACACTCACATGACACCATCCATCTCCACAGCTTTTGTATTTTTCTAAACTGGAACTCTATCCATTAAACAAGTGTTGGCATCTTGTACCCTTTATTTCCATGGGATTTTTCTTCCCGTTGGATTTGCATGAACTCACCTTTAAATTACAGAGGAAAACCCCCTTGTCTTTCTTCTACTAATCCTGTGTTAAACTGTTCAGAGATTTTTTTTTTAGCAGTTCTAAAATTTAAATTTTTTCAAGGAATGATAGAACTTTAAGATTCTACTAGGAAATCTTACGCTTTCTCTGTTTTCATCTTTGAAATTCTTTACCAAGTCGATGCCTTTGAGCTCCTACCTTCACTTCCTAAATGCTGAGATCATAGGCGTGTAATACCAGATGAGGTTTATGTGCAAGCCCAGGTTTATTTGTTGTGGTGGGGACCGAACCCATAGCTTGGTACAAAGTAGCAAGCACTCTACAAACTCTTTGTCTCTTACATTTTCTTCCAATGTTTTGTTAACAAACATTGTAATATTTAAACTACATAGGATTTTGGTATATTTTTTCTCCCAAACTGCTAATTAGCTATTCTAATAGCGATTATTGAGTTTGCCCTACTTGTTAGGTCTCAAATCCTGGGGGAAAATGGACACATCTATCGTATCAAAGCAGACCTGCCCAGCTCCTCCCAGCCTTCCTCAGTCCTTATTTGTTATAGGGTATGGCTGGCTTAACCCGCTCTCTCCTCCTCTCAACCCTTCAACCTAGAGGCTGGGCTGCCTTTCCTTCCGAGACTCTTCCTCTACATAATCCAGCCATGTTGGTTACCTGCCTCCCTCTTCTTTTTTACTTTTTGCTCTCTTAACTCCTGCACCTGCCCCCTCCCACCATGCCCCAGGGTAATGTCCACTCCAGACGATCCCAGACGTCTCTGCCTCTACGCTTTCCCTTTTAGCTACAATAATCGTCTTCACTATACCTACGAGCAACCACGTTCCTTTTTATTCCCTCCACCGTTTACCTACCCATTTAAGCGGGTAAATCTTTTATGTTTTGTGTGGGTAATTTAATCTGAGATTCCGTATCTCCAAGTTTAAGTAACACTATCTTGTTTGGACTTATTCTCACTACAGTGCATTTCTCCCCACCCTATTATGGCCATTCTGACGGCGGTTGTTGATTGCTCATTACTCGCAGGTACCATCAATTATTTAACCAACCACTAGACAACAGTTCTTGTTCTTATGTACTACATAAAACATACAGTTTTAGACTGAGCTAAATGAATTCTCTGCTTCAGGAGTTCATGCTGTGGCCACTATTTATTCAGTAATTTTTCGGGTTAGTTATACAAAACTACTAGATTCTGCCATGCTCAGTCATTCTGGGAAACTGTCAATAGACGTGTCTGTGGGGGTCTAGGATTAGCCAGGCGAAACCTCGGAACTACACCAGGAGGCGCAGTTTCTCCATCCGGCCAGGTCACTTCCGGGTTTCACCGTAGGCGGAACCTTTCTGAAGCGCCTTCAGTAAACAAGCGCCGCGGGAACACTTTAGGACAACGCACACCAGGCTCCGCGTGCTGTTTGCTTGGAGCAGCAGGGGCGGATGTGAACATTCTGTCGCCTTCTTCCTTTGCCGTGAGTGGAATGGACGTGCTAGCGGAGGAGTTCGGGAGCCTGACCCCGGAGCAGCTGGCTGCCCCGATCCCGACTGTAGAGGTAAGCGCTGAGAGCGCAGATAGCGGAAGAGACTGGACGTGACTGAGGAGGCGTTGCCAGGAGAGCATTGGTGCTGTCGGGGGCGGGGCCCTAGGCTTCTGCGCATGCTCTGAGCGGGGAGCGTGCCTGTCTGGGTCTAGCGTGTTGGGATCGCAGCAACCGGGTAGCTCAGGGAACGGTTCTCAGTTGAAGCCTTCTAGTGCTAGTGCACAATGGCAAGAATTGGCCCTCGTATTCTTCCCTGGGGAAGCAGTATCATCTTGGCGATGCTCAAGAGGTTCCACAGCCGGCTTTGGTGCTTAAAAGTAAATGTGAATCCCACGCTGGTTATTGTGTTATAATAACCCACGCTGTGGGTTATTATAAATAAATCCCACGCTGGTTATTAGCCCAGCGTTTCTTGGGGCTGTAGACATATTTTAAGTACCTTTGAATATTTCCCCCAATTTTTGATCTTGTATTTTCTGAGAAGCACTATAGTTCTTTCTTCAGAGTCTCAAAATTTGAAAGATAATTGCTCCATGGTGAACTGCCGGAAGTGCAGTTATTGGCATGCTCAAATCCATCCCGAGAAAGTACATACAGTCTCACTGAGCCTCGAAATCTTTGGCATGGAGTGGGGGGATTAGGACTGAAGGTGGTCAGGGGAGACATTTAGACAGAGGTACAGGCTATACCTGACCTGCAATACCGTCAGACGTTTCAGAGGAATTGGAATAAATCCAGTAATAGTGGCGAAGGGGAAGCAAAGATGAAGGGTAAAGGGAAGACTCTTGATTCTGAAATGCTTTGCTAGAGATGTTAGACTTTCTCCCTGGGAATAAAAAAAATACCTTTGAAATGTTTCAATAGGGGGTAACATGGCCAGTAATTCTACTGAATGATAAAATCTTCCTTTAGCCCAGAGAGGCGGAGCACTACAGGCTGCTCTTCCAGAGTACCCGAGTTTGCTTCGTACTTTCATACTTAAACAGGGAGTTGCACATAAATGGCATGAGGGACTCAAGACGTTAATCTCAGCACTTAGGGCATGGAGGTAGGAGGCTCAGTGGCCCAGAGGGAGTTCTAAAATTCTCTTCGGGGAAAATACATAGTATTTGTCTTCGTCTTGTTTCATAACTCCTAGTCCGCAGGATCTGCTCACAGCACATCACCTGTAGTCCATGCAGCTAAGGGTAGTTGAGAATTTGGCCCAATACAAAATTGTAAATTTGACACCTTTTTAATGTTCCTCACAGTTCTCCTTAACAACTGTGAAATCTTCCACACAGAGCCCTAAGTGCCTTCTGGCCTTTGTGTTTGTGTCCCCTCCTGACTCAGCTTTAAAGCCATAGTACAGTACACTAGCTCACCGGAACCTGAATCACTACCTCAAGTCTCTTCAGTGGACTCACCAGGACTCCTCACCGTATCTAACCCACAGCAAGGCATACACATTCTCTGTGTTCTCAGCCCTTCCAACTCCTTCAAGCCACGTGGGCTTGCTCACAGTGGCTCCTCCTATTTAGAATGCCTCCTTCATTCAGCCACCATGCCTAGGCATCCTACCCCTCTTTGTGCTTCTATCCCAATACTTACTGAGTGTCATCCCATTTGTTTACATGTCTCTCCTGTAATCAGCAAGCACATCCAAGGACACATACCCGTTTGTTTACTTGTTTGTTTTAAGTGGGTAAGACACTGCCAGCAAGAGATCAACAAGTGTTTGTTCACCTTATCGATCAATAATAACTGGCACTGGCACCACAGCCTGAATAACTTCACTACCATGCTATAATATGAAGGAAAAAAGATATACTAGAAATGATTAATTCAAATAAAATTGTGCTCCTGTCTGGAAAGTTGTAGAGGAAATATAAATTGGAAAGTTGAATATTAAATAGTTCAGCTAAAATACTGTTCAGATTAATCTTTAGTTATGATTGTAGTTTACTTCACAAAACTAAGTAAGGATTTATACTGAATCAGTATAAATAAGTGCAATGTCCGTTTCTGAGTCTCCAGTGTCATTCTAGGTATTTCTTTGGCAAAGGCAGTAACATTATTCATTATGTTTATTCATTCAGGAAAAATGCCAAGACCTGAGGACCCCACTATAGAGAAAAAGAATTAGAGACACCAGGGATTGTGGCATATACTGTAGGAAGGAGTCAGGACCTTCCTAAGGAAGTCATCCAACACGATGACCAAGGCAACTCTTAGAATAGAAAGCATCTAATTGAGGGCTTGCTAGCAGTGTCAGGAGATAGTTGAATATCATCATGTTGGAAAGCATGATGGCATGCATGGTGCCAGAGAAGTAGCTGAAAGCTATCCATCCTGGTCTATGCAGGCAGAGGGAGAGAGGTGGGCCTGGCATGGGCTTTTGAAATCTCAATCTCAAAGTCCATCCCCAGTGACACACCTCTTCCAACAAGGCCACACCCTCTAATCCTTCTAATATTTTCAGACAGTTCCTCAGTTCCACTCCCTGATGACTAAGCAAATATTTGAACCTCTTGAGATCGTCACCAAGTTAATGTTAATGCATTCTCTTATTTCTCTTTGTGGAGAAATTTCTTTCATGTAGTTCAGGCTAAACTTGAATTTATATAGCTCGATTCTGTTTCCATTCACTAATTAGTAAGGGCTGTAGGCCCAAGCCACCACACCTGGTTCAAAGGTTTGAGTAATTTGACAAGAAATAGCTAATAGAGAGGATGATTGAGGACATATCCCGGGAGTTGCATGATTAAGTAAGGGAGGGTTTCCCTTTTTTCTAGCGGAGATTAGAAAATATGTGTTTATGGCAGTGAGCTTTCCACCATGGGCTATGTACTCCTGACTTTGAGATAGGAATTTCATTGGGCACCCAAGGGAAAGTTTGAGATGTGGGAGCAGAGAGTTGAAGTTAGATTAGTATATAGAGTTGCTGAAACGAAGTACCACAACTTGGGAGTATGAAAAACAAGTTTAATTTCTCACATTTCTGAAGGCCAGAAGAAGTTCAAGGTCAAGCTCACAGCAGAGCCTGGGAACAATTCCATTGCATGCCTCTTCCCTAGTGTCTGCTGGTTTACGGACAGTCTTTGATAATGTCTTTTATGAGCAGAAGTATCACCCTGACATTTTCATCTTTTCATGACAATGTCCTTGAGTGTGTCTGTCCAAATTCATCTTTGTTATATGGGCACCAGTCATATTGAATTAGAGTTCACCGCCTGACATCTGAACTGGTGAACAGCTTCCATGAGGCCAGGTCACATAGGCGTCAGCATAGGAATTTAATTCAGCCTGTAATTGATACCGAGTGCTGGTTGCTTAGGTTTTGATACTTGGAGTTATCCAAATAAGTGTTACCCAACCAACATATGCTCTAGAACATTTTCTTTACCCCAGAAGGTTCTCTTATAAGTCTTTCAGCACATACCCCCCCCCCAAAAAAAAACCCCAAACTGAAAACCATTATTTTCTATTATCAGAGACTGGCTTGCCTGCTTTCTAGGTCTCCCCACATCCTCATTTCTAGATGTTAGAAATTCGTGACACCCCCTCCCCTTCTTCTCTCTTATTTTTGAGACAGGTCTCACTATGTAGCCCTGAATGTCCTGGAGCTCACTCTGTAGACCAGGCTAGTCCCAAACTCAGAGAGATCCTCCTGCCTCTGCCTCCCCACTGCTAGGATTAAAGAGTACCCCACTGTGGTAGGCTATGATCTCATTGTGTGCAACTCTTTCCCTCATTGTCCCTTCATCTTAATAACTGCTGTCTGATTTATACCTCGGACACTTTGTAAGTTCCAGACATTTCTACCTGAATGTCTCATTGGTATCTCAGGCAAAACACTTACCACCCACACTCCCAGCACCCACATACTAAGAACCTGCTGCTCCTACACATGTGCCGTGCACTCATCTCTGCCCCTGTTGGCTCTGTGCCTCTTGCTCCTCAGACCAGAAACCCTGCTGTTAATTTTAACTTCATTTTTTCTCAGGGAGCCATCCAGTCTGTTGTCAGCTTTTTACTCACTTTGCTCCAGTATGTTTCTGAGGTAACAACTTCTTACTTTCTGCCTCCTACAATTAGCTTAGTGACCTTCCTGCTTCCAGCTCTGCTCACTCGTCCCAGCAAGCACAGGGACCCTGTGAAGATGCCCCATGCTATCATATCACCCTTCCACTCAGAACTTTGTATGGCCACTCAGGTCACTAGTTAAAACCCGTCTCTGTGTTTGCCATGAAGCCCTGGGTTGTCCATGGGCCTTTCCTTAGGAACTGAGGTAAGTGAAAAGAGACGGTCATGGTATGAGGTGGTCTGGAAGGCAAGTCATAAAACTTAAGAGGTGTGGCAGTTAGGAAGACCTCTGGAGACACAAACGCCCTCCAGAGCTGACCCGAGTCGTGGAGTTTGCTTGGCTTCAGAACTCAGATTCTCCCACCACACTCAGACTACAAGCCTCACTTAGGATATGCTGTAAAAATAAATGTGAAGAATATCTGGGAATCTTGTCAACTAGAAGAGGTTTTATTATATGTAGGGAAACTGGTGATACATGTATATGCATTTATATCCATGTGTAGGTGTGTTAACATGATGTTTACAGTAGCACTTATATTGTAAAATTTCCCCTTTTTGTTTACTTCTTTCTGTGTACTGTGAAAAACTTGGCATATCAAAATAATTGTGTTTTGTGGTGAC
The DNA here is from genome assembly GCA_033318265.1 of Phyllotis vaccarum. NCBI lineage: Eukaryota > Metazoa > Chordata > Mammalia > Rodentia > Cricetidae > Phyllotis > Phyllotis vaccarum. The sequence goes on from JARWLC010000014.1 coordinate 39,975,662, forward strand.
TGACACAGAGTTCTCATGTTCTTATTATTTGGTCCATAGGAAAAATGGAGGCTGCTTCCAGCATTTTTAAAGGTAATTGTTTGTTTAGTACTTATAGATAATAATTGATTATTTCTCACACAGTAAGTCACTAGATGGTTGTTTTAATCTTTTTTTCTAATTAAATGCACTTATTATTCTTTTCCTTACTTGTATTTGAGAAACATAACTCATGTAGCCCACACTGTATTGCGTCCTTTGTTCTTTCCCTGTTTAGGTGAAAGGCCTTGTGAAGCAGCACATAGATTCCTTTAACTACTTCATTAATGTAGAGGTAAGCATCTAGGATTAACACTAGAGTAAATTGGGGACCAGATGGAAGTGAGTTCTGTCCCTAATCTTGTCCTCTCTACTGCAGATAAAGAAGATAATGAAAGCCAATGAAAAGGTTACAAGTGATGCTGACCCCATGTGGTACCTAAAGTAAGAAACTAGTTACTCTTAAACAATGTTCTAATTGTTTTCTAAATACTAAAGTGAATGTACTTGCTGTCGGATCTCTTGTAAAACTATTATTTTATCTGTTCAATAAACTCATTATAAAGTGTTCATATTTAGCTTTTAATTGTAAGTAGAATTTTAATCACAAAATTTCTTTAATTTTTCAAAGCCTTTCATTTGATGAGTTTTAGAGATAGAAAAACTTTTTAAAAAAGAAAGAAAGAAAGAATATGTGCTTAGTATTCTTTGCATAGCATGTGTTCCTACGTTGTTTGTGATCAGCCCATAATCAACAGAACCAGGAAGTCCATTGATGGAGTACTGCTGAACTGTAGGCCTGACGTGGTGTCTACCCCAGTTATGTACTGTGTCTTGTGCCAGAGTCAGTCCCTGGCCCCATGTTAGGCTGACTTTCTGTTTTTAATTCCACAGAACAAGAATAAAGACCATTACCCAAATTCTTTGATCAAATAGGCAAGGTTTATTTTCTGTCAGACAAGAATACCTTCCTAAAGCAGGGTTTGAGAAAATAGCATTGGAGAAAGTGGGGTTCATATAGCCCCCCAAAGCTGCAAGACTGGGAGGTTTTCAAGGTTTGGGGGATTTCCAGATGAATTTCAGATACTTAGAAACTTGACTATATATTTAGCAGAACAACTTATTAGGGTGGAGGCTAGGGTATAGGGGTTTAAAATGTCAAATTCTAGAAAATGGGTCAAGACATGATCAAATCCAAGTTTTACAAAAATCAGAGATGAGCTTATTTTGACCTTGTAATAAGATAGCTTCTAATCTTAAAATGGAGTCAGAATGGCACAAGTCCACCACTGTTTCTATGTGTGTGTTTGTGTACTGGTGAGTGCAAGTGCCCTTGGAGGCCAGAAAAGGGCATCAGATCCCCTGGAACTGCCTGGGATGGTGCTGGAGACCAACTTTAGTTCCTCTACAAGTGCTCTTAAATTGCCAGCCCCGAGGTTGTCTTGGTTTCCTAGTCTCCAGAATCTGATAGTCCACAGTCTTGCCTGGTGTTTCTTGGCCATGATACTTTTGAACAGTCTGACCAGATTTTGCAGAGGGTCCTTCTGAGTATTTGGCACTTGCTCATGATTAGATTAAATTACACATTTTTACCACGAATGCTTCACAATGTTTTGAGCCGTTTTTACTGAATCATGTCAGAGGGTACAGTTGTCAACATCTTCTATTGGCAGAGGTTTTAACATTGTTTTCTTGGTTAATGTAGTGTCTTCCTTCCAGAATTCTCCACTGTAAAGATACTGTCTTTTCTCTTTATAATAAGTACCTATGGGGAGATCCTTTAGATAATGCAAATATTGATATTTTCACCACTAATTTTATTTAATTCTTTAAAAAAATGTTACTGTGTCTAGGATGGAACCCCAAACTTTGTGTTTGTAAGACAAGTGCTCGACACTGAACTACAGACACAGCCCCTCACCCCTAATTTTAATGTACATTGATAATTCTTGTCCACAATAGTTACCACTATGGGTTATTATAAGTCTCTCTTCCAGCATCCCTTCTGTTTTGAATGCTCCCATTACCTCATTGTAACTTTATGTATATTACTTTATATCAGTCTTGGCTCATAGAATTTTTCTTCTATTGTTTGTAATCCAGTGTTATTAATCTCTTGTTCAAATTATCCTAGCTTTGCCATAGGGAAGTCCTTCTGCTTGGTTCCATGTCCTTTGAAAATGTGCTCTCATGATATTTCAACTATACTTTCTGGAACCATAGGATATACTATATATTTGTTTTTTAACTGGTTCCTGTCAGGAATCAACCATTTCTCCAAGGTGCCTTTTTCTTCTGTTAGAAGGTAGTACTTGTCAGTGAACATAATGGACACTAAGGCAGACAACTTAGCAAATACATGATGCATGTCCTAACACATTTATGCCCACATCTATGTCCTATCCATTTTGTTTTATATTAGAACCTTTAGACTGATGCCCCTGACTCTCAGCCATACCAAATCATTCTAACAATCTTCCTTATTTCCTGACAGTGAGAAATGTGGCTCATATATCTATAATTTTTAAAAATTTCAGCCTCGGGTGATACACAAAGTAACCTCAGGATTACTGATATCTCTGCAAGAAGAATGTTATCTACCTAGGGGACAGTTTACACCACTCTTAGCAATTTCAGCCTTATAAGATACAATAAACTGCTCTTTCCCAAGGCTGCTGTTCTTTCTTTCTGTGTCCGTGCAGTTATTTATCCCTTTGCAGTTCAGTAAGGTTTGTATTTGATTCTGTGCTTTTGGCTGCATCAGAATGCTATCATCAGAAGAGCCAGGAGAGGGGCAGTGACCGTGCCAAACAGTGTCTCTCAAAGCTGTAGCTTCCTTCCCAGTTCTTTTCACCAGTCTCCAGCTACTTCTGGTAGTTAAGACAAAGTTTCCCATTCTCGTCCCTCCCTCACACCGATGAGCATGGATATTGTTTTGTCTTTTATGTCCCCCTCTTCGTTTAATGCAACCCAGCCCCGAGTGCTCACAAAGCACAGACAGTGCTTTACACATTGCTGTTATCATTGGGCATTATTTAGACAGAACCAGCTCTGATATTTTCCTAACAAAACCTGCATTATCTTTTTTCCTCCTGTTTATTCTTTGTTTTTCTCATCATGTATCTCCATCCCATTTATTTCCTCATCTCTTCAGATTCTTCCTCTGCCCTTGCAACCATTCACCCAACATAAAATAAAATAAAATTTAAGAGAAAAAAGAAAAAGTAGAGAAGGAAAAAAATAATCTCGTGATGGAATCTGTGGTGTGGATGACACAAAGAGTCCCGCAGTAAACTCTTTTATCCATATGCATTTACTTTCAAGTGTTACCCGCATTATCTCTTAAATATGCCTGGGAAAACAGAGAAATGACTATGTGCAGAATATGCTGAATTTGGATTCCAGGCACTCATGTGAAGTCTGGATGCAGTAGTGAATCCATCTGATCACAGCACTGGGGGTAGAAAGGCAGGAATGCTCCAGAGCTTGAGTGTAGCTAACCTGGTTGGTTATGTCATGTTCAGTTTGCAGCACTCACATTGTGGCTGACAGCCCTCTATAACTCTAGTTCCCTCTCTGGTTTCTGTAGGTACCATGAATGCACACAGTGTATTTACATGCATACACTACACTCAAACACATAAAATAAAAACAAATCTTTAAAAATACATAAGGTAGAAAGCAATGGAAGCAGCCCAGCATTAATGTCTTGTCTTTAGTACACATGCGCACACACATATACATACTCATATATCACAAGCACACACACACTGCACAGAAATACTTTGATATTTGTAAAGTTATATGAACTATAACTTCAAGAACATATCAGTTATCACTTTTCAAAGACTGAGGAATTGCTTGTGTATGTTCTTTAAAGACATATAATTGATTAAATAAATTTGCTTTTCAGATATCTTAATATCTATGTTGGACTTCCCGATGTTGAAGAAAGCTTCAATGTTACAAGACCAGTGTCCCCTCATGAGGTAATGCATGCTAACTTACTTGGATTTGTTTGTTTTGACCTAGAGTCTACTATTAATGTATACTCTTAAGATCTTTTGAATTGAAACTGAGTGCTATGGAAGAGCAGCCAGTGCTCTTAACCCCTGAGCCATTCCATCAGCCCTATATAAGAAATTTTTATTGGTCAGGAATAGAAAAATTAAAATTTAAAATCTCAGACACTGTTGTAAAAATTAGGCAAAAACTTACTTTTAATAGAAAGAAGTCACAGATGGAATTTAACACAAAGAATTCTGTGGTTAATGTTCAAAGACATTCTCTTTTGAAGCTATAAACCACCATGCAGCTGCCAGTATAATAATGCGAAGGCACTAGAGAGTTTGCATGTGTTTTCTGTGGTTTAGGCAAAGATAGCCTTTAGCTTGTTATCATATCAAGCTAACACATGTCCCAACAATTTCTAAAATCCCCTGATGATTCAAAAGTTGGTAGAATGGTGTGATGAATGGTATGTGTATAACTATCACTTGATAAGGTGTTTTGTGATGTAGTTTATCCACACACACTTTTCTTACTTTTATGATTGTTAACAATTTTGAGCAGTATAGGCAGCCACATTAGTTTCTGCGGATTGATTTACAAGGAACAATCTGATTCTGTGATATTGTGGAAACAAACTAGTCATTTGTGCCAGATTGATGAGAAGGAATTTATTCCCAGGATTATTGCTTCATCTTTGGACTGGCAGGGCCTGGGATGCTATATCAACATGTGGCTAAAACATGCAGTAGACTTGGAGGAAAGCTGAGTTTGCCATGGACCATACTCCTAGTGGAACGCTGAAGGGAAGAGGGACACTAATTATGTGATTTTGTTCCAGTGCCGTTTGAGGGACATGACATATTCTGCCCCAATCACAGTGGACATTGAGTATACCCGGGGCAGCCAGAGGATAATCCGCAATGCCTTACCCATTGGCAGGTGAGAAGTGAAGTTGCTGTTGCATCCCTATGCCTGGAGATCGACCCATAATACCATCTCAAGCAAGTTAATAGTCCTCCTTGCCTGCTTCCCAAGTGTGTTGGAAGCAGCGCCCATCTCATGGAATTACTTTGTGAATCCTTGGCGTAAGGGCCAGGCATAGCTGTGGTTCTTAGTGATTGTAGAATGTTTGAGAAAGCTGAGGCTGCCATTTTCTTCTCCTGACATCAGCAGTGAGCACTTAGTAGATCAGTTAGGATTTCATTGAATTCTCCTACACTGGGCTTTTTGCTGCATTCTGTATATAGTTTCCCTAGACATTTATTTATGTGTAATAGTTATGGAAGAAGTTTAAAATTAATGGATACCATCAGTTAGTATTTTTGGAATGTGCTTTTCCTATTTAGGGACATATTGAGTCTTCTGTAGAAATAGGTATGAATTTAAAATGTTTTTGGTTTTCTTGAGGTAAACCATGTGTGCCCAGATTAATTTGTTGGAGAATGTAGCTAATTTACATCTGCTATATGCTCTCTCTCACACACACACAGAGACACACACTGATTACATGTATAGAAGTATATATTCACATGTATTTCTGTCAGTGTATTTTGTACTTGAAATCTTTCCAACCTTATATTTTTATTTTTTCTCCTTTGCTCCACTTTGGGAGCTCTTCTCTTCCTTCTACCTGCTCCGAAAGGCATGTATGTTATCTCTGCCTATGTTACTTTGAATTAAACTGTATATAATATCTTTATTGTCTAGACAGCTGTGACAGGTCAAATCCTTCACTTTTGTTATACCAAGATTCTCTCGTCTTGTTTTTAAACCCATAATTTAAAATCATTGCTGCTTTATGAGGTTAACATTTAGTTAGAGTTCTGTGCACTTGTTTTTGCTTTCATTTTTAAGATGTACTTTTATTGTACATGTGTGGGTGTTTTGTCTACATGCGTGTAGGTGTACTACATGTGTGCTTTGTTCTGAGGGACGGGAGAAGAGAGTACCAGGTCCCCTAGAACTAGAGTTAGAGATAGTTTTGGCCTCACTTGTAGCTCTGTTATCACTCAGCACTAAATAATCACACAAAGGCTTATATTAATTTTATGTTGTTTAGCCTATAGCTCAGGTGTACTGATAGTTCATTTTTTTTTTAATCATAACTTAACCTATTTTTATTATTTGTTTTGCCATGTGGCCCATGACTTACTTGTGTTATTTTACATGTTGACTTTTGGGCAACTGGATGGCGTCTATATCTGACTCTACCCTAATTTTTTGTCTATGCTTTAATTTCCTTGCCTGTTTTTAAGATGCCTGCCAGAGGCCAAGACAGCTCCTTTATTAAAGAATGATCCCACATCAGTTGTGACCATCCATGTGGGTGCTGGGAACTGGAGTTATGTCATCCAGTTTGGTTTGTAGTTATGTCCTCCGGTTTGGTTTGCGGTGTTTTTTTTTTTTATTATTGTTTTTTTCTTTGTGCACCTATAGTTTTTCATGACAGACTTTGGTTCGGTGTTTACTTTCCATCTTCTGAAGATGTAAACTTTTTTCTAGAAATTCATTAGTGAGGGTCTTATTTATTTTTAGTTTGTGTCTGCAGCACTCTGCATGGCCTCCATGCGATCCTGGAGTGTCCAGATGTAGGTCGTCCTTACTCACTCAGTCCTCGGTGCCGCTGTCTACCTCGTTCTTCCTGTTGGCAGTCTTCTCTGTTCTTGTTTTATACCCTCCTTTCACTTTGTGGGTTGTATGTTTAGTTGTGGTCCTCTGTTTATTCTGTTTAGAGAGTGTTGTGAAGGTGTTCAAACATCTTTAAAACCCCGTCTTTCCCCCTTTGAACAGTTCAGTCTATAATCTGAATAGGTGTGCTTTAGGCTCTTTTGCTCTTACATGGTGCTTACGCTGTTCTTTTAAGAATCCACCTCTTAGTCTTCCTAAAATAACATTCTTTATTATTTCCCCAATTTAGTAATTCTCTTCTTAACTGTGTCATTATCCAGCACAGATTCCTGTTACCTGTGCCAGAAAATGTCTGAGAAATCTTTGGTTTCCCTCGGCTCTCTCATAGAACCTTCTAACATCTGACCGTCTTCTAACATGGTACCCAGAGATGGAGGCCCCTCTTCCATGCGCTCACTGCATTTCTTTATGCCTCAACCTTGCCTAATAACTTTCTTTTGTTTTACATTAAACAGAATGCCCATCATGCTACGAAGTTCAAACTGTGTTCTGACAGGTAAAACTCCAGCAGAGTTTGCCAAACTGAACGAGTGTCCATTAGACCCAGGTATGTGTAGTGACCTGGGTGCACCCTCCTCCCTCTTTCCCTGCTCTAGTCTTTCCTAGTAAGCTTCTGAGGCCTCTCTGCCTTTTAATGAATTTATTGGGAAGATGTGTTCATAAACTTCTGAAGATTTGGAACCAGCTTTATTCTAGATTTCTAAAACAGTGCAATTCTTTTGTTAGCTTTAACATTTTAGTAGCTTAACTTCTGATGTACTGCCAGGGCTCGTTCTTTTCTTTCTTACTTTGTTCTGTAGTTTCTTTTGATAGACTTGAAATTAGAGACTCTCACAAAGTTACTGTCCAAGTTATCCTGAAAAGACCCCAGTAGATAACTAGTCTATGTTAGATGTAAAGAGAGAGAGAAATGAAAACACTTGCTATTGTTTAAGCTCTTAACATTTATATTTTTGTGCTGATTTCTGGAATATTTTTGATAAAATTTCAAGCAAATAACACCAAGTTTTCCAAATGCCTTTAAGTTGGATTATAGTTGCTTTGCTTGAGTTCTTTGCACCACGGAGGATTTTGTTGTTGTTTCTTTGCTTATTTGGTTGTTTTTAAGGAGACTTAGTCTCATGTAGCGCAGGCTGGTTTTAAATTTACTATATATAGCTAAAGCTGGCCTAGTTCACCTTATGGCCGTTTCTCACCACACCTGGTTGCTTTTAGAAAGAATTTAGTAAGAGCCTTACTTTGCTACATTAACCAAGTTTTTCATAAGTTAAATGTATTACCTTGGCTACGCTTATATTTTGCAGATAGACAAAATCTCATTCTGTACTATTCCTGAATTATATAAAAATGTGTAATAATGGCCTGTGACTTTCATTCAGCATAAACAGTATTTTGAAAACCTAATTATGGTTCTTGATTATTAGAAAGTTGGAGCAAGTATCAGCTTCCATTGAAGATCCCAGGTTATTCCTATGTTTAAGAGATCTAAAGATCCATCTGTTTAATACATTTTTCTTTTTAATTTGCCTGGTATACCTATTGGCTTGGTAAATATGTGGATGTTATAGACTGTTTTCCTGTTACATGGTACACACCCTAATCAAAAGAAGGTCGGGTCCAGCGCAGAAACACCGGCCTTCTGGTCTTACTTTCTGCGCTAGTTTGCTTTGCTGTTGCTGTGATAAAAACACTGTGACCAGAGCCACATGGAGGGAGACTTATTAGCTTACTCTTCCAAGTCATAATCTGTCATTGAGAGGAGCTAGTTCAGGAGCTGCAGCAGGAGTCACGAGGGAAAACTTCTGCCTGCCTTGCTCCTAGGCTTGCGGTCATCCATCTCCCTTTCTGATGGCTCAGGCCCATCTATCTGGGGAAGCCAACATGATGGAGGCAATTCATCAGTTGAGGTTCCCTCTTTCCAGTGCGTCAACAGACCAATCAGATCCACTCTCTGTTGTATCAGCTTTGGTTCCTTTGTGTAAATCGTGTGCTGATTGTTTCGTCAGCACCCCTTCAAGTTAATGGTTGCTGGTGCCTAAAGCAAATGGTCACAGGCACCTACCTGTAATCTGAGCACTTGAGAGGTGGGGACAGGAGGCTCAGGGCCAGCCTATACTGGTATTCTGGAGACCACCTTGCCTACTCACACTGGTTGCAGAAGAGGTGGTGAGCTTTTCTTGTTTCCTTTGGGCAGGTGGCTACTTCATTGTTAAAGGAGTTGAAAAAGTTATTCTTATCCAAGAGCAGCTATCCAAGAACAGGATCATTGTGGAGGCGGATAGGAAAGGGGCCGTTGGAGCTTCAGTTACCAGGTAGGGTAATTTTATAAATAGTAATCATTTCAGCAGTGGTGGGGCGTTCGCCTTCTCATGTGGTAGCAACAGCATCACTCTCAATAGGTGGTGTATTTAAAACTCTTCTGTTGTGTAAGTCTATAAACACAGATTGACCTCATTGTTGGAAATGTAAGGTTGCGTTTGGAAGGGTACTAGTTAATTTAAGTTGTGTATTAATTTATAGCATTAAACAACTTTTAAAAGAAAAAACACAAAAGTACTCTTCAGGTTTTCATACTCTTTTTGGGGTGTTTTACCATGGCCTCAGCTGTCCAGACTGGCTTTTTCCACATTGTACCTGTCACCTACAGCAGTGCCCTGTAGGACTGCTGCAGCTTCTCCTATGATTTGAAACTTGAGGCTTATGAGGGCAGGAAAATAGTAGTGTGGGCAAGATGTCAGAATACAGTAGTTTCTCCTCCTGTGGCCGGTAATGACCTCTGAGGACAGGGTTCTGGAGGCTTCTTCCCAGTGAAGACAGCTAACAATAATGGCCACTTACTGCTTACCCAAGACTTAATAGGAACCAGTGGTTTCTATGGCATATTACATGTTTTTATTGTTACCACATTTCTTCAGGATAAATGACATTGTTTCTATCATAACTAAGCTCAGGGTCACTCTGATTAAGGAGGTTCTCTGCACCCATCTCTTTCAACTGTACCATTTTGGAGCCAAAAGGTTCTAGATTTGAATCCAAAAGGTCATGTTTATGCCTGACACTGTAGTGGGTCTAAGTATCTGTTTCCTATTACAAGAATTATTCATTGGCAATTGATTATATAAAGGATTAATATTTATTAAGGAGTTTATATAAACACTGATACAAAATTGAACCTTAAGGCATTTCTCTCCGAGAAGGCAGGAACAAACAGGAAGGGCAGGCAGCAGGCAACCGGTCCTTAATGGGTGCTGGCCATACCCCATCCAAGGTCCTGAGACCCCAAGGCTACGCCTCTAGGTCTCCCTCAGTAATGCCTGAATCCCACCACAGTTTTTTCATAGGTGATTTAGAAGGAGCTCTTAGTACTTAGTCATGTGGAAATTAGAACTACTACGTGTTACATGGCAACATTGTAGCAGGCAATTAATATTTGCTGCTCTTACGGTTCATAGTCTGTCAGGAAATGAGATTTCTGTAGACGTCTATAGAAGGGGCTAAATTAGGATCACTGTTTCACTGCTGCCAACACTGGGTAACATTTCGAATCACTAATTTTAAAATCATTTCTTCTTAGGATATAGTCCAGCCCATTTTGAGATTTTCTCTTTAAAAAAAATCAGTCATGAATATATGCTCTACATTGGATTCAAGAATAAAAATGGCATAAGTTAAAAGCTTGGCACTGTAGCACATAACTGTAATCTTTGCATTAAGGGTGTAGAAGGAGGCACAGGAGCTTGAGATTTTGCTCTATCGAAAGTTCACGGCCAACCTAGATAAGGAGACCTTCCCTCAAGAACCATGCAGCAAACACACAGAAGGGGAAGGGAAGGGACATTAGGTGAAAGGTGAAAGGAAAGCCACTCATTTCCAACATAATCTTGAAGTGAAGTAACAGTTGTGGTGTTGTCAAGTGTTCACAGAAGTGGCAGGAAGTTGTGTCTTTTAAAGACAGTTATTTGACTGTTGGCAACTGAACTGACTAGATGTTGCTGTTGGAGTTGATGGATAGGGATGCAGTTTAACTAGCTTGTGTTTACTCACAGCTCTACCCATGAGAAAAAAAGTAGAACCAACATGGCTGTGAAGCAAGGGCGGTTTTATTTAAGGCACAACACTTTGTCTGAAGATATACCCATTGTCATCATATTTAAGGTAAGGCTGAAGCTCTTTTCCTGAAAACTAGAAAGAATTTCTCTGCTTTCTTCTCTTTATTAATTAAAATTTTTATCAATTTTATTTATTTTTGTGTATGTGAGTGTTGACATATATGTATGTGTGAATGTACATGCCATTGTGTGTATATGTGTGTGTGTGTCTGTGTGTGTTCTTGTGTGTTTTGTGTGTGTATGTTGCACAGATGAAGGAAACTCGGAGCCAGATCTCAGGGAAAGGCTGAAATATCAAAGAGAGGAAACACCACAGTCAAATCTCACCCAACTGTCTTCCAGCTTCCTCAGCCTTGCTCCTCATGGCTTCTTCTTCCTGCTCTGTCTTTCTGTGTCTGCCTTAAATACCCCTTCACTCAGTTGTTTCACATCCAGGTTAAGATTAAAGCTGTGAGGTCACCACTCCCGGATATTCCCTGTGGCTGAGATTAAAGGTGTGAGTTACCACTATCTGATCCTCCTAGACTGACTGTGGGTATATCACTCTGATATCTCAGACTGGTTTTTATTAAATTTGAAATTTCCCCACATGTGTATGTGTGTGTGTTTGTCTGTGTGGGTGTGTTCATGTATGGGAGTGTATATATGTATGTGTGTATATGTATGTGTTTTTGTGTCTGTGTATGTATGTGTGTGTATGTATGTGTGGTTGTGTCTGTGTATGTGTGTGTGTGTATGTGTGTGCCTGTGATTGTGTGTATGTTCATGTGTGTATATGTGCATGTCTGTGTTTGTGTGTGTATTGTGTGTTTGTGTGTTTGTGTCTGTGTGTGTGTGTGTGTGTGTGTGTGTGTGTGTGTAGGCTAAAGGACAAATTGTAGAAGTCAGTTCTTTCACTGTGTGGATTCTGGATGAGTCCTAGTGGTTTCTCTTCATATAGAATTAGGAACAGGAAGCTATTGTATGTTAATCTGGTTTTCTTGTATCTCCTGTTTTCTTGTCTGTCTGTCAACTGCCTTTCTTCTTACCATCGTCCTCTGTCCCTGGAAGTCCCACCCAACTTACTGTCTAGCTATTGGCCAATCAGCTCTTTATTACACCAATCACAGAAAATACATCTTTACACAGGGTTCAAATATCCCTCAACGTGTTTAAGATCCCAATTCATGGACATCACAGCTCTTGATATAAAACATGTGACATGAGCAAGAACGTCTGTAGGCTCTATCTCAGGAAATTCCAGATCTGTTTTTTTATATAGACTTCTAGATTCTGTTCTTTCTAAATAGGATTTTTAAATTTGTTTAAGTGTTGGCTTACAGCTTGAAAAGCTATTTCTTGTTGAAATGCTTTATTGGTATTCTCTTAAAGTCCTATGGTCCTTTTAACGTGTGAGGTGTGAATATATGTAACAGGATCTTGATGTATCCCTTGACTGATAAAGACCCTAATGGTTCCAGGAGGCACAGCACAGCATGCCAGGTAATCTTAGAGATAGCTCAGGACGGCCTTCAGTTTTCCTTTAGTTACACAGCTGCTTCATAGTAGAACTACAGTCAGCAGGAGAGGTCCTGCGCAGTGCTATTAACTGATCTGCTTGGAAAGGAAAGTCATTTTGAATCACAAAGAAGAGATTGAAATTCTCCTCTTAAAGATGTCTCCAGATTGCATGGGAGTCAGGGAATTGGGTCTTCAAGTCTGGCTTGTGATTATGGTGGGATATGCCCCTGGTCATTCACAGGTATTGACTGAATGCTGACTAGTCAGTCATGTTCTCTAACTTGAGTAATAATCATATTTGAATACAGTCATATCAAAGAGGTTCTATGAACTATTTTCTGTTTAGTAGAGCTTAATATATTTTTGAGTTCTATAAAAGATGGAGTCAGTTTTCTTTACAAGGTGATGACAGTCATCACAACAATAGGACCATTATATCAGGAGTCTAGAGAGTCTCTCACGTGTCTGCTCTCTTCCTTCCTTTGAAGTTTGTACTTACAATCACAGAAGGATCTTTGGCTTTTCTTAGAAGATTCCTACAGCACCCTGCAGTGTCTCGTGTATCTGCACAGGGATAGAGATATTTTATCTACCAGCCTAGAATTATCTCTTCAGCAGAGGGCAGTATGTCTCCATCTATCCAACGAGACTTTAGTTTTAAACGTGAGGATGGATAGCATTGCTGTTTTTAGACTAGGAATGTTTATTAATCAGAAGCATATGATCTTTTTATTATGCATGTAGAAGAATGTGTAATGAGATGCTTTTAAACATTCCTTTTTTTACCAGATGGCCAAAAAAATAAAACAACTTCTCCTGTACTGTTTGCATAATATTTATGTTGGAAGCATAGACAGATTTAGCTAACTCAAGGTGTATTTTAAAAGGCTATGAATTAACAATCTGCTTTCTTTGTAACTAGTTAAAATGAAGAAAGACTCTGAAAAGTGTAGCATGTTTTTATGTGTCTTGCAGGTCTTCTTTATGACTTGTGATGTACATAACAAGTTACTTTGTGTTTTACCTATGATCGGTTAGGGCACCTTTCTGTATCATCTCGTTAGTGATTATTATGTGTGTAACTTATTTTTTAGTTTCCTAACATATGATTTTAGGCATTTTTTCCACTTGGATGTTTTCAGTCTTCTACACAGCATGAAATGACTGTCCTTATCATACATGTTCATGCACATTGCCAATAGATTGTGGGATTGTTTAACACTTGGCAAGTGTTGTATGTATTTTCCAGAAACATATTTCTTAATGACCTAACAAGCACTGTGTAACACCTAAAATAACCATTTAAAACGTTTTAATGGCGGTCAGTGAGCTGAGTATCTTGATCATATGTTGTCATCGTTTTGGTCGCCTTCTTCAGGAATGTTTTCATCTCACCACTTACGTTTCTACTCGGGTGACCATGCAGGGTACTGGGGAGCTCAGGCACACAGAGGTAGCCTACATTTCTGTTTCTCTCCTAGCTGGTGACACAGGCAGAATTGCCAACTTCTGTGAGCCCTGAATAACTTGTCTCTCAAGAGAAAAGTCACCTCTGGGAGAGATTTGTGAAACACAGAAGAAATGATCTCAGAAATGTGCCCTATCTCTTTACTGGGCCTCCTTACCATTGTCAGAAACTGGGAGACCCAGGATTCTGGAAGAGATGTGTCATTTCTTTTTGTGTGTTGTGTGGCCTGAATGACCTTGACAGTCATTAGGACCTGATGGTTGTTGATTGTAACCAGCAATTGGCTGAAAGAGACAGAAGCAGCAGGGTTTCCAGACACCATGCTGAGTCTGAATATGATGGGTAGAGCTTGTAAGGCCTGCATCAGCCTTATTTATGGGCTTGAATTACCTCAGAGGTTCTCCTGCCCATGAATCTTCCTCTCTTCCCACTTTGTGTCACAAGCTTTCAGTACTTACTCTGTAGTGGCATCTATAGCCCAAAGGATCTCAGGAGCTGGGCTGTTTCTTAGATACCAACTTCTATGGACATTTATTATCTTAAAGGGAAACAGCTACAGACTTAAAGACATCATCACAGTTCCCTTACTGTCTGCCAGGACTGCAGCTAGCAGGACAAAATGTCAGCTCCCTACAGAAAATCAGAGGCTTCTGGATCTTGGCTCTGTTAGGAAGTCACCATCATCAAGACCCTTACACGTGTCTTCATCAGTGCAAGTCACACTTTGTAGATATCTGGGGACAGTTTCATGCCACCCTTTAAAGGGTGCCTCTCCTAGATTCTGTTCAGTGTTACTGATTGCCAGACAGTGGGTGACCTTCAGACAAACTTTATCTCTGTCATTTTTTTCTAAGGTTATTGTATAGAATTTTCTCTTGACTTACTGGTTTGTGGGAGTGATAAGGTTTCAGGAGTACAAAGAGTTCCACCTAATGCTAGTTTTCAGGTGTCTAAATTATATCTGTAAAGCAAAATGGATGAGCATTTTTTTTTTGTTTCCATGGCGATATGTCATTTATTTATAGCCATGACTGCTAATGGCTAAGCAGTGCTAAAGTTGATTTGGTCTTTGGAGCTGAGGCTCTTGACAATACCTGACTAAGCATCTCAGCGACCTGGTAGGAAGGGTTTAGTCTTTTGCAAAAAGCTTCAGTAGTGCACATGCTTTCTGCAAATGGTGTCCTTCACCATTGCTTGGCATAGCTTTCTTCCACAGTGTAGGCATGTTTGGAGGGGCCACACTGTCTGTTCAGATCCATTTAAGCCACCCAGGAGTATTAAGCAATTTAAAAAAATACTATTTAGATTTCATACCAAGACAGCATAAGTGGCCAACCAATTGATGAGCAAGGAAGGGTTTTTTGTTGTTTTGGTTTTTTTTCCTGTTATTATTATAAAACTCCAGAATAGGTGGTCTGGTTTGCAGGGTTTTTTACTTGTAAACTACTGAAGTACAATTACTAAGATAAACCAAGTGGCTTCTAGTTTAATGGTCAAGATGGTAACATGCCTCGTTTTTTGTTCCTTTGTTTAAAAAATTAAAATTTGTCGCTTTTTGAACTGCTAAACTTTTAATCATAAAAGGCTATTTTAATGAATTTGTATGATTTTTAAATAGTGACACTTATCTTTAGCAGCTACTTGAGTAAATGCTTTATATCAAATTAGAGACAAAAGGACTATAAAATTAACAAAAAGTATGATTTGAGCCCTGAGAATTTATTTGTAAAGGAAAGTTGGAAGCACCTTTTGGTAGTAGATGTTTATGATCCCAGCACAGAGAAGGCTGAGGCAGGAAGGACTAGCAGTCCAAGGCCAGTTTGTCCTAAAAATAAAAGTCTTTGTTAAAGAGTGGGTTTAATTCCTAAGGTTGTTACATTTGCTGTCTGAACTGTCTATAAATTATTACCCTATTGTGTGACTTTTCCTGGGGAGACATGAACAAACATGCTTTCCCTTCGAATGGGCTACCAATATCTGACCAGTGAAATGATCCCATCCTAGTTTGACTTGCTGAAGCAGTGGGTTCATTGAAATGGGGGCGAAGGGCTCTTTATAGAGCATGGATGACTCAAGGCAGCTGTATAACCAAAGGGCCATGCCAGCATGGGGACAGCTTGTGAAAGCCACATTCCTGGAGTTGCCTATTCAGCTTGCAGGCACTTGGAGCAAAGAGTCCCTCTCTCTCAGCAGTTTTCAGAGCTTCTGCAACTCTGGAGAAGGATTCCCTGAGTTTTATAACATTTTTGTTTTGCTGTATTTGTTTTTGAGACAAGGTCTCGCTGTGTGGCCCTTACTAGTCTGGAATTCGCTGTGTGGACCAGTCCAGCCTCACCAAGATCCCTCTGCCTCTGCCTCCTGAACATTGGGATTAAAGGTGTGCACCACCACATACCTGGCCAAGTCTTAAAACTGTGTTTTCTGAGACCTGTAAGGTGCATTATTAGCTTCCTGAGTCCTCTAAGTTTCCTGAGTTTTATGAGCCTGCCTCTCTCTTCCTTTCAGGAGGGGGTATGTCAACTCAGAAATAGCTACAAAAACACATCTTCGTTCTGTTGATCAGAAATTTGGGGGTTATTTGGCTGGGTGGTTGTGGCTCAGTCTTTGTTGTCAGTCAGTCTGTCTGTCTGTCTGTCTGTCTGTCTGTCTGTTGTCACTTGATGCTGAGTTAGAGTTGGGCAATCACCCACATGATAAGAAGCTGTTAAGTGTTTGTGTTATTGTGTGTGTTGTCTTTGGCCTCTCGACCTTCTCAAATGCTTTATGGATACCTCATGATTTGGCAGTGAGAACAAGCAGGAAGCACAGTGCCTAGAAAGCCAAGCCTCCAAAGGTTGAGAGGAGATGCCAAGTTACTCTGTGCTTAGAGGAATTGGTGCTAGGAGTTTCAGGAACATTTCAAACTTCCCTCAGTTGGTATGAAAGGGTCTAATGAGTGATCATAGAACTTTGAGCTGGCAGGGTCCCATAGTACTAAGGTAGAAGGAGTAAATGACTGGGAGAGTTGACATTATCACGGAAGAGCTCCAAGGAGTTGAGGTTTCTAGGTTCATGCTTCTCAGTGGTTTATAGGACAATGCCCTTAGTTGTTCTGCACTGGAACTGGGAACTCCGTTTTCTTCTCTTTTGTGTAAAAAAGAGCTGAGAAGAGCACAAATGCTAAGCTTGACTAGACAGTTATCTTCTGGTTTGCTCTTCCCTCAGAGAGGAAGGAAGGAAGACATTTTGTTGCAAACATGACTCCCCTGACTTGTAAGAAGCAGGTCATTACCACATGAGGAGAAGGCTAGCGAGGCTAGTGGGATTACTGTGTCTCCACATGTCAGCGTTCTGGCCAAGTGTGTGAGGGAGTGAGCAGAGTACCATCTGGGACTCCAGGGATGTGCAGCCACTGACACCTTGCCACACTTCAGAAGGTTCCTCGTCGGTAATCATACTCATTTCAGTATTGATCATTTGACTTGCTACCATTGGGATCTGCTGTTGTTATTATGACCAGGACTCTCCACTAGACTACCCAGCCTTATTTCTTTGCGGTGAAGCTCTTAGAATATTTAAAAAAATTGGGATGGTTGTATACATGTAGAAATGCTTGAGGATGTTTGTTTTCCTCTTCCTAATGATGATTTCTGTTTCAGGTTCTCATGCAGCTTGGGCTGTGTCTACCAATGCCAGATGGCAGTGTTTCTGAGAGAAGGGCTGGCTTTTGCTTAGGAGTAATACCCACAAACAATGCCAGATTAGCATAAGCAAATGTCAGTGAGTGAACACAAAGCCAATACTCTCCGTCTTTTCTTCCTTTTCTAGGCCATGGGTGTTGAGAGTGACCAGGAAATTGTGCAGATGATTGGAACAGAGGAGCACGTGATGGCTGCATTTGGGCCCAGCTTGGAGGAGTGCCAGAAAGCGCAGATTTTCACACAGATGCAGGTGTGTGTCTTCATGGTGCCTTTACTGTGGATTGAGACTTCGGTGCCATCCATCTCAATAAGCCACCATTGCAGTAGCTTTGGGAAGCGGGGTGAGGAGAATAGCAACACAGAAGGAAAGGAGTCTGCCTGTGCCAGTCATCAGCCTGTGGTTTCTTGAGTTTTCAGAAAAGGGCTTCATGAAGACGAGGCTTCATGAATGCTCCAGTAACAAGCACCATTTCTCCTGTCCTTTCGACCCGCCTTCTTCATTTTCTCCTTGATATCTCTTTGGTGGTGGTGTTGCGGGTGTCTTGCTTTGATAAAACACAATGACCAAAAGCAACTAAAGAAGAATTCGTAGTGAAAATGGTAGCAGGAGACAGACAGGAAACTGGCCAATCATATTTTTATCAACACAGAGGAAGTAGGGAGACAGCAGGAATTGGAGCAAGGTCACCCTTACATCCCACCCCCAGTGACACTTCCTCCAACATAGCTCTACTCTTGAAGGTTCCATATCTGTCAACTGGGGATTGAGTGTTCAAATACGTGAGCTATGAGAGACATTTCTCATTTAACAGGGACCAAAACCAGGGCTCTGTGCATGCATCGCAGGCACTCTACCAATGAGCTGTATCATTAGCTCTTAATACTTGTTTCATTCCCAGCTTCCAATTTATCTATTCAGTCTTTATCCTATTTTATGAATTCCTAATTGTTGCAGTATCAAGAAAGGTTCAGGAATAGTTTCTTTTGTTCACCCCCAGGATCATCGCTACCCTCCTGGTTAGAACCTTGGAATCTAAGGACAAGACTCAAGGATGATGTTAGGAAACTCCATGTGTGTAAACATAATTTTAAAAAAATAAGTATATTTTCTTTTTTATATGGGAGAATCCTCATGGTACTTGGGCATCTTTAGTCTGATATTCTCATGGTGTTTTGCTAACTGTTGAGTCTATGTGCCATTTCTTAATGCCTTCTGGGAGCTAGGGATGTCCTCCTAGAGAACTAGAATGGATGGTTTGAATTTGTCCATCTGTACATTGTCTAGCCTGTGAGGTACTTAAAAGGAAAATATAAGTCCTGGGTTTCTTTCTTCTGGCTACCCTTGATACATGTAGAGAGAACATTGCCACTTAATTTATGTGATGGTTTTTAGATGAGGTCATACACTTAGGAAGGTTGATATCATACTCAAATATGTCTAATCCCAACAGCACATCACTAAGGGTTGTTCTTCACTGCTTTACTATTTCTCCATGGTTAGTGGAGAATCGACCCAAATAATGGGGCAGATAACATCAGCGAATATTTTGATTAGGAAGTACTATTTTTAGCTTTTCTTGAAGTGAAATATTTGATAGGCATGAATCTTCATTTAAAAAAAAAAATCAAGGAATCATGTCCAGGGATCTAAGAACATAAAGAGGAAACATTAAGAAATGAACAGGAAGTAGAATATGAATGCTTGTCCAAAGAACAGGACCAATAGGCTCAGCTTCGTCTGGGACGAAAGAGTGTTCTAGTGGTAACAGACAGCTCTGATAGTTTGCTTCTTCCCAACATCTCAGTGTAGAGAACATCTGCCTCTGCTGCCTCTGCTGCCTCTGCTGCCTCTGCTGCCTCTGCTGCCTCTTTACTGATGTTACCTGCCAAGTGGGCTTCAGTCATTTCCTCCACTGCTGCCTGCTAAGGAGTCACTACCTCAGGGTTTGCCTTTACCTAGAGTGTTTAACTGTTCCTTACATTCCTTCAGTGTTCACTCACCCTCTGATATTTTGATGGTTGTGTCTTATTTGTTCCAGAGCTTTATGTGTGGAACTAGGTTGTGTATATTATGACTAGCTTTTGCTAAGCATCCTGTCAGAAATTCTCCCAGGGGTTTGCTTGCTGTTTGTTGTTTGTTTCTGTTATTTATTCAAGTAGCTTGACCCTTCTATTGCTTAATAATATTCTATTGTATGATTGTACCAGTTTTTCCCTTTTGTATTGATGTTTATTTATCTTTTTTCTTTTGCTTTTACGAACAGTATTACCGTTAACAAATCTTTGTATGGACAAGTTTTTATTTGGGGAGATAAATACCTAGGAGTTGAATTACTGGGCCAAGGGACTGCATGCTTAAAAAGTTGAAACTACAAAATTTTTCCAGTCCCCAAATGCTCATACCATTTTGTATTACTGGCTACAGTGTACAAGTCTGATTGTTTCTTGTTTTCACAGTTTTGGTGTTATGTCTTTTTAATTTTAGATGTTCTAACAGGTGTGTGGCATTATCTTACTATGGCCTTACTATTCATTTCTGATAGCAAATTCTGTCAAGCACTTTTTATATGTGAATCAGCCACTAATTTTCTTTGGTGCGGGGGGGGGGGGGGAGTGGCCTATCTGTCTGTTCACTGTCTTCACTAAGTTGTTCGTCTTTTTATTAATGAATTTCAGAGTCCTTTTAAAAATGAAGTCGGAGCCAGGCATGGTGGCACATGTCTTTAATCACAGCATTTGGTAGGCAGAGGCAGATAGATCTCTGGGAGTTCAAGGACAGCCTGGTCCATAGAGTGACAGTGAGTTCCAGGGGCTACACAGAGAAACCCTGTCTCAAAAACACAAGACAAATACAGTGAAATCTGGATATAAACCCTGTATCCAGCGTCTATTTGTAAACCCTGTCACTTCTTACATTGCTTCTATTGCTTCTCAGGCCTTTTTCTTTCACGGTGTTGTTTACCTCTGAAAAAAAGTTGTAAACAAAGTTTGTGTTTGTCTTTTACAGTATTACCTCTGTATCCTCCACATTAGGATATTTCCTGTGTCTTTTTCTAGAATTTGTATGGTTTTAGTTCCCATTTTAGATGGAAAGTCTTGGTTTTGTTTTTGTTTATTTTTCAAGACTAGATAGTAGCCTAGGCTGTCCTAGAATTTCCTATGTAGACCAGGATAGCCAAAAACTCAGGGATCCTTCTGCCTCTGCCTCCCGAGTGCTGGCATTTAAGCTGTGCCCTCTCACCTGGCAGCTCTAAAATCTCCATCAGATTAGTGCTCCCTTCTGCTATGATGTGGAGGCCAAGCTTCCTGCTCATGTCTGGGTGCTGAGTTGTGTTTCACCACCCGTTAGCCATTCACAGGACAGTTTCTTTCTCCCTGACTTGTTTTGACATTTTTTTCAAGACTCATTTGACCACACAGTGTGAGGTTATCGTGGGGCTTATGATTTGTCTCTGTCTTTCTCTTTCCAGGCTACTGTTTTAATTCCTGAGGTTTTGTTTGTTTGTTTGTTTTTTGAGACAGAGTTTCTCTGTGTAGCTCCTGGAATTTGCTCTATAGACCAGGCTGGCCTTGAACTCACAGAAACTCACCTGCTTCTGACTCTCATGAGATTAAAGGTCTGCTTTCAGTGCCTGGCTAAGGTAGTTTTATAGTTGAAGTCATGATTGTTTAAGTAATCTAAGTCCTTTGCATATTTATGTAATTTGTAGAACCTGGGACTTTAGAATCAGCCAGTTTGAAGTTGTTTAAAAGCCTGCTGGGAATAAATGATCTGTTATTGGATAATTTAGAAAGAACTTAAACTGTAACTCACGTTAACTAGGCATCTAGTTCATGACATTCATCCTGCATTTACTTGGGTTTTGCTTTCTCTGTAGCTCTTAGTGTAAAGATCTTAACATGGGTTGCTTTGGGGCGGGGAAATACTCAATCCCACAGTGATATTCTGAATGAAGAATTGATGGTTGCCTTATATGTACACTCAAACACATTTTTTGGTCTATGGTTTCTCAATTCCCTATAAATAATTTTGTGTCAATTTTATAGGAACAAAACAATTTAAAAATCAAAAGGGAACCAATGTTTTAGGTAAGCAGTATGCTGCAGTATTTTGTTACAGATTCATGATCCTGAGTTTTTGTTCCCTATGCAGCAATCTGTTTAATCCGGATCCTTGTCTTCTTTGCATGTAACAACACATCAGCACTGATGACCTCCAACATTATTTCTTTGTAGGCATTAAAATATATAGGGAATAAAGTTAGAAGACAAAGAATGTGGGGAGGTGGACCAAAGAAGACAAAAATAGAAGAAGCAAGAGAGCTCCTGGCTTCTACCATTCTGACCCATGTACCAGTGAGTAATTGTGAGCTGTGAATGAAGTCTGTGAGATTCAGGAATTCTTCCCAAAGACTCTGGAATACGTTTTAAGCTGTTTAAAATGTAGCCCCAAGAGCTAATTCTAAAGAGGACTGTACTGCCCTGTTGGACTAGTTCTCATTATCAGCAGTTGGTGGTGGTCACTGTGGCTGTATCATTTTTCAATGCTCATGACTAAGGTTCCATTCCTTAGAGGAAAGACTCCTTCATCCATAGCTGGCTGGTTTGCTTTGTCACTTGATGCTGAGCGTACAGGGAGAAGGTAGAGCCTGCCTGCTGGCCTTGACATGAGTCATGTTTATTTTCTGTTAACTTATTAGTATAGGTCAGCTGTGGTGGCATGGGGGGTATTGCCAGGAGTCATCCTCTCCCTCGTGTGCACTACTTTTGCTAAATCAAAGCTACCAAGTGTTCCAGCATGGATGATCTAATTCCAGGGTTGCGAATCTGTGGATGTAGACTGGTCTTGTAGTGGCCAGTGGTTCTGTTTTCTTACTTTAAAACATTGAGCAGATAATAAATATGTCTGCCCTACCCTGTGACTTCTGTTTGTATGTCTGTGATCTAATTCAGAGAATCATAAAATTGTTACTATTGAAGCTGTATTTGAACTGAGTTTTAAGCTCTTTTGGAGATTGAAAAGAGTTTCAAATCAAAGCAGCAAATGTGGCTACTAAGAGCAGTAAGAGCTTTGGAGCTAGAGACACAATTGCCCAGATCCTGCTTTTGAACTCTTGGTTTGCCTTGAGTTTTTCCAAACTTAAGTTTCTTCGTCAGTTTCCTGGGATGATTCAGGGCACAGCTTATGCAGAAAGCTCTATTTCTCAGCCCTGCAAGATGCTGTATTACATCAGGAACCCACTTACCTCAGTACTGTAATGGCAGAAAGAGCCTTGTTGACCATGCTGGCTGTGCAGATCTTTGCTAAATTGGGGTCATAAAGCATAATTCTTTTCAAAGAGACTAAACTTTTTAAATTTTGGCCATACATATTTCAGTAAAGGAATGAATTAGGAAAAGACTTGGAGTTTTCAAATAATTTAAGACAGTTATTTTACATGCGTTAAAACTTAGGACCCAATACAGG
Source organism: Phyllotis vaccarum (assembly GCA_033318265.1). Classification (NCBI taxonomy): domain Eukaryota; kingdom Metazoa; phylum Chordata; class Mammalia; order Rodentia; family Cricetidae; genus Phyllotis; species Phyllotis vaccarum. Next base: position 39,998,603 of record JARWLC010000014.1, read on the forward strand.
AACATGAGGTGTTACCAAAGGAAATCAATACTCTGTTGTTCTTCAAGACCAAGGCTCAAGGGCTCTCTGAACTCATACCCGGGAGTTTGCTAGAAATAGTGAGACTTTCCCTAGACTTAGGGAGTCCAAACTCCAGGGTGAGCCTCAGCCTAGTCATGCGTATTTTTAACAAGTCTTCTAGGAGCCTGTGACACATACACAGATTTGAAAACCTTAACTAACTCTAGGTTCTATTGACAGTCCTATTCCAGCATTCTATGCTCATTTTAGAGCTTCTTACCTATTTCAGGTAATTGATGTTAACATTCCCCAAGGAATGTCTGCACTGCTATTGCCTGTCTATAGATCATGTACAGTCATTAGAGTAGAGGCCCCTTCCCATGTTATTGTAGACACTGTCCTGGGAAAATGTGCTCAAAATGAAATAATTTCATTTAGGTCTAGGGTGGAGTTTCAGGCATATAGTGGTTAAAAGGGGAAATGGATAAAATGAGTTAAAGAACCATAGAATGTAGCAGGGATCATTGCTATGAATATTTATGTTTACTTGTACCTCTAAGTCCACTAGTATTTATGTATGTGAAAGGGAATGTGAACTGGGCTTTGTTGAAAATTAAAAATGTGATTAATAAAATCTTTATTCTCATCAATAAACAAAACAACTATTATTGATTACTAAGCAGCCAGAAGAGTTAGATGATGTAACTTACTCAACATTAAGGCCAGGAAAATAAAATGGAACACAGAGGCTAACCGAGAATGTAAATTATTTACTATGATAGCTTAATAAAGAGCTTCAAACCTCAGTGGCCAACCATGACTGTGTTGTAGCAATCATTGCTCCTTGTTCACAGTCTTAACCCAGAGTTGGAGAGCGTTTCTTGTCTTGGACCTGTCATGAATCCAAATGGCAGCTGAGACTGAAGTCACCTGATAGCGTCACTGGATGCCCACCAAGGCTTCCTCCTCACAGTGAAATGCACACTTTCCCACTGTGTCCTAGACTTGCCCTCTAATGCCTCCTGACTGAAGATAGTGAACATTCCCACATTCTACCATATCTCAGTCACATTCACCGTAGGCCAGTCTGCAGTGGGCAACACAGGAGGCAAAGCAGTTACAGTAGGCCTCTTTGAAGGAAGACTACCTGAGGAGTAAATGCAGAGAGGGAACATCTGAATACCTCTCGTCGAGTATATAATTAAAATGTCTTAAAATAGGGAGGGTTATAACAGTCCGTTGCTTTCTTATTTGGATGTCATGACATAGATTCTTGTGGCACTTGACTTAGCGTATACCATTGCACAATGTTTCCCCACTTTCTGCGTTACAGGTTAAGGAATTCAATTTCCGAGCTAAGTGCATCTACACCGCAGTGATGGTGCGAAGGGTGATTCTGGCCCAAGGAGATAATAAAGTCGATGACAGAGATTATTACGGTAACAAGCGGCTGGAGTTGGCAGGACAGGTACTTCAGTTATCTTCATGGAGGACTTTTTTTTCTTTGATAACATTAGTTTTTTTAGTCACTTTAGATATGAGTTTATACAAATCTAATAGAAACTGTATGTAGTTTGAAGTATAGTGTTCACATATGACTAGGGTTTGTTTGTTTTTTACGGTGAAAGTCTTTGTTGTTTAAATAGCTCTGAACTATGTTACTTCTGTTATAGTTTTTGTTGAGATGTTTTCCCTCATTCCAGCCCTATAATGTTGGAAGAGAAACATGACATTAAGTGATATTAACAGTTGTCTTAGTTGATAATTAACAATTTAGCTTACTTTTAATTAACAATTTCAATAAATATTTCTTAGATACCTTTATGTTCCAGACTTGCTCCTAGATGCTGGTGCTGGGTGTACAGAAAACGAAGATAGACAAAGTCGTGTGTGTGTGTGTGTGTGTGTGTGTGTGTGTATGTATGTATGTGTGTGTGTATGTGTACATAAATGTGCATGAGATTAGGTGCCCAAGGAGGCTCAAGGCATCAGGTCCCCTAGAGCTGGAGTGTAAGCTGCCTTGCCTGGGTACTGGGAGTGAAGCTCTGCAGTCATCTCTCCAGCCTTGTTCAAGTTCTGAAACCATGTGTGAGTGAGCAACTAGGCGGAGTGGGATTTCTAGAGTCCGCTGCTCATGGTTTTGGGTTTCATTTGACAATGAATGGATAACCACTGTGTAGGTTAGTCAGGGAATGACATGAGCTGGGTTTTAGATGGGAGAGAACAGACCAAGAATGGGCTAGCCAGAAGATAATAGCAGTGATCCAGATGAGGGTCAGCTGAGAGGGTACCTACAGATATTCCATGGCTAAAATGAATTTTGATTCCATTTAGAGGGCAGGGGAGTGAGTTGGTATGTGTCTGTGCGCACAGTGGAGACCAGGGGACAACTTGCAGAATGGTTCTCTCCCTACCATGTGAGTCCTGGGATTGATCAGGCTAGGCAGCAAGTGCCTTTGCCCATTAAACCATGTGTTTAGCCCCACAACTAAAAGTTATTATTCGGGAGTTAGAACAGTTTTTAAGCTCGGAAAGAGTGGGAATCTGGAATATGGGGAAGCTTTGTTTGGTTAAAGCTTAATGCTTATTTATCAGGGCTTGTTTTACTGCATTGAGATTGACCACTCACTTTGCAAGGATTTATGGTATTCCTACCACTAATTCTCATTTTCACCATTTTTTAGTTAAAAAAGGAAATCAACCTGTTAAGTGAGTTCTTTAAAAATGATGGGTTGTACAGAGGAATATGGAAGGGGATAAGGCAGAGGCTAAAGAGGATATCCTGTTCCTTAAGAAATTATAATTAAAAAGAGGACTCCCATGTGCAAGAAGACATAGCTTAATGTACAATGTTAGCACATAAAAGGTATTGTGTTGGCAGGAATGTGTAAAAACAATAGCTGCTAGTTCCCACCCATGGGATGAGGCAGTGGAACCTGCTTTAGCTTTAGATAACAGAGTTGTCTCCACTGGCCCAGAGAGCTTTCCCTCAGTCTGACTGTCACCAGAGAGTTGCCAGGCCAGCCGCCAGTAGGTGTTAGCAAAACCTACTGATTTCAGGCTTAATCTTTGCACTTACCTTTTCTCTTTTGGTAATGTGTTCATTATTTGCTGCACGTTACTCTGTTCTTTGTCTGCAATTTTTTTGTTTCTAATGCAGCTTGTTTTGTATGGGTGAGATATGGAATGGTACCAAAATCCAGCACCCTGGAAAGCCAGGGATTTCATCCCGGGACAAAAGAATGCCGCCTTGACTTCAGAGATTGCCTAATCCCAGCTGTTCTGATAATGTAATTAAGGCTGCCTAATGTCTTTAATTTTGCAACCAGTTTGTGTGAAAAGGAGAATTTGGCACTCTGAAGGCTTAAACACTAAATAGCAATCTCAAGACTCCTAATTAGAATTCTCTGACATTAAGCTAATTGGTGAAACTGTATTTCAACGGCTTAACTTCTTTATTAATTTTTTTAGCATTTTCATTGAAAATCAATTGATGAGCTGTCAGCACTTTCCCCTTATATGACTTGCTCAATGGTGCTTCTGTCTGCAGCAGGAGGAAAGACCTCAAACTAGCAATAAGAAGAATTGAATGTTTGTGCGGCATCCTATCCCTGTAAACATTTTACTTCCAGCCTAGATATTGTGGTTTATTGTATGGCTTAGCCTCCAGCCTCTTATTGCTCTGGTAGCTGGACAGCATTATTTCTTTAAAGTTGAAATTTTAGGAGAGGAGAAATTTATTCCTATACCAGTTTTGTTGACTATATATTCCTACTCATTCATGTTAGGCACCAGGGACATTTTCTTGTGTTTGAATCGGGAGGCCACAAAAGATTCAGCTGGAGTCCCAAAAAACTTTTTCATACGTTGAGACAAAAGCAACTAAGTATAAGGACTAATTAAAAGGGCTCTGGGCTCTGTGGTCTGGTTAAGGGCCCTTGATTCTGTTTAGGATGCTTGTGCAGGTCCCATTGCGCTGCCCACAGGAAGTGGCTGAAACTGGCCTCTGTAGCCAGCCCCTCACCGTTCTGCACCTGCTTCTACTCCCACTCAGTCTTTCTTTCCATGAGGGAAACTGCTGAGTCTGACTGTAAGGAAGGATTAAGCTCTCAGGGAGGAAGTCTGCTTTTAGAGCACTTTTATAAATTCAAGTCCAGGAGCTTGGCTTCCTGATAGGCAGACTTGGTTTTAGTAGAAAAGTAGATAGAACTTAAGGGGGAAGAAATTCAAAATGGTCCAACTTGAAAAATTCTTTTGAAGTTAGAGAAAACTTAGTTGTTGTAAATAAGCTTTGTTCAGAGTCCTAAGTCTGCTTTCTCACTATAAACTCAGAAATATAGTCGGCATGGGTCTGGTGAATCCACAGTACCACTTATATGAGTCATTGAAATGCTTTTGTTAATTGCTTTAAATCACAAACTGGTATGTTGAACTTTTTGTTCTGTTAATAAAAGCAAAGCTTACATGGTAAGTTTGAATCTAATTATGAATAGAGATTGGTATTTGTAATAGCTACTTTATTATTGAATAAGCATGCCAGCTCCCTCCTTTAGTATAATATCTACTTAGTTTTTCCTTTCTGTGAATTTGATATTACTTATATCTTGGTTATCTGTTGCTGTGGCACTGCGTACCCTAAGCAGTGGCTTCATTTTTTTTAGACCTCACAATTTTGTGAGTCAGGCTTTAAGGTGACACCAGGCTATTTGTCTGTTTCATGTGGTGCTGATGGAGGTTAGCCATTGGTCAGCCAGTGGATGGCTGCAGGGAGGGCTGAAGGGCGAGGCCTGGTGAGGATGTGACTTCTCAGGGCTGTGACTTTGGGTGGCTCCTCACTCTAAGAGTGCATGTTCTCATGGACAAGACAGAAGTCCGAGACACACACGCCACACTATTGTTAATGCTTCCCTGTGGGTCAAAATGGTCATAAGCTCTGTCCATATTTTAGGTGCTAGAGGTACATGCTCCATACCTTATATTCGTTTTGTAGTTCAGGGGATAGCCAGAGGTTGGGGCAAAGTTTATTTATATACTTTGGGGTTTCTTCTTGTGCCTCTTGCCCTTCTGAGAATTCCTCTCACTTTCAAGCTATTTATATTTCTTAGCTAGGATTGCTTTTTTCTGGTTCTTCATCCAAGAAATGTAGCCATTGCTGAATACCTTCCAGTTTTTACCTGCCAATGGCTTCAAATATGGTGGTGCTTTGTTCAGACGTAATTAACTGCAGACAAACCCATCCATTAGGTGCTCTGCTAGTCACTCCTATCTCTACAATCACCTTACATGGTTTTACCTTGTTTGCATCCTTATTAATTTCAAGGAAACATTTTGTGTCTTTTAGGACCTGTTTTTAACCAATTATATATGCTATAGCTTTCCTCTCCTAGCCTAAATGCTTAACTTTATGACACCTGTTAGCAAGTATGACATTATGATCAGCTTCGTTAACTCTGTTTTGCAGTATTTTGAGCCTTTTGGTTTTCAAACTTCTATCTTTGGTATTTGTTCATCAGACAGTTTTGAATGGTGTGTAGAACCTCATCTCAGGGTTGGGGATTTATCTTAACTGGTAGAGTGTCTAGCTGATATGCCCACAGTCTTGGGTTCAGTCCTCGGAGCCACATAAACACAGTATGGTAGTAGTATATTGCTTTTAGTAACAGGACTTGGGCAGTGGAGGCAGGACACTCGGAAGTTCAAGATCTGAGCTAGAGAGATGGTCAGTGCTTAAGAGCATTAGCTGTTTCTTCAGAGAACCCAGGTTTGATACCTAAAACCCACATAGTGACTTACAACTGTTTGCCCAGTTCTGGGGGATCCAACACTCTCTTCTGGCTTCTGTGGGTACCAGACACTCATGTGGTATGGGGCACATATACATGTAAAATAATTCTTTTAAGTTAAAGTTCATACATAAGCACGCTTTGAAGCCAGCCTGATGTGACACCCTTTTTTCAAAAAGAAAAGAGGAGGGAGAAGAATCCACTTTCAGTTTTTAAATTTTTTTGTGGTGACTTGTTAGAAATGCAGATCACTGTGTTTTCCCTTAGATCTATTGAATCAGAATCTTCACCTTGTCAAATTTCAGTGCCCTTTTTTGTAAATTAAAATAAAACCTAACAAATCTGAGCGTGCTCTTAATTAAACATCTCTGGTTGCCAGGCTGACATCACCTTTGCTCTCCTTTGGCTCCCTATATGGAACTTGGCATATCCATCAGAGTTTGCTACCTATCCATTAAGTTGGATTTTTACAAAAACATATCATTTTCGGTTTTAAAATTAGTTTTTTTTCTAAAACAGAGCCTTAATTAAGACCTAAGCTTAATCATTGTGACCTTTTCTTCTAGCTTTTATCTCTTCTTTTTGAAGATTTGTTTAAAAAATTTAATTCAGAAATGAAGAAGATTGCAGATCAAGTGATTCCTAAACAAAGAGCAGCCCAGTTTGATGTCGTGAAGCACATGCGCCAAGACCAGATCACCAATGGCATGGTGAATGCCATTTCCACTGTGAGTCTCCAGCCTTCTGTGCAGTTTGTCAGTTCCAGTAGACTAGAGCTGGAAAAGATCCTGGGAACCTATGTGACAGAGATAGAGATCATAAAGGATACATGTACATCAACAAAAGATAAGGTCCAGATTCTCTCCGAAAGTCAGTGTAAACTTTAAGTGTTCTCAATAGAAAGTTTGTTAACATAGCCCCTCCTCTGTAGCCAGCTTGTCTCATTCAAGCATGGAGTCATTTAGCCATGGTGAACGACCACTGTCATTTCAAAAGTAATTCAAAAATTTAAATAACGTTTATTATATTATAGTTTTCCTACTTTTTATTAGTTAATTATTTTTGCTTAATTCATAAATTAAACTTTATCATGGGTGTGTTAAGAAAACAGCATATGATTATAGGGTTCTGGACTTCTTGTATGTCAGGCATCCCCTGGAACCTTGAACAGGTCCCCTGCAGTCAGCAGTTTCTCTCTCTACCTGGCCGGTCCCACAGCCACTTAGTCCCAAATAATCATGCGAAAGCTTGTATCAATTACAAGCTGTTTGCCCATGGCTCGGGCTCATTCCGTGATTCCTGCCTGTGCTTAGCCATGTGGTTTGTACCTTTTCTCAGTGCAGCATTCTCGTTCTGCTTCCACTGCATTTGGCCCGTGTCTCTGCTTCTCTCTTCCCAGAATTCTCCTTGTCTGGTCCCCCTCACCTATACTTTTTGTCTGCCTAGCTTCAGGACAATCAGCATTTTATTAAGTCAATCTTTATTTACAGTGTACAGAGCGTAGCCCCACAGCAGTCCCCATACATGAGGAAGGACTCCTGTATAACTTCACTGCTATGTTATCGTTTCCATGTAAGGCACGATGAACAATGCCCTAGCAGGGAAAGGAGAAATCCCGTGGTTTACAATCCCGTGGTTTACCTGCTAATAGTCCTTCTTCCCATGGGTACCTTCTTCCATTTTTTTTTTTTTTTTCTGTAATGAAATTGACATATATCAGGCAGATTTCTTATTTGGCAGCTTTTCACAGTAGGGTTCATATTCTTTAGAGAACCATCAGCTATTCCCTTCTGGCTCTGAACCCATCCCCTGCAGCTGCTATGTATTCAGGGCTCGGCTATTCACAGAAGGTTATCAGATAGGTATCTGCTCCCTTTTGAAAAGCATAGCAATTATAGGTCTATCTGATCAAATCTGCTTTACATATGATATTCCAGACACACAATTAGTTTTATGGATGGATTTTGCCTCATCAAAGAACAATGTGGCCTAACACGTTGAGTCCCATAATCATTAAACAATAGTGCAGACTTGCTTCACGTACAGCTTCAGAGGTTTTCATAAGTCTGTGTGGACAGCTTTATGGTGCAAGTTACAGCTGACTAGAGGTGCAGCCCACTTCTGTCTGTGGGTACATTAGCCTCCTTGTTCTAAGTTCTTGAGGCAGAAACCTACAGTGTCAACATTGTCTGAAGAAGAGCTACTCCTGACCATGTTCTTGCAGGAGTGCCTCTGTTTTATCTTCTCGGCCACCTGCTAATTAGAAAGCACCAGGCCTTGTGGCAACTGTATCCCATCTGAGGTGACGGTAGAGTCGTCCCACCAAGTTAGCATCTCTGTGAAGAGGTTCTCTCTCCCTTCTTTGTTCCTGTGCTTTGTTTTCTTTGCTCCTCAGAATACTCGAACGAACAAATTCTCTCATCTACTTCCTATTTGAACCGAGACTGCCTCATTTTAGCTCTCTGCTGAATATTTATCCTATTTACTCTAACCCTCTGAGCATAAGTCTCATCCCAAGAATAAAAGGAGCCAACTGAGCGCATAGCAATCTGTGGGATGCCTGTTTGCATGTTCTAGAGTCTTATGTCTAGAATTTTGCATTTGTTCAAACTGTCAAAGAATTGAAGAATCACAATAAATAGATTTTGAATTTAACAGATCAATATTTTAACTCATAAGGGAGATCCCTTAAAGTCATATTTTAATGTGAACTTTATTTAAGCCCCCAAAACAGTGGTTTTCAGCCTATGGGTCATGACCCCTTGGAAAACTTCTGTCTCTGAAAATATTTACATGATGATTCATAACATTAGCAAAATTACAGTCATGAAGTAGCAATGCAAATAATGTTATGGATGGGGTCAGCACCAGATGAGGACTGTATTGAAGGATTGCAGCATTAGGAAGGTTGAAAGCACCTATAAACCCACTAATTTTTCTTTGTTGAGGCTTCTAAAGCTTGGCTCCACATTGCTCTCCTGAAATTGAATCAGAAGTTTATGCTACTTGTCCTCTATAAGTTTTTCTCAGAATATTCACAACTTTGATCTGGTTCTTCAAGAGGAGGTGAAGCACCCTAACATACACAAATGTCCTCTGTGAAGTCATGAGGATATTTGAGTCAAATAATTTTTGAGTTTTTTTTTTTTTACTTTGCTTTTTTGATGCATACTATTTTTTATAATTCACATCACTATGTATTCATGTTTTGGAGAATAATATTTAATGTATACAACTAGTATAAACAAAATTACATTTAATATGTAATCTGATATGTTAAGTATATACAGGATAAAACAACATTCAAGATTTACTCACAAAAATAAATTTTTATTAATATTTCAGGTTAGCAAACAGAGTAATAGAACTCATCATTATAGCAGCTTTACACTAATGACATAATCTGTTTTGATATTGATTTGATCTCAGAGGTATTTCTTGATTTGACAACATAGTATTTCTTAATGTAAAGAATGTACAGTTTAGGACTGAAGATACAGCTCAGACTAGAGCATCTTAGCATTTGCAAGCCCTGGGTTTGACCCCCAACATTTAAAAAGGGGGTGGCCAAGATAGATTAAAATATGCAATTTCATACTCCTGAGCCTACATAGGAGAGTATAGACGATGATCTCATTAAACCACCGTTAGAGTCATTTTGTGTGCTTATATTGGTTTTAACACTACTCTTGGAAGGCATCCAAATAATAATCCAAGTGAGAGTCCCTTTGGGTTTGACTTCACTAGTTCATTTCCTGCTCCCTGTAGAAGCCTCTGGACAGTGAACCCTGCATCCCAAAGAAGGTGACTCTCCTGTGATTAATCTTCAGAGCTGGTTACTAGCCACAGTGTAGCCCCATTCTATGCCTAGAAAACCCCGCAAATCATCTGGCTGAATTTTCACTTTAGTCGGATCACTTTGGTTTCTATAGTTGTATCATGGCTGTGTGTATTAGCACGCAGTTACCATGATAAACGTCTCGGTTTATGAAAAGGTAAGGGATCATCTCATGTATTTCATCTCCCTACAGGGAAATTGGTCTCTAAAGAGATTTAAAATGGACCGCCAGGGTGTGACCCAGGTGCTGTCTCGTTTGTCATATATTTCTGCACTTGGCATGATGACAAGAATCTCTTCCCAGTTTGAAAAAACAAGAAAAGTGAGTGGTCCTCGTTCTCTCCAGCCATCTCAGTGGGGAATGCTCTGTCCCTCTGACACACCTGAAGGAGAGGTAAGGTACCATGGGAGTCTCTGTGGGGTCAGAGGTCGTACTTGTTGGGATGGGAGTTTGGGATTCTGCTTCTGGACCTATGCACTAGGTTATTTCTTATGTTTTGATTAACTGATTATAAGGCAAAAAAAAAAAAAAAATACGTTGATGTAGTTTGTCAAGGTTTTATCACATTATTCCAAACCCAGAAGCCATTGATTCAGTATCTTACCTAAAGAGATTCATAGTCAACATTTTTCTTTCTCATTTTATCCCAAGAACCAAACCATGTGAGCAGGTGATCAGGATGTGGACAACTGACAGAGCCATCACTTTGCATGCTCAGAAGGGTCTTTGAGTAGTTTCTTGATTTGTTTAGTTTTGCCTAAAGGACTCCAGAGACAGTTGAAGACAGCTTGGAACATAAAATCAAAGACCTGCAGTAACTGAATATATGGGAAGCACAAGCCATTACCTAAATACCAAATCATTAGATTTGCCAAGATTTAATTACTTAACCTCACCGTGTCCTCTGTTCCTTGGATCTTTTTCATATATTAAAAATATGATAATTAGTAGATATATGTGTGTGGCCGAGTGTGTACACCACTTGTATTCAGGTACAGAGACCAGAGAGGGCATTTTATAGCCCCTAGAACTAGAGTTGCAGGCTTTGTAAGCTGCCCAGTGTAAGTGTTAGGAACCTGTCCTGGATCCTCTGTATCTCTCCAGTCCCAGGCTTTCTCCTGGTACTGTTGTTAGTGCCTTTCAACCTCATTCTATTCCTTTTGAATTATAAACTAATGGAGGAAGGGTCAGCCACCACTGTATCATCTCCAGATGATGGAGGAAGAGTGGGCATCACTGTATGATGGAGGGTCAGCCACCACTGTATCATCTCCAGATGATGGAGGAAGGGTGGGCATCACTGTATGATGGAGGGTCAGCCACCACTGTATCATCTCCAGGTGATAGAGTACTTAATTTCCCCAGAGATTGCTTTAGCCAACATCCATAGCTAAATTTATTTTTTAATCTATCTTAGTTAGGATTGTTATTGCTGTGAGGTGGCTGAACCCTCACCAGAAGCCTCTCCAAGGCTCTTTTCAAGGACTCTGACCCTGCAACATAGTACCATGCACCGTCCTCTCTCTGTAACCCCATCATTCTTGGGGCATCTCCTTCAAGTGAGGCTGCACATCCACCAGTGGTCTCTACTGACCTTTCATGGTGCCAAGCTTCAACCATTCTCCATGACCCTTTCATGCCTTCAAAACTCGTTTTACTTGGGTAACTCTTTCACATCAGGTTTGGCTCCTTCTTGACCACGGCTGCTGTGTGCTGACCCTGAGGGAGTATGCCCAGATTTACCATCCTCGCTGATGGTGATGGTCTTTTCTTAATCACTGTGGATTCTTTAGCCCCAGTTAAGATCAATTTTTCTCTGAAAAGCAAAGTTTTCCCCTTTAATGGTTCTTAATTCAAAATATCGAGTACTCCTGTAGAGTCTACAAACCTTACTCTGAGACCTCACAAGCCTCCATCAATCTCAGTGTTCTTCCGAGTCTCCACTGAACAGCTGAACAGCCTACTGAGCTGAGCACTCAGTAGCTTTCCACCCCAAAGTTCAAACGCCACCACCACTATCTGGTCTGTCATAGCAATACTGATCGACCTGGTACCAATTCCTATTTTAGTTAGGGTTTCTATTGATGTGATAAGATGCCATTACTAGAAGCAGCTTGGAGAGGAAAGGGTTTGTTTATTTATTTGGCTTACTTGCAGGTCACACTCCATCACTGAAGAAAGTTAGGGCAGGTACTGAAGCACAGCCATGGAGGACTGTTTGCTGGCTTGCTCCTCCTGCCTTGCTCAGCCTGCTTCCTTATGCTTGCCATGACCACCAGCCTAGAGATGGTATCACCCACAAAGGACTGGGCTTTCCCACATCAATCACTAATGAATACTACAGACTTCTGAAGGCAGCTCATATGGAGGCAATTTCTCCATTGTGGTTCCTTCTTCTCAGAGGTGACAGTAAACTAGCTAGGACAATGTCTTTTCTTGGGATCTGAGGATAAATTCTTCAAGTTAAAGAGTATATACATTTTAAAGATAAGGCTGTTTGTTTGAGACAGGAGTGTGTGTGTGTTCCCCAGTGTCCCTTTCAAAGTTGTATTCTTCTGTATTGTCGACATAAAGTGGTGAACATTTTCAGATCCAAGATCTACTTTGTATGACTAATGTTGGTTCTTGGAAATGACTGTCTCTGTTTTGTTAGGCCTGTGGTTTGGTCAAAAACTTGGCCCTTATGACACACATTACAACTGACATGGAAGATGGACCCATCATTAAGTTAGCTGGTAACTTGGGAGTAGAAGATGTGAATTTATTATGTGGAGAAGAACTCTCTTACCCGAATGTGTTCCTCGTCTTCCTGAATGGTAAGTGTGCTGTAGAAGCACGTTTCTCTAAGCCAGTAGTTCTCACCATAGGATTCGCAACCCCTTTGGGGGTCAAGTGACCCTTTCAGAGGAGTCATCATATATTCTGCATATCAAATACCTGTGATTCATAAAGTAGAAAAATTATAGTTATGAAGTAGCAACAAGAATAATTTTATTGTTGGGGAGTCACTACAGCATGAGCTGTATTAAATGGACGCAGAGTTAGGAAGGCCGAGAACCACTGTGCTGAGCAATCTTTTGAGAGTAGAGAGATAATCTATTGTTTCTGTATTTAGAACATAATGTACTTTAATTATGGCCATAGATAGACCTTGATTTTTTTGTTTTATTTTTATTGAAAATAAGTATTTTTCCATACACTATATTTTGATTATGGTTTCCCTCCTCGTTTCCACCATGTCCTCACCAAATTCAGCAACTTCTTTTTCTGTCTCTTAGGAAAACAAACTAGCTAGAATAAAACAAAACCAAACAAAAAGCCAAGAAAAAGTGAAGGAACAGTACACGTGCAGACACACACACAACCATCAAAACACACCCGACCAAGGAATCTAAAACCAAACGCTTCAAAACTACTGTGCAGTTATTTTCTAGGCCATTTACCTGCTGGGCGCGGAGTCCACCCTTAAGTGTGGTCTGTGGACCCCGTCTCAGAGACTCTACTGGGGAAACTGATTTTTCTGTGTGAGTAGTTGCTTGTCAATTGGAGATACCTGGCACAGGTCCACATCAGATGGGTTTTCAGCACTGAGAGAGGGGAATAAACATGAGCTGCCAACCCTGACTGAGAAGCTACCTCCAGTTGGCACTATTTTGAAGGAAGAGCAGTAATAACAGAAGCATTTCATCTTTTGTCTGTGGTGCCCAAGATTCTTGGAACATGGAAGAACAGCGCTGAGACTCATCTACTGCTTTCCACCTATTTGAGACACTAAAGTATCGGTAGTAGGATAAGCCTTGTATGATATCTTAATAGCTAGTTGGGGCAAGATACTCTGCTCCTTTGCCTACATCTTCAAAGCCCCCAGAGGCTGGCAGTGTGCACCTCACCCTTCTTCCTCTGCCGTGGTAGCTGCATGTTGTCTGGTGCGCTCATCTCTGGCCACTTAGCTTTCTTTTTTTCCCTTTCCTTCCATTTGGGGAGTCGCTCGCCCTTTGTAATATAGGCTCTGGAGGAAGGGTTAGGACCTCTGCAAGGCTGTCAGCTGCTTTGTCAGTGTTTTCTAGGGGTTGATGATGAGCTGGCTCTCAGTCTACACATAATCCGGTGCCTCTGAATCCTCACACTAACCCTGGGAGGTGAAAGCTGGCATCTTGGTTTCATAGCAGGTTCTGGAGTATCAACCAGGTACACGTCAGCGTTCTCAGCACTCTTCCCCGACATCAGTGGATTAATAGGCCAGGCTGCACTCTCCTGGTGGGAACCTTGTACCCCGTGACCATGCTTACAGCAAGAACTGTTAAGTGAACTCTTGGAACATTGCTCAGTCAGTGTCTGGTGTGATGGCCACTGGCTTCAAGGCCCTCAGATTGTATCTGAACACACCCTGTGCTGCTTCCTAGTGCCTGTTGACTAGTTCTGATGTTAGTAACTATCTTCAAATGATGACTGATTCCTTCCCAATATTATTACTGGATAGGTGATTTAAAGCAGATTATTTTTTGTTTCTGACTTATCCATATCTTCTCTGTTTAGGCAACATTCTAGGTGTCATTCGAGACCATAAAAAGCTTGTTAGTACATTTCGGCTGATGCGAAGAGCAGGCTACATCAATGAATTTGTTTCTATCTCTACAAACCTTACAGATCGATGTGTTTATATTTCCTCTGATGGAGGACGGTTGTGCAGGTAAGTTGCTATAAAGAGAAATGTAAGTCTTTTTATGTGAACTTTTGAAAGAAATGGCCTGGCTGTTAGTTTTTTGTCATGGAGATGAATTTAATTCAGTTTTTATCTAACACTTTAGAGATTACTGGGAAGTTTGAAAACTAGTGGAAGAGAGATATTTTTTGTCCTTAGAGACTCTCGTCTATCATGAGAAACAAAAAATTAGTACTAGCAACCAACTGTGCTAGGAACAGATGCTAGTTGTGGCCTGTCTGGGGGTGCTGTGTGTGAGGGATCCTTACTTGGATTATTAACTTCTTAACAAGGAGCCTGGGGTGGGAGGAGCCTAGAGCTGAGCCACTCACCTAGAGCTAGAGTATGGTAAAAATTGGGTTTTTCTTGGCAGTCCTCAGAAGTCACTTGACCCCAAACAATCATGGTTTTTACTCTATATCCTAGGAACTTGGAAGTTCTAGTAGAGTCATGCTACTTTACCAGAGAGTGAAAGGGGAAAGGCGGAGGAAAGGCAGGAATGGAAGGAAAGATGCAGATGGTGACTAGGTGTTTCCTTGGCAAGCACTCAGGTGCTTACCACACAGATAGAGTCCTTCAAGCAGACAGAAAGCCAACAGTACGTTCCCCCCCCCCCCCCCCAGGTGACATAAGCCTAGATCCCTGCGTCTTCTTAGTGTTTTTTCCCTTTCCTTGACTCTCATCCCTTCTGGCAAGTTCCTAATGCTTATAAGAACATGGTTTATGCTTAAGCTGTCAGAGTTGGTGTCGCTGAAAATAAGACGCCCACACTTGAGTTTGTCGTGCATCAGACCACCTCAAACTTGTGGGTTTCCTCTGAACTTTCAAAATAGATGTTACTATTGTCCTCAGAGATAGGTCTTTGCCTGCCAGCACCATAGGCATTACATCAGTTCTTCACTGTGAGGGATATGTGCACGATTTCCCAGTGATGCCTGAAACCATCGGTAATACCCAGCCCTCTTAAATGGCCGACAGGCAGGTGCCCTGTTGATGTGTGTGGTGTGGATGCCCTGGAGAAAAGGGTAGACTGGAGCAAAGTGCTACAGGATTTTACCACACTGCCCAGAGGGTGCATAATTTAAAACCTTCTAGACTACAATTGACTCCAAGTAACCAAAATCACCAAAAGTACAAAAACACTGAAGTTTGGATAAAGGGAGATTGCTGTACAGAAGGTGTTCCCAGTGGGGAATGAAGGGATGCTTCTGTAGTGCTTTACACAGTTTTAAAAATATGGATGAAGATTTTGTACCCTGTCTAGACTTCATTGACTTTGATCTTTATGTTGCCTTTTTATTTAGATCCAAATAATTCTTAGGATAGTTGGAAGAAAAACTGAGTAGTGAATTTATTCTCATATGAAAAATAGGTGTGTGTGTGTGTGTGTGTGTGTGTATCAGAGAGGGGAGGTAGAGAGAAAAGACCCTACCTGTTTGTACAGCAAAAAATATTCTGTCTTCAGTCTTTCCCAGAAGAAGCTGTATCATCCCTCTCTGATTCCACAGTGATACCTAGAACTGGCTGCCTCTAGAACGTTATTCTTCTCCCTTTCTAGGCCTTACATAATTGTTAAGAAACAGAAACCGGCAGTCACAAATAAGCATATGGAAGAATTGGTTCAAGGTTACAGGTCAGTGATAAAAAGTATAAATTAATAATCCCTTTAAATATGTGCGTACATGTTTTAATCAGCAGTAACGTTTTCTGATATATACTGTAAGGAAAGTGTATTTTCATCTCTATTCTTCCCCACCAAGTATACCAGCAACCAGTTAAAAAGGATTTCATGTGCAATATCCTGCACGTGATGAGGTACTTAACAACTTGGCTCATGAGGATTATAGAGCCTTCATGTAAATTACTCCCCATTAATTGCTTCCTCAAAGAGAAGCCCTCATAGCCTTGGTGCCCATGTAGACACTGCATCTCTCATACTAGTTTCTAAATCAGTATTTTTAGGAGTGGGGACCAGATTGGCAAGAGTCATCTTTAATGCTTTTATTTTAACGACTTGTGACCCATAAACAGTGGGTTTCATAGTCTCTAGGAGAGAATGGAATTATGGGATAAATGAAAACCAGGGTCTTTTGTTGTCATATACAGTACTGCAGCAAAGTACTTTAGTGTTTCTTTTACAAATATTTTCCCAGGAACTTTGAAGATTTCTTACATGAGAGTCTAGTTGAATACTTAGATGTGAATGAAGAAAATGATTGTAACATTGCACTCTACGAACATACAATTAATAAGTAAGTAAGATTGGTAACAACCACAATTAAAGTCCATTTGTCATAGAACGAACTGTCTGCTTTGACTGTCCTGTAAGGTCTTCTGGGAGGTGTTTTGTACCAATGACATGCCACAGAGTCACTCACAAGTTATCTTTGGGCTATCCCTCCTACCATGATATCTAGTGTGTACTTTAGAAAGACTTGCCTCTCATTTCAGTATCCAACTATCGTAAACATCAAGCTGATGAGTCAGGATTAGGAAAATATGTTTGTCTCTCCCAGTTAGGATTTTTGTCCGTGGATATCTGAAATCTTCTAGCATAGGAATTCCACACATAGTATGTTGTAAAAATATTGCTGAGCATATGTGCAGTGTAAACTTGAGATGCCAATGTGTTCATAATATTTCTTCTACCACACTGGTATTTAGAAGTGTCTGTGTTTCGTTTGGAAGACGTTAGAGACATCTGTTCAACTTGCTTTGCGATGCATGCCATTAATGTGCCACTTGACTGAAACTGGAAATTTTGCAGTTATATTTTTAAAAGGAAGTTTAATATTTATACTTGATAACTTTATATTTTCAATCACAACCAAGTAATTTTCTTCTTTCTGCTACCAGAGAGACATATATTTGTATTGTAACTTGGTAAATTATGCTTTTTAGTCACAATTTTTATGCCTTAAGATGATGAGCTTTTCAATACTTTTGTACTTCACATTTCAAGGTGGAGTATAAAAGATCTATTTTGTAGTAGACTTTTTCTTTAGAGACAGTCTCATTATGTAGCCCTTACTGATCTGGAACTTGCTATGTAACCCAGGGTGGCCTCAAACTCAGAGATTCTTGTGTCTGTCTCCCAAGTACTGGGAGACATTTATAATTGACAGTTAAGTTTTTTGTAGTTCTCGAGCCCTGATTACTCTTCACTTGTCACAAGGACCCTCCAAGATGCACCCAAGTCTAAGTTTTGTTCATTACCCCATCTTTCACTTAGTCCAGAATGCTGTCATTGCTTGTCCCCTGGCAGCCTTCCCTGTCTCTCAAAAGTTCTTACAGACTTCTGGCACTTGCTCACACTTGATTCTCCCCAATCAGCTGTGTCAGCCACACTGGCCTCTCTCCAGGCACCTTAAACACTGAATGGCTCCTGGTTCCCTCTGTTCCTTCTTCAGACCTGCAATCAGGTGTCACTTTGCTGTGAATCTCCGAGGACCCTCTTTTAAAATAAATACCCATATTTCTACCTTCTTTACTGCTAGTGCTTACTGCCCTAGAATAAAAATCTGTGTTTCACTGACTTATTTGGGTACAGCATATCTATATAATAATGCAGTAGGGCATTATTAAGCAGGGATTACCTAGTCACCAAAATATTGTATTGATCAAATTCATCTTATTTTAAAATATAATTCTATTATTTTATCCATAGTCTAGACTTTTTTAATGTAGATGTCCATAAAATTTGAAAAAGTGAACTTAAACTGGAAGTATAACTCAGTTAACGGAATGCTTGCATATCATATCATAAAAGCCCCAACACCAAATAAGAGTAGGTATAGTGGCACCGTCCTTTAATAGGGCCACACCTTTAATCCTAACGTTCGGAGGCAGAGGCAGGTGGATCTCTAGGATAGCCAGAGCTACAAAATGACATCCTGTCTTGAAAAGTAAAAATAAAAGCCTGGTTTAGTGGTTACATGCCTGTGATCCTATCACTAGAGGCGGAGGCAATAGGATCAGAAATTCACGGTCATTCTCGGCTACATAGTGATCTTAGCTCTGTCCTGTGCTCCATAAAACTCCACCTCCATGAAAAGAATAAACCTAGATTCTTCCCCATCCCACCAGACTCTACATCCCATAGTAGCCAGTACATGTTCTGAATATAGACAACAGGAATGTGTTTACACTTTTTAATTAGCTGTTCTGAGAATAAAGTGTTAGTGTGGGCACATTATATACCTACATATATAGTTTATTTACCTTGTTCCCTGTCAGAATTTAGTGTTTTTGTTTTAATATTTAGTAAATGTTTAAAAATTTGTTTAAAAAAGTGTGTTACATGTAGTATAATCTCTTAATTGCTGTTCGTGATAAATTTACAGTAGCTATGATTTTAAAGGAAATACTTTTAATAAGATATTTTACGTTTTCCCATTATAAGTCATTAAAATCTTATATATATAGCTAGATTTCATTAGAAATGCTAAATCTGATAAAACTTTTGAAGTTGAATAGGTAGGTTCACAACTGTAAATTGTTTGAAATTTAATGACAGTTCAAAATAAAAAAAAACTGAGATTTTTAAATTTAAACTTGGGGCTTAAATTTTAAATCCACTAAAATTGGGTAAAGTCTAAAATTTAGTTCTTCCATAGCCTAATGTCTTAACTACTGAGTAGCTAGCCACCATCAGCTAATGATTAGCCCTGGTCTGCACAGGTTGTGGCTACTCGTTGAAGTGAGTACCTCCTTTCCACACAAGATGATGCGGGAAAGCAGGCTGTTCAACCATGTGCAAGCTACAGCACCGTACTTCTGTGTTTGCTATAGAAATGTCTTTCCGGAGTGTACCATTGGTCATGTATGTGATGGCGTCGCTTTATTCTTATATAAACACTGTTACACTGTCTCCCTTCTCTTTTATTTCCATCACTTGTAAGAACTTTTATCATAAAATGGTGTAAATTGTTAAGTTTCAGCTTGTTTTTATTTTAGCAGTTTCACTAGCATCAAAGTTTATTGTAAAAATCCCTTGGGAACCTAGGAAATAGTAACTTTTATGTCCTGAAACAGATACTGGTTTTAGCACTTGATGTCTGAACTGCCTAAATCTTTATTGACTTGCTAGAGACACCACCCACTTGGAGATCGAGCCCTTCACTCTTCTTGGTGTTTGTGCTGGCCTCATCCCATACCCTCACCATAACCAGTCTCCAAGGAACACCTACCAGTGTGCGATGGGCAAGCAAGCCATGGGTAAGATTGCCGTGTTAAACCTGCTTCTGCACGACATCAAAGCTCTGGAAAGTCAAAGTTCAGGAAAGATGTGTGAAAGAGCAGAGGATTGGAAAGTAAAGGAGGGAGGGGTTAAGAGTAGTAAGGTTTGCTGATAGTCACGAGCCTGCCCTGCCCTGTGTGCTGTTACCGCTGTGGTTCCTAAATGTACACACAGGTTCAAGTCTTTCTATTAGCTTATCTACCCATCCACACATTCCTAACATTTACTGAACAAGACTGGCAGTCAGATGTAGGGAGAACGAGTCTCAAAACAGACATCAGACCGTGCTCTCTGCTGAAGGAGTTTCAGTGCAGCTCTAGGGACCAGCAGATGAGACCAGTGTCCAGGATCTGAGGATTAGAGGGAGAAGAGTTGAGGCACGCTGGACCTGCACTGAATTTCAGAGGGGAAGCATCTTTCAAAGAGAATATGAGCAGGTATTTTATGGGAGCCTTGCTACATGGTGTATCTTTGTGGTAAGAAGATGTAGTAGGGAATGTATACCTCACGGAGGATATGTATAGTCCATGAAACAGTCTGGAGAGGCCACCCCTAAACAGATTTTACTTACAGACTTGTTGAAAATGTTTTTCAAATCCTAGTACTCTTAATGAATTTTCATTCCCCTTATGACATTTTATTTCTAATCTCAAGGGCAACAAGAGCTTCATTTTCAAACATTGTGAATAGTCGAAGGGAGCGTTCCACATTGCCATGCTCAGCCTCTGTTCCACGCTCAGCTGCAGCTGGCCATTAAAAAATCCAGCTTCCTCCCTACAGACAGAATGGATAGTTATGTCTTCCTGAGTTTCAGGTCCCCTTTTCCTGGCTGTGGAGAGATGAAAAGCATATTGTCCCACCACCATTTACCTGAATGGTGTAACGCCTGGGCAGTTGGGAATAATTTCTAGTGGGAAAATTGAATGGTGGCTCATCAATATCACTTCTTATCCGTCCTTAGCCATGTAGTGTGATGTCCCGCCTGTGCCCCTGCCCTGCTAACAAGTTGATGTATATAGCACTGCTCCCCGTATGTCATGAAAGGACTATCACTTCTTTTGTGTTTACCAAACCATTTTGTTTCATGATGTGAATCCCTGCTGAAGTAATACACCTTTTGTGGAGAATTAACACAAGACTAATGACTGCATCACTAATGCCACTCATTTTGTTTAAGATACAAACAGAAGCATTGGCCATCTCCAGCTAGTGAAACTGTTTTAAAATAAAGAATAGACTTGAAGGAGGGAAAATTATTTTTATCACAACCTTCCCCACCAAAAACAAAACAAAACAAACAAACAAAAACCAGCCTGTATTTTGTGGCCCCACATGTCTGAAGCGCTGGGTTAGTTACCACACACAGTTAAGCAGGATCAGTGTGCACAGAAAGCCAATTCAGTGTCTGTAGAGCTCTTTTGTCGTCTTGTGTGTGAAGGTTTTTTTCCTCGTTCTGTTGTGAGTGTCATTTGCAATTCATTGTCTGTGTTTTCTGAGGTTGGTGTATTCAGCTGCTCTGACCCTGGGTCCTGCCCATTTAGCTCCTTGGATACAATCCTCTGACGTTCCTTCTGACGACGGCAAGACAAAAGCCATGAGTATCTTAGTCATAAAAACGCCTTTGTTACTCTCTGTTATTATAAAACACACCTGACTGGGAAGGAAAGCACAGAGAAGTGCGTTTAAAGTTGGCACATGGCTTGGCCATATTTCCCTTCGGATACTGAAATAGCTGCACGAGTACCGAGCAAGGTCTGTATGAAAGACACAGAAGGGAAAGAGCATTGAGACAGAAGGCACGTCAGAGGCAAGCCTAGCCCTTGGAGCAGGACTGCTTTGGAGCAGTTGGGCTCCCTGAGTCCTGGCAGCCAGGAACTAAAGCCACTTTAAAGAGGACACATTACTGAAGACGGCTTTAGTCTCAGTCGGCGAATTTTCCAAAGTAATATTTTACTAATTATTTGCCTGTTAGTCATGCAGAAATCAAAAGACACTTACTGGCCCGGAACTGGCTCACTAAGTTTTCTAGCCAACTTGGAAGATTTGTGTGTTCAACCCATTGCCAGTTCAACACCACCCTCAGAGAATGAAGTGCAGTAACTCCATTCCTGTTCCACAAAGGAGGGCACCAGGACCTGTGCACACAGAAACTTAGAGCCTCACCTAACATATCAGAGAGCCAATCCCACAAGCCAACTGCATAGGTGCTTCTTAAATTGCAGGCACTTTTAAGTTAGTAAAGTTCAAGTCTCCACATGGCATCTCTCTGTGCTGCTGAGACCCTCTCGCTTCTGTGGATGTGACATGGTTCCGAACAGAAAGTCAAGTAGACATCTGGACAGTCAGGCTCCAGGTCTCTGGGCACTGGCTGTGTGCTTGCAAGGCTGGGTGCAGAGTCTCCCTCTCAGACCCTGCCTTCTTTATTAGTTGGCCATCCTCTAGGGGAGCACTTTCTCCTACTTAAAAGACCCCCAGTCTCTCTCACCAAGTTACTGAATATGCATCATGGCCCTCCTCCAGCCCTTCCCCTTTGGCTCCAAATTTCTCGGACCAAAACAACCCAAAAATAAAGCAAAGCAAAAACACTCGGAGCTGTGACAGCTTTGCTTTGTCTTCGTCACAGTCTGTGTCTAAGAGACCACTTAACATTAACTCTTTTAGGTATAGGTCTACATGCCAGTTCCTGACTTTACTGCTTCTGTATTATCTCCAAACACCTTTGAACCTTTGTTTCATGTTAGACTCAAGTGGGTGAGCAAGGTTCCTCAGGTTCAGTGTCTGTGGTTTGTGTGGTTTCCCTCATAGTGACAGAAAGTTACTGCTTCAGTCATTAAGTGCACTGTAAAGTGACCACTGGCTGCCAATCATAAGGATCACTGTTACTTACTGAGTACCCACGGAAGAGAAAGTATTGCTGGGCATTGAATCCAGGGCTTCATTCATGCCAAACACATGCCTTTTTTTTTTTTTTTAGGCTTGATAACAATCTGTGAGGCATGCACAGTGTATCTCTTATGGAATCTTTTTTCTAAGACTTAACTGAAGTTCTGCTCTGCAAAAACTCATATCCTCCCTATATATCCTGATTTTTAATGGCCCATAATCAGTCTGGCTTCTCTTCTGCATCATAGAGTATAAACTCATTGAAGATAGGAACTTATATTGTTATTGTGTCCTTGGGTCTAGCCAGCTTAGTGGGTGTTGTGAATAAATGTTTTTGAAATAATAAATAAATCATATAGAGCTGGATTAGGTGGCACAGGTCTTTAATTTCAGCACTTGGGAGGCAGAGTCAGATCTCTGAGTTCTAGGTCATCGGGGCTATGTGAGATTTTTGTCTCTAAATAAACACACCAACAAAGTGGAGAATGATTGAGAAAAAAAAATCTGACTTTAACTTCTGGCCTACACACGCACACGCACACGCATGCATGCACGTGTGCGCACCATACATAACCACATGCATGCACACATATACAAACGGATGAAGGAAGGGAGTTTTAAGCTAAAGAAGAATAAGCGAGAGAAATCATACAACCTGATTCTGATTTTATTATAAAACTACAGCAATAGAGACTGTGATATTAATTCAAGGTTAGATGTATGATTGAATAGAACAGAATTAACAGAAAAAGGTTCAAGCATTTTTAGACAGTTGATTTTTTTTCTCTCTCTCTTATTTGAGACAGAGTCTCACTATACAGCCCTGGCTGTTGTACTCACTGTAAACAAGGCTGGCCTCAAATTCATGGGGATAGCCTTGCCTTTGCCAAACAAGTGTAATAGGAGGTTTCTGGCCTGGACTTTTGGGGCTAACCTCAAGGTTTAGGCCCCCAGACCCACAGACCTGCAGACCCGCAGAGACTTACAGATGCTTTCAATAGTTTTCAGCTGATCAGCCTAAGGCTCAGGCATACCATTTGCTAGCTCTCTACCCTTTATCTAACCCATGATTCTTCCTGTTCAGCCATGTGGCTCGGTACCTTTCTTTAGAGCATCATAGTTGTCCTCTGCTTTTTCCTGCTTCTCTCTGGCATTCTGCTCTGGGCTTCCTGTTCTCAGAATTTTTCTTAGTCTGGTAGCCCCTACCCACACTTCCCGCCTGCCTTTGGCCAATCAGTGCTTTTTATTAAACCAGTGGGTGGGGCAATTATTTACAATGTAACAACACAGTCTCCCACAAACAAGTGCCGGCATTAAAGTGCCAACACACCCAGCTCCGATCTGAATTTCTTTTTTTTTTTTTTACAATCATTATCCCCTGTCTTGAAATACTAAGTTATCTTTATAATTAATGTTTGGGTTTTTTAAAGATTTTTAAAAAAATTTAGTGTACAATATGGGAAGAGGGAGAATATTTGCCGGAGAGAGGAGGTGCCCACAGAAGTCAGTTCCCTTGAAACTGGACTTCCTGGTATAGGTGCTTAGAACTGAACTGAAGTCCTCTGGAAGAGAAGCAAGTGCTCTTAACTGCTGAGCCATCACCCCAGCTCTGGCAAATGATTTAATGAAAGTGTCCTAATAGTTTATTGAGAAAAGGAAAGTTCCCAACTAAACATATTTTATTTTGTATATCTATATATAAAAAAGTAAATATCAACTCCTACCTGATATCATAGAAAAATTAATACAAAATGAGTTATACCTCTAAATATGAGGGCTAAAACGAAAGCATGCAGAAGAAGAAAAATATTTTTGAAAACATACAATTTGAATTAAGCTTTCTAATGTAGTATAGATACAAAGGGTATAAACTGTTAGAAGAGATTTGGATTTCTCAAAATTAGATTTTAGCTCTTAAAATTGAGGCATGAAAATGCAGGCCACAGAGTGGGAAGAAGAAAGCATTCTCCCTACACATAGACACCTATAAAGAACTCTGGTAATAAAATAACCCAGTAAAAAGATGAGCCAAGAAAACCCAAAGTGAGGCACTCAGAGTGTACAGAATGACCAGTGTGCGTCAGACTGCTCAGCAGTTCAGTTGTCTCATAAATGCAAAGTAAACCACCCTGAGGGTTCTACACATGCTCTAAAACAGAAAGGTAAAGGCTGCATCCTGCTTGTCAGCATGCAGATTGGCAGAAGGCTCAGTTGTCGCTGGTGGAGACAGAAGAAGGTATAGTCCACTCTACCTGAGTCTTTAGCAGTGTCTGCAAGTCAACCATGCCATCTCCTTTATTTTAATGAGTAAGATTGAGAGCAAAGAATGAAAGAAATATTAAGTGTATACAACTTCATTTTTCTGTAAACACTGCTTCATTACATTTTATAGTCTCTTTCATCTCACCTTAAGTAACCTTTTCCTTGTTTTAGTGTATAAGAAAGTTATCAAGAAAATGTGTCTCAGTGAGAAAAATCATGCCCTGGTAGTAAGCAAAGGGAATCGCGGAAGACAGTGGTCACAGTGAAGCAAACCACAGCTTGTAGGCGCCCTTTGGTGTTAGCTGTATGTGTTTTGTCCCCTAGTGTCTTTTGTCGTGTGCCTTATGCATGCCGGGCAAGCACAGCGCTGAGATACAGCCCCAGTTCTACAGTGCTCTTGAAGGAATCTGAAAACAGTGGTAAAGACATTTTATTTTAGCCTGAGCCTGTGCTTACATAGACAAGCCTTTTGATTCAATTTCTTTAGATATTTTCTCAAAACAATCTTCTTGACAAATATTCATACTTTTAGAAAAATTATAGGGATTTGATAGCATTGTAAAATTCTCTTGTATAGAAATTTAGTTTATATGTACTATTTTAATATGCACATCCATTAGGCTTCCAAAAGTGCTGTGTGTAAGTATAGTACATAAGTTTTTCAAAGAAAACTTTTTAGTGAGTCATAACCCCAGATACTCTGAATGATCTTGCTATTCCTCTGTTTAGTGGTCAGTAGTAGTGCTTGAGAATTATGTTCTGAGCCTGAGAGCGCAGTTTATAACAGGATCAGGCTCCCTGCCATTGTTGAGAGACACGACCATTTATGTTTCCCTGCTGCATGATAATGCTTGTCTCCGTTTCAGAAGACATGTTTTGGCAGCCTGGTGGGACATTGCCTGAATTCTCAGCTCAAGCTGAGTAAACTACCCAATTGAAACTGAAGTCACAACATAAATTTCAAATGGTTTTATAGAAAGACATAAATGTATTGTCCGTGAGAGTCATGATCCCAGCTGCACTAGTTTATGGCTGAAGCAGTAAGTGATCCCTATCAGGAATCTTGTCCAGTTTATTAGTTGTCACTGAAATGACACAAATTGCAGTTCTTAGTGCAGACTCAACACAAGGACCATGAGGATCACTTTAGTAATTGTTTCTAAGCTGACTTTTGGTAAGTTTTATAAAGATGTAAGCACCAGTGCATACACACTATTAAAGCACAAGTTCTTGACGTAATTACTTGACATTTCCTGAGCAACCGTAGTGAACTCCTGACTGCGGTGCCTCCAGCACAGCTTTTTCATTGCCTTTGGTGCTGATGGTCAAGCAGTGACAAGTCTTTTTTGGTGTTTGTTTGTTTGTTTGTTTTCCTGCTCAAGTAGTTGGTTTCAGTCCTGATTTAATATTGCTATTGATTTGGGAGTGTGGAGTACTGTTGGGAATGGAATTTGGGTGATCTGATAACACAAAGATACAGAAGTAAAAGGAAATGAAATGACAGAGTTTGGCTCAAAGTGTATTACCACCTTGGCTTAATTCCTGCAGTAGCACTTGCTCAGAAGCCCCCAAGTGATCTTACAGTGGTGCAGACTTCAGTTTCCTAGTTTAGACAACTTTGTTTTAAAATCAACTGTGTATCCATGAGCCCAAAACATTGAAAGACTGTACTTCAGGAATGCCATAAATCCCACTGTAGGGTGAAAGATCAGATTTCACTTGTGGCTGGCAATGACCCAGTAACACAAACTTCTAAGAACTGTTTGTTAGGTGAGAGGGCTGCTTGTCCTAATTAGACTGTATCTACAGTCCTCACCCTAACTAGACTGCCCTCACGTCCTTGGGAAAGGGGGCTTGACCTTACCCCAAGTGTTCCTAGGGTTGTGTGCAGAAACTAGGTTTGTTTGTTTGTTTTTTGCTGCCTCATAAGTAAATTAACCAGTCCATACTTCTCTGCTTTCAGTTGAATTCTTCTTTCTTCACTCTATTCCTCTCTTTTTCCTTTTCACTTAAAACTTCTGCAGTTCAGTTGTGTATTTCCATTGTACCGTGTAAGCTCCTGCATGTGAAGACCCAATTTTATTCTCACATCATCTTAACAGAACTAAGTATAGGTCTGTGGACTGAACTTGTGAAATTAACCAGTAACAACTAAAACTGTTCAAATAGGATTGATTGTGTTTATTATGTCAAAAAAGTTTAAATTACTTAGATTGTTATTATTCTGATTATGTTTTTCTGGGATTTTAAATATTAAGAAAAGTTGCTTTAGAAATCAATGGGTACCATATGGGTGGGTATTAGTTTTAAAATATTTTGACTGAGATTTTCTTCATTTTAATTAAGCAAATTTAATGTATTTAAATTCAATGCTGTCTGATTATTCTACAGGATATAATAATTGCTTTTATTTTTCCAATATTAATAAAGGTACCATTGGATACAACCAGCGAAACAGAATTGATACACTTATGTATCTACTAGCATATCCACAAAAACCCATGGTTAAAACGAAAACCATTGAGTTGATAGATTTTGAGAAATTGCCAGCTGGACAGAATGCCACTGTTGCCGTGATGAGTTACAGTGGCTATGACATTGAAGATGCTCTTGTTTTGAATAAGGCCTCCCTAGACAGAGGTAAGTGAATTCTCAGAGCTTTAACACCACTATTACTTTTCTTCAGAGTTAGATATAGTAAGTGATGATTATTGGTGTTAGAACGCAGTGCAGGTTTCAAATGATTGGAATTTTTTTTTTATTAGTAAATTTTTTTATTTAAATTTTTTTCTCATACCTTCTATTGTTCATTCTCCCTCCCCTCCTCTCAGCCCTCCTCCCAGCCTCCCCTCTACCTCATTCCCCCCATCCATTCCCCAAGGATGGCAAAGAATCCCAATGTGAGTCAGTCAGTCTGGCATGTCCAGTTGAGGTAGGACTCAGGCCCTCCCCCGAGTATCAAGGCTGGGTTAGGTGTTCCTCTGAAGGGAACAGGCTCCTAGATGTCAGCTTATGCACCAGGAATAAACTCTGGACCAACTGCAAGAGGCTCCACACACTGTTCACTGTCATCTACATTTGGAGGGTTTAGTTCATTTCCATGAAGATTTCTCAGCTGTTACCTCAGAGTCAGTGAGCTCCCAATAGCTCCTGTCAGCCATCTATATGGGTCACTTCCTCATGATCCTGGTCCCTTTGCTCATATACTCTCTCCTCCCCTTCCCCCCCCCCCCCCAGCTGGACCAGGAGCTTGACCTGGTGCTTAGCCATGGATCTCTGCTTCTGCCTCTATCCATTGCTAGATGAAGGTTGTATACTGACACTTAGGGTGGTCATTCATTTGATTACAGGGGAAGTCCTGTCTAGGCATCTGCTCTACTATGGTTGGAGTCCTAGCCAGGCACTTCTAGTAGGGTCTTGGAGGTTTCCCTAGCACCAGGTTTCTCTCTAAGCCCACAGTGGCTCCCTCTATCAAGATACCTATTTCTTTGTTCTCCTTCCCTGTGTTACTCCTCCTACTCAACCATCTCATTCTCTCATGATCTTTCCCACCTCACCTCCCCTTGCTCACTTCCCCATATGATCCCAATCTACTCAGGAGTTCTTCCTCCTTTCCCCTTCCCAGGGGGTCCATGGGTGTCTCTCGAGTTCCTCCTGTTACCTAAATGCTCAGGGTTTGTGGATTGTAGCCTGGTTATCCTTTGCTTTATGTCTAAAATCCAGTTATGAGTGAGTACATAACATGTCCATCTTTCTGGATCTGAGTTACCTCACTCAGGATGATGCTCACCAGATCTATCTGCTGAATAGTATTCTATTGTGAAAATGTACCATAATATTTTAATCCATTCTTCAGTTGAGTGGCATCTAGGTTGTTTCCGGGTTCTTGCTATTATGAATAATGCTGCTATGAACATAGTTGAGCTAATGCCTTTGGGGTATGAATGTGCGTCCTTTGGGTATATGCCCAATAGTGGTATTGCTGGATCCTTGGGGAGATTGATTCCCAGTTTTCTGAGGAGTAGCCATACTGCATTGCAGAGGGATTGAACAAGTTCACACTCCCACCAACAATGGAGGAGTGTTCCCCTTGTTCCGCATCCCCTCCAGCATAGGCTGTCATCTGTGTTTTTGATCTTAGCCGTTCTGACAGGTGTAAGGTGGTATCTCAGCATTGATTTGATTTGCATTTTTCTGACGGCTAAAGTATTTGCACAGTTTTTAAATGCCTTTCAGCCATTTGAATTCTTCTATGAGAATTCCCTTTTTAGTTCTGAACCCCACTTTTTAATTGGATTGTTTGGGTTTTGGGGCTCTCATTTCTTGAATTCTCTATATATTTTTGAGATCAATCCTCTGTCCGATGTAGGGTTCATGAAGATCTTTTCCCATTCTGTAGGCCATTGTTTTGTCTTATTGACTGTGTCCTTTG
Source organism: Phyllotis vaccarum (assembly GCA_033318265.1). Taxonomy (NCBI): domain Eukaryota; kingdom Metazoa; phylum Chordata; class Mammalia; order Rodentia; family Cricetidae; genus Phyllotis; species Phyllotis vaccarum. The sequence continues at coordinate 40,027,743 of JARWLC010000014.1, forward strand.
CCTTACAGAAGCTTCTCAGTTTCAGGATATCCCACTTATTGATTGTTGTTCTTAGTGTCTGTGCTACTGGTGTTACATTTAGGAAGTGGACACCTGTGCCCATGCATTGGAGGGTATTTCCCACTTTCTTTTCTATTAAGTTCAGTGTAGCTGGGTTTATGTTGAGGTCTTTGATCACTTAGATTTGAGTTTTGTGCAGGGTGATAGATTTGTATCTGTTGGCATTCTTCTGCATACTACCATCCAGTTATGTCAGCACCATTTGTTAAAGATACTATCTTTTTCCATTGTATAATTTTGGCCTCTTTGTTGAAAATCAGACGTTCATAGGTATATGGATTAATGTCAGGGTCTTTGATTTGATTTCATTGATCCACAAGTCTGTTTTTATGCCCATACCAAGCTGTTTTTAATTATTGTGGCTCTATTGTATAGAAGTCAGGGATGGTGATGCCTCCTGAAGTTCTATTATTAATCAAAAAAAATTTTTTTGGTAATCCTGGGTTTTTTGTTATTTCATATGAAGCTGAGTATTGTTCTTTTGAGGCTAAAGAATTGTGTTGGGATTTTAATGGGGATAGCATTGAATCTGTAGATTGCTTTTGGTAAGATTGCCATTTTTACTGTGTTGATCCGACCTATCCAAGGGTATGAAAGATCTTTCCATTTTCTGTTATCTTCTTTAATGATATGATTTGAATTTTACATACAAACTGAGCTGTTATATATTTTTATTTAAATTGAAAATTTCGTATGAGTACTGTATATCATTCCCACACTACTTCCCTTCTTCATCAGCCCATCCAAATAAATGACTTTTCATAGTTTCTCTCTCTCTCTCTCTCTCTCTCTCTCTCTCTCTCTCTCTCTCTCTCTCTCTCTCTCTCTCTCATACACACACACACACACACACACACACACCCGCTGCTGTATGTGTACATGTGTTTAGAGCTGACCACATGGGATTGACTATCAGGAAGCTTGTCCCGAGAAAAGACTGATTTTCCCTCTTGGTAGCCACTGGCTGCCTTTTGTTCTTAAGTTTGGGGTAGAAATTTGTCAATTATTTCCCTGCCCACCTGGCCATATCAGCTAGTGTCATTGTGCAGCTCTTGTTTAGGTGGTCATTGTGTTGGGGTCTCATGCTTACAGGCCACTGCCATGTCTAGAAATTGTGAGACCTGTTGTACTCTTGTGTGGGTTTGGTTCGCTTGCTTTGTTTTTAACAACTGACATTGAAAAACTGTATTAAATGTTTAACGTTAGGATCTTTATTGCTTTATTTAGCTTAACAGTTTCTCAAAGAGAAAAACAAATCATTTTTTTTCCTAACAGGAATTAAATAGTACATGAACTATGGTTTATTTCGTGTTTGTGTTTACTATAACTGTTATACAACTGTAGCAATAGTTACGTGTTGAGAGAACAGATGGAAAAGGCTATTACTCTGCAGCTTAACCCCAGGTCTATGATACATTTGTTAGCCAAATGTCAAAAGCCAGAAATGGATTTTGTTCTTAACGCCTAGCTTTTTGTGCTTTTTTCTTCTTCGCTCCTTTTAGCATTTTGCTTTCACAGGTCACTATTGCATGCCCTGACGAGCACCACCTGGTCTGCAGGCTGATTTCTCTATTCAGTCTCCGGTCCCTTCCCTCCCTGGCATACCCACAGTGCCTCCCTTTCCTCTCCCTAGTTGCTAGGCAGCCATGATAGTACTCCTAGATATGTGTCGCTGGCATTAATGTTAGCTGCACTGAATTTATGCCCCTTTTTTCCTCCAGTGACAACAGCCATGCTTTAAAACTAGATATTTTCCTTTCTGATTAACTGGTAACGTTGATGTGGAAATCTGAAGACTTTGTGATGTCTATCACAAACTCTGAACCACGATTTAATGATCAGAGTTTACCCTCCCCTACCTTTTAAGCTTCCGCTTATAAATAAAATGTTCATTTACACTTAGAAGAAACCGCATGATGATTTGTGCAGTCTGGATTCACATGCACTGCAGCCTGTCACTGTTAATGGCTGCTGTATCACAGTTTCAGTTCATGCAGTGTTGGCAGAGGGAGCCATGATGATGAGAACCCATCCAGAGACTTACAGATACTCTCTATACCTTGTATTTTTTCATCCCACAGTTACCTTGTCATTTAAAAGAGAGGAGGCAGGAGCCAATGTGTCTCCTTTTCTGCAAAAATCAGTATTTTGCTTGCTCGCTTAGGTCTAACCACAAATCAAAGAAAGGAATACCTTTCAGGGAGGCTTAGCAGAAATTCTGCACTTAGTTTGTGCTGAGCATCCTGACTTGAGAATCGGTGGACATGTCAGTTTTCAGATGTGGGTGATTGTGGTTGTCTCATTTTCTGACCCTCACCCAGAACGCCCATAAGAGAAGAGGATGGAAAAGGTGGTTTCTATGGCTCTTCAGCACCTTCCTCTGATGTGATCTAGTTGATGGCCTGCTGGGAAGTGGGGTAGGGATACAGTGCTTATATAACTTGTTGACAGAGGAATGTGAGCCATTCTCTGTATTATTACTTGGTTTTGCCAGTTTCAAAGTTACCAACAGTAGCTTTAGGTTTGGTTTGGTTTGGTTTTTTATTTTGTTTTTGGAAATGTGAGGTAAAATGGCTTATCGAATACCATAAATCTTTGTCTTGTCATAGTTTCATATTTCCAGGGATTCTGACCCATTTGGGGTTTCATTTCAGGTTTTGGGCGTTGTCTTGTATATAAAAATGCTAAGTGCACATTAAAACGATACACAAACCAGACTTTTGATAAAGTGATGGGTCCCATGTTGGATGCTGCTACCAGAAAACCCATCTGGCGACATGAAATTTTAGATGCTGATGGCATTTGTTCTCCAGGTAAAAACTCTTTTAAAAAATCATAAATTTCAGTGTATAGTTTTTAAAATTGTGAGTTATTTAACAGTATTTCTGAATTGTTAGTAATTTGACAGAAAGAACCAATGTGTAATGCCCTTATCTAGATTCAGCTTGTGTGGTTTTATTTTTAATGGGTTTCCTTTCTATCTGTTTTTCTGTGTGTTATGTATATTTTTCCATAGCAAGAATGTATTCTAGGCATAATCTTAAATTATATAAGAGCCAAACTTGAAACAGTGTTTTTGAATAAGATATTGACTCTGTATCTGTGCTGGTATTTCTTAATTTACACATTTTCTTGTGGCCTGGCTTTGGACTATTCTTTCCCTAAAAGAAATGACTGCATTTATACTGGCAAATGTGTAATGAATTTGTGCAGTACACAGCCCTTGCCTTAGGATTTACAGGCTAATGTAAAAGGCTGACATATTGGATCACAAACATGTCAGATCATATCTAGTGTAAGAGATCACAGAGATAACTGTAAGACCACTGTGTGGAAGATCTGCAGAGCTTCTAAGGAAATGAGCTGAAGTCTGTTAGAGAAAGATGGACAAGAAGGATCAAAACCTATGTGAGTGTCTGTGAGTTTGAGCATAGTAGGGCTGTGCCGAACACAGGGACAGTGGTAGTTGAGTTCTGGGTGGACAGTCCAATAAGAAACTATGATCCCCCAAGCCACACAGGTGTGGGTCCCTTTCAGTCTGCCTATTTTTGTTTCCTTGGAAATTCCTGTGAACTGTTAACGCTGATTACTGTGGCTTTGAAAATGAACTTGAGATTGGTTATTTAAGTAGCTGTTCCTTCAAATAGAAATAACCAAACCAGAGGTGCTTTTTCTTCCTTTCCAAGGTAAGCTGGTGGTAACTTGGTTCTGATTGAAAGGTCTACAGGTAACAAGTGCTCCTAGTTTATTCTGATACCAAGAGATAGGTAAATTTGCTATTGACTGGGGTGGTACTCGCCGTGGTGTGTGGTATCTTAAGTCAGTTTCTTGTTAATGGAGGTGGGGTTTCATTGATAGATAGTCCTGAGTTGGTATTTCCTTAATCACATTGTGATGTCCATCTGATTTTTTCCTTGTACAAATTTATCTCTGAACCCTGTTGAAATTTACTTCCCTCTAGGATGGTCTATGTCTTTCCTCCATGTCTGGATTTCATAAACCAAGTGTGATCATAGTTTTGTACCCAGCAGCCCTGCATGCTACAGAAATGGTAATGATCTATTGCTCTTTCCTCTTTCTTAGGTGAGAAGGTAGAAAACAAGCAGGTACTTGTAAACAAGTCCATGCCCACAGTAACCCAGATTCCTCTGGAAGGAAGTAATGTGCCGCAGCAGCCACAGTACAAAGACGTGCCCATCACGTGCGTATTGCTCATGCCTTGAAAATACGTAGAGACCTTTGGAAAGCCACTGCATGGGGGAAATTATATGTTACATATGATTATGTATCGTGTATAAGTTATACAATCCTTATCAGTTGAAGCACTAGAAAAAGCAATTTTGTATACTTTTTCTTACATAAAAACAGTATGTCCTCGAAGATAAACTAAAGTGTGAAATCATACAAATCTTATAACCTAGTAAAAGGTGTGGGCCAAACAGACAGGGACAGCAAGGACACTGAGCATGAAGGGCTCGGGTTTGGAGGACCACTGCAGCTCTTGCTAACATGGTGGGAGAGTTTGCCGTTCATTCTTCACAGAGTGACACAGTACAGCAGTATACTAAACTTGAGCTGTGTCTAAGACTCCTTGCAGTTGTATGTTATCTCACCTCGGTGACGCATGTAAACCCTTTTGTTTTCTCTGGATAATGAAAAGGTTACATTCATTAATCTCTAATTTTCTTCTCTACTCTAAAATATAATGAATGTGAAACTGAGGTGAGCCAGTAATAGTCACCACACTGTGATAGAACCATCTAGAGAAGATGAATATTATTCCTTGGACAAGCTGACCGAGGCTAAGGTGAGGGTAGGAGGGAGCAACGTCCAACAGTAGTTGGCAAAGACTTGGACAGAGAAGTACAGTTGCTGCCATGACAGTGGCTGCCTGCTGTCCGGGTCAGTCTTCTGGGCACCTGTATGTGACACCTTCTCCCAGAAGTTCATTAGAGTCTGATGTTGAGGGATGGAAGCAAGGAGAACTTGAATGATTCCCAAGGTCACCTGGGCATACTCGGCAGAGGTGGGCTGGAATATAGTTAGGCATCAGAACCACTCTGGAGAGCTGTCCTAAATGCAGCAGTGTGAGAGAGCCACGAACTTGTTTGTGGGCTAGGAGAACATAAGCTCACTGGGGAATGGGTCCCTGATGCCAAATCCCTCCAACAGAACTCTTGGAGCTACAGGTGTGGAATGGTTCTGCGCTGTCTCTCCTAAAGGAGACATGTTCAGGGTCTTCCCTTCTGCTGGTCCCTTCACTCCTTTCAGTCTTCAAGAGACCTCTCTCTGCCCTTTTGTCTTTCTCTCCACACTGACCACCTGGTGTTAAAATCAGTCTCTTTCCCACATTAGAAAATGTGCTTAAATGTTTTTATCATCTTAGAAGACAGATGGCCTTTTCTAGAGTTGAGGTTCCTTCCTAGCTAGTTCCCTTCCATTTCTCTCTCTTTTCTGGGTCACCCTTGTTCCTGCTTTTCCACCTCACTCCAAATTCCTACCTGAAACTCTCCTGAAACAGCTCTAGAACAGGCGGCCAAAGACAACCTGCTTTCATTTCAGTCAGGGAGTGGTTTGAGCACTGTTAACACTGCTCCAGGAGGTATTCAAGTCACCAAGACAGCAGCGAGCCAGCCAGTGCTGTCCTGGCCCTGTGGGACTGACAGCCTAGTGCAGGAAGACAGGAGAAACAGCTAGATTTGCTGACATTAGTAGCATCTTTTTGTTCTCGTCTTGTGGAGAAGCCTTTGTCTCCCATTCACCCAGTACATCTTGATCAAACATTCACACCACTGAGAGATCCTTCCCCTTGAAGGATGTTTAGCACCTTCACCTCTCACTCCTGCTGGTTAGTTTCTCACTCACAGCTTCTCCCGTGTGGCCTGGTGGTGAGCTTATCCTTGCAACATTTGTCTCTTTTCTGGATCTGTTTCCAAAAGTGAAGAAACCCTCACTCTCTGACTCTTTACTGATGTCTCCCAGACATGTCTGCTGCTGGCTTTATGTAGCACCTCAGCCATCTTCCCCCCCAGCCCTAAATTAGCTCTCCTAATCTCTTGGTGCTGATAGGCATCACAGTCTAGCCAGTCACTGGCAGCACGAGCCTTATGCTCTCCTTTCTCCTGCCACTCGGAGTATGGGTTCTACTTACTCACAGACAACACGCACACACACACACACATACCCACACTTCTGCGGTAGGTGCTTCTGCTGAGCTATTACTTACAATTATGTAGTCACCAAGCTATTAGCTCTCTACCCCTCTGTGCTCTATGTTAACTTCTGGAGTACCTGGGTGATTTTTTTCCTGGCAGTGTGACTATCTTGAGAAAATAGAGTAAAATTCTAAATAACAGGGTCACCTATGGGGAAAGTTTCCTAGCATGCCTGCCTCATGGCTTTGCCCTGTATACACACCAGCCCACATTTCTAGGAGATTTTTTTTTTTATTTAAAAAGGGTTTTTTTTTTTTTTTTCCCATGTAACCCTTGTTTGCCTTCCCTTTTCCCCCTTCCAGTCCTCTCTCAGCCTCCCTGACCCCATCTCTTCATCCATTTCCCCAGGGAGAGCAAGGAGTCCCAAGGTGGGTCAGTTCAGTCTGGTGTATCCAGTTGAAGTAGGTCTGAGTCCCTCATCCCAATATTTGGGCTGGGTTAGGTGTTCCTCTGTAGGGAATGGGCTCCAAGATGCCAATTCATGCACAGGAACATAGTCTGATCCTACTCCACAAGGCTCTACATACTGCCCACGCCATTTGACAGTCATTACTTTTAGAAGGTTTAGTTTCTTTTTTCTGAAGATTCTCCAGTGGCTGTTTCTGATTCACTGTGTTCCCAATAGTCAGGTCAGCCGTCTCTGTGGGTCTCCTCCTCATGATCCTGATCCCTTTGCTCTTATATGCTCTCTCCTCTCTCTTCAGCTGGAGCTGGAGCTCGACCTGGTGCTTAGCTATGGCTCTCTGCTTCTGCCTCCATCTATTACTAGATGAAGATTCTATAATGACACTTAGGGTGGTCATTCATTTGATTATAGGGGAAGTCCTGTTTAGGCACCCTCTCCACCATTGGTTGGAGTCCTAGCCAGGGACATCCTCTGAGTTCTTGGAGGTTTCCCTAGCACCTGGCCTGGTTCCAACCCCATAGTGGCTCCCTCTATCAAGATATCCATCTCTTTTTAGGAGATTTTTTTTTTTAAACATACCATCCACTTTGGGGCCACTTACATTAACTTAGACTCTTTCCTCTGCCTGAACAGGTCTCACCTTTGGTTCACCTTTGTGATAGTGTTTGACAGCCCACCTCTGTCTGCCACCATTGTCACCTTAGGCCCCAGTAGTTGATAGCTCCCCGGGCTTTTGGTTCCCATACCACAGATTGATCATTTTTCCCCCTTTCTTACTGGAAGTAAGCTGCTTTTGTTCAGGAACTCTTCCCTTCAATGACCGTATGTCTATAGTCAAGAGATCTGACTTGGTAGACCCCTCATAATGTCTGTTGTATAAGAAATAGATGAGGCAAACTGTGTGTGGGACAGTAACAGTGTGAGTGGTCAGTAAGTTGAAGGACTGTTGGCATTCAGAGCTAAATCTGATACTCTCCCCTCAAACCTCAGCTCTGTTGCATGAGGCAAGTGCTCTCAAAAACTCTCAGAGCATCTTAATGTTGTCTATAATAAAGGAATATAACTATAAGATCATCACGTTGTGTCTGCTTCATAATAAATGTATAACACTATAAAAGGAAATTTGTAAATTTCAGTGTTGAAAATAACAATTTTTCAGAGCATGAGAGGAGAATATCAAAATATTTTGTGGTAGGATTGGAGAGAGTTATATGGGTGACAGATTGACAAAGGGCATTAGTAGATATTTTAGTGACTTTATCATCACATCAGGTACAAAGGTGCAACAGACTCCTACATTGAGAAAGTCATGATTTCTTCCAATGCGGAGGATGCTTTCCTCATCAAGATGCTCCTGAGACAGACACGGCGTCCAGAGATTGGAGACAAATTCAGCAGTCGTCATGGACAGAAAGGTAACTGTGACACCAAACCTGCATTCTTATCTCTCAGATTTGTCTGTGATGCTTTAATATGTTTAGAAGCCTATGTGAAAAAGTGCTTATCCAGTTGTTTACCTCATTTTCATTTCATTCTATACCCAGGATTATAAATCTAGACACTATACCCTTGAGTCTATGACAGGAATAGTGATTCTTCTTAGGAAAGGCACGTGCTTAACCCATTTTGTATTCTGTTGTGTCATAGAATTTCAGTTCCAGAGGATCCCTCAGAGTTGAATATTCTTTTAATTAGTTTTGATTACTCTCATCTTATTATATAGACAGAACAGCATTAACATGTTAGAAAATGTCACTATTTCTTATAAGATTCACATCAGAGAGAATATTCCATTCTGCATCAACTTACATTTCACATTACTGTCCTGGTCAGTTTGATGTCGTCAGCCTGACACAAGCTGAAGACCTCTGAGAGAAGGGAGCCTCAGTTGAGGAAAGGCCTCCATAGGATCTGCTGTAAGGCCTTTTCTCAATTAGTGATTGATGGGGAGGGACTGGCTCATTATGGGTGGGGCCATCCCTGGGCAGGTGATCCTGGATTCTATAAGACAGCAGGCTGAGCAAGCCAGTAAGCGCAAGCCAGTAAGCAATACCCTCCATGGCTGCTGCATCAGCTCCTGTCTCCATGATCTTGCCCTGCTTGAGTTTCTGTCCTGACTTCCTTCAGTGATGAACAGCAGTATGGAAGTGTAAGCCAAATAAACCCTTTCCTCCCCAACTTTGCTTTTTGGTCATGATGTTTCATCACAGCAGCAGAAACCCAAACTAAGACACGTACCCAAGTCAATTTTATGTTGTATACAGAAGTGGAGACCAGTAAGCATGTCAGTGCTCATCTACTAGGTACGGTCCCACTAAACTTACTGAGGGTAGCAGAAACATGTTTTTCCAGTCATAAAGTCTAGTGAAGCTTTCTTGGAGCTGACACTGAGTAGATAAATTTTATGGATAGCTTGTCCTTGGGTGTGAGTCTGCATACACACATGGACAGAGCAATGTTGTCAGGCTGAAACCAGTCAGTAAGCTCGATTTAACATGTGAAATGTCAGGAAGCTCTGTGCTGTAGTGTTTGCTCAGACTGTTAATATGACAGCGATCTGACTTTCTGACAGCAGTGCCTCTGCCTCAGTGGTCTGCACAGGGGCTTTAGCACTGTTTACTCCTAGGGCCTCTGACATCATGTCTCTCTGAAACCGAAGGAAGGTCCTCCCAGGGTGACTGACCTTTTACTTCACTGAGGGATTTGTCTTCACACTTTTCTTTTTCCAGATGGCTTTTAATCCAAGGTAAAACCTCATGATTAGCCCTCATTCCCTGGATAGTCCTATCTTACAGTTTATCAGATTTATTGAAAAGCCATGAGGCAGAAAAGGAAACAGCCAAGCAGAAAAATGGGTAGCATACATTCAACCAAATAATGAGTGAATAGGACTCTTGGGCAAATAGAAACTTACTTGTCATGATTTTTATCAAATAATAGATACACAGTATTGTGTATTTGTGTGCGTGCGTGCGTGTGTGTGTGTGTGTGTGTGTGTGTGTGTGTGAATGAAGTTAGGGGACAGCTTTCAAGAGTCCCTTCCATCATGTAGTCCTGGGTCTCAGGCTCAGGTCATCAGAGTGGACACCCAGCACTTTCACCCCTGCGCATGATTTTAAGGGTTAACTTGTTTTTCTAAGTGGAGGTTTGGGCTGGTGACACCTTCTGTTGTAGATGCCTTCCCTCCTGAACCTGGTTCTTCCAGTGCTCCAGGGAGAAAAGGAGTGTGTGGTCAGAAGTTTCTGTCCCGTCAGAAACTCCCAAATGCTCAGCAACTACTTCTCAAATAATTGACTCAGAGGCTTAGTATTATAGTAACTGCTGGGCCAGTAGCTCAGGCATATTACTGTCTGGCTCTTACACTTAAATTATCCCATAATTCTTAACGTTATTAGCCATGTGGCTTGGTACCTTTTCTCAATAAGGCATTCTCATCCTGCTTCCTCTGAATCAGGCTGGTGACTGCTTCTCTGCCTTTCGTCTTCCCAGAATCCTCCTAGTCTGGTTGCCCCACCTCTACTTCCTGCCTGGCTACTGACCAATCAGTGTTTTATTAAACCAGTATGAATGACAAAACTTTACAGTATATTCCACAGGAGGGCCTTGTATACTTAAAAAGAAAAAAAAGTTAGTCTTACTTTTTCCTCCGTTTGTGTTCCCAGAAGCAACTCCATCCCATTTATACCTTCATGCATCTAAGTATTCTTAGACACATTCATTCCTTTAGGTGGCACATATTGACTATTAGATAGCTGGGTGAATCCAGAAACTTAGCACCTCTTCTGAACATCCTGCCCTAGTTCCCTGACTGTCAAAATTTTCAGTCACTTAATTGCATAGACAAGTAACCATTTGAGTATCACTCCTGAAACATAATTTTTTCCTGAAGTAATAATTTTCTCTCATTTATTTATCTCTCATTCAGAGAATCATCTCTCTTTATATTGTTCTTCCATACCATCAACAGACCCTGCACAGTTTTCCACGGGGTCAGCAGTATTTTCCTTCTGTGATATTCATTTTCTGAGGTATTAAGAACTTAGTGTCTGGGATACCTCCGTGTGTAAAGCACCTGCCACACAATCACTAGACCTGAGTTCAGATTGTGTGTAGAAACAGCAGAGCAGTCCTGAGCGGTCTGTACTCAAGAGGAGGACAAAAGGGGCTGTGGGGCTTGGACCAGCTAGTTTGGCTGAATCAAGTTCAGTGAGATACTGACTCAAAAAATATGGTAGAGATTAATTAGTGAAGACATCTGGGGGGGAGGGGCATTTTAAAATAATGTTCATGAGCCAACAGTCGACCAGAGCTAGAAACTGTCTTATTCTCCTGAGTGCCAAGCAGCTGTTAGCAAGAAGGTTGCTTACAAACTATATTAGTATATTAAGGCTGCTCCAGAAAGTACCACAGGTCTGGGAGGTTAACAGCAGCCGTAGATTTTCTTACTATCTGGAGGCTGGCCATCCAGGGTGAAGGTGACAGCAGATAGATTCTTCTGAGGTCTTTCCAAATGGTGTTTTTTTTTTTCCCTTCACATGCACCCCTATTGTTAGATTAGGACTCTTCTCCGTGATTCCATTCAACTGTAGTTACTTCTGTTGTTGGAGGAGAGGGTTTTGAAGGTTTTGTTTGTTTACTTTTGAGGCAGTTTCAGTATGTAGCCTTGGCTTTAAAGTTCACTATGTAGTCCAGGCTAGCCTCAGACTCATAGACATCCCCCAACTCTGATTCCTGATGCCGAATTGAAGGTGTGTGATTACCAAACATAGCTTCCCCCTAAGGTAAACTCGAGTTAGGACACCAGGACCCTAGTCGGGGAGACAGCAAGCTGTGGGCCTAGGGAAACTCCTGCTTCCCGACTCCTCAGTGCTACTTCCTGTCTCCTTCTCCTCCAGGCCTAGCTGCTCCTCCTTGGAGACTAGCTCTCTAAATTATTGAGAAAAGGATGGTGGGAAGTAAACACCATAAGGTCATATGTGTATAAACATGTCCTATCCTCTGTGGGCCTCGACTAGTCTATACTTTGTTGGGAATATTCTAGCATGAAAATTGTTTCCTAGAAGATTTTGGCAGCATTATTGTATGGTAAGTCCGTTGTTACTTGTTCATTGAGACTGTACATCACAGTACTCAGCTTTTTTGTACTGTTTCTTTACAAGCTTCTGTGTATTGGTATGTGTGTTTATGTATGTGAGTATACGCACATGCCATATGCATAGAAGTGCACGTATGTTCAAGTGGGCATCTGTTATGTTCCCTTGCTCACTTTCCACCTTTATGTGTCTGCTTGCTTACTTTTTCAGAAAGAGTCTCAATGAACCTGAAACTCTTTGATTAGGCCAGACTGGCTGGCCAGCGACCTTCAGGGACCTCTTTCCCTTTGCACCTTGACTTCATTTGATCAGTGCTGCTATGCCTAGAATAGTTAGTCTGGGCAGAGATTTGTTTCTTGTAGTTCTAGAAGCTAGAAAATCCAAGGCCAAAGGTCTCACATCTGTTGAGGACTTTTTAAATTACATCATCTCTTGGTAGACAGTGAAAGGGCAAAAGAACACATTGAAGAGAGAACATAAGATGCAATTTGCAGCCTCAGATGCTTTGTGCTCAGTACTAATCCGTTCGTGAGGTGACACCCTTATGCTCTAAACACCTCCCAGTAGGCCTCACCTCCCAATACTGTTCCATCTGTTTAGGGAGATAAATCCAGGCAATTTGCTGTTCAGTAAAATGGGCAAGAATGGTGCAGGAACCATCTATGGAGTTAGACAAGGGCACATGTTAAGCATTTGAGCCTTAAGTTTGAGGTGTCTGTCAGACTCTTAAACAAGGAGGGAAATGCCGTGAGATTAGAGCTCTACAAGAGACCAGATTGGAGTCATGTGCGTGCTACTTGTCTCCAAATTTATATAGAGTATGGAACTTTTGGTGTACTGATAATTTTTAAACATTTTATGTATGTTTTATCATTTTATCTATATATACAGTTCTAGTAACTGATAGAATTCCTAACATACAAAATGAGACATATGAACCTCAGGGAGGTTGTACTTTGCCAGGTACAGCTTAATGCCTGCAGAACTAGGATTTGAATCCAGGATTTTCTGACTGTATTGCCTCTTTCATTAACCTGACTGAAGGTGGCTCTTTTCTATTCTGATATCCCATGGTCATTACCTCTGGAAGTTTCACAGTCCTGGAAACTTCTCCATAGAAACTGTACAGCCTTTTTCCTGAGGCTGTATCTCCATATTTCCTTCAAGACTTTTCTGTGTCTCCTTGAGGGGAACATCTCTTCAAAATCCCCAGTTTTCCTAGGTAAGACGCCAAAGCAAACACTACCCTCCATGAATTGGTCTTGAATTGTCCAGAAGACATACTTCTCAAAACTGAATTCTCTGATGCCCCTTCCCTGCTAAAATTAACTCATTATGAATGTTTTTCTGCTCTTTTCTTTAACTGATCATCTTCTAAAAGCTTTAGTAGCTTTGTTAAAATTCAGTCTCTCATGACTTTGAAAAAATAGAAAATGAAGTAAAATTCTGAGGCTCAGTTTTGACCATTCTGCTGATCTTCTGGCCAGATGTGATAGCTGAAGCCAGAAGAAGGGATGTGGCTGAAGTACTGGGGGCAGTGATTACAGTAGTAGGTATAATTCAGGTTCTAGAGTCCAAAGAGGAGCTGGATCAGACATATGAGAGTTAGATGTTGTCAGTAAAGTGAGATTCACTGGAGATCGCGGTCCATAGCAGCAGCTGTGCTCTTAATAATCACTGCAAAATGGGCTGATGAAAGTCTCAAGAGTTTATGAGGTTCTGCCGTCTATGTGTCACATGATTCCTGGTGTGGTTGGTTGGTTTCAGTTCAGACATATCCTAGGGTAAGAACAGTGGTTAGTGGGGCTTTATGTTCACTCTGGAAATGTAGGCTTATTTAGAAATAATAGAGCATTGCCTGCAAGTTGACCCTCAAATCTTCTCCAGGAGAAAAACTTAAAATGGCTTTGATTTGACATGTGTTTATGCACCCGGTGCTCAGGGAGTAGCGTGGTCCTAGAGGTGGCCTGGTTGTTTGGTTTGGGCTTTTTAGTTTGGGTGGGTTTTATTGTTGTTATTGTTGTTTGTTTTTTAAGATACTCTTAGGGATTCTTTTAGTATATAATACAGAGATTTGGTTACCTTTCTGGATCTGATACCTCTTAAAATAGCCTCTCTTGCAGTTAGCAGCAACTTGGAGATCTAGTTTCAGAGAACATGAGTGTTGCTCTCCCACTCAAAGACAGTCACTTCAAAGGTAACAGGATAATTAGTAGCTAAATGAAGCAACTGGGGACAGGAAGTTCATCTTTGGTGGTTATAAGCTATGCATGATCAAAGAGCTCTTGAAGATTTAAGAGGATGGGATGAGTGGGTAAGGTAGAACAGAAAATCCATCCACAGCGTGTCCACAACAACAGTGTGAGCAAGACTGATTGGTAAGAGAAGGACCACTGTAGAAAGTAGAAGGGTCATCATTCCATGTAGCATTACCCTCTGGACCCTCAAAAACCGAGGTTAGGCAGGCTGTGGTGGCACACACCTTCAGTCCCAGCACTCGTGGGGCAGGAGCTGGTGGATCTCTGTCATTCAAGCCTAGCCAGGGCTACAGAGTAAAACCCTGTCTCAGAAAACAAAACAAAACCACAAACTAAAAAACAGGGCTAAACCAACAGGAGGAGGTCTTGGATGAAGATGGTGAGGCATGCAGAAGCTGCTTGAAGATCAGAGGCAGGCCAACACGCTCTGAGCACCTTTGGTACCTCCTCCTTTCATGAACTCTTAGTCTGTCCACTGTGGCAATCAGGGTCTTGACAACATAAATACAGACTTCCTTGGGTCTTCACTAGATTTGTTACAAATGTTGTGAGAGATTGTGGCAAGTTATCTCCTGCTTCCCAAAGGGCTTTTGATGACTATCTGGGGAGTACTGAGTTACTCAGTGAGGGCCTCCTCCACAGCAAAGGGTGAATATGCCTTGTGCCTTTACAAAGGAAGCAAACTCTGCTTTGGTTTTGAGTTCTATGGGGGAGTTTTGATCTTTTCCATGTTTCATTTTTTTCACTTGGAAGTGAAGCTGTGATTCCCATGGTTCATATGTGCTGACCTTCCAGAAAGGCCAGTAGAGCAGAGGTGTGCTTATATGAGATTCGTTATCAGCTTTGTAGATAAAGATAGAAAGATGTGTTCTCATGATACTTGACTGAAACATGTCTGGAACTAGACTTCCATTTTGAAATAAAAACATGTGTATTGGGTTCTTGCTTTTTATAAAATCTATATACTGAAGCCAATTTCTTAATTGGGGCCAAATAACATTTTCATATTGAAAGTTTTTCCTCTGATAACGCCTTTATTAGATTTCATTCTTGGTTTTTCTTTTCATTCTTTAGCAAAGAATTACATTAGTGTAATGAGCTAAGTTTCATCTTAGTGTCCAGGCAGAGCGAGTTACTATATTTCTAGATATCCTTTCTGTTGCTGCCGTTCACAGTGAGCAAGAAAGGGTAGACTCCTTTGATGTGGAGAGGGAAAAGCAATATATCACTCTCCCGAAAGGACATTTCTTAGTCTCTCATGTGAAAAAGGATTAGCACCTCCAACAAAGGTCCCGCAGATCACAGAACCGAAGCAATGCCAAGCAGTGTTTCTAAGGAAAAACTGTATTTGAGCAAGAGTGTTTGTCCTGGCAAACAGCTTCTTAATAACTGCAAATCTAAGATAATGATGTCCATTCCTTAGTGCCCCCTCTGTCCTCTGGGACTACATAGTCAGTTAAAATGCTCTAATGTCGTTTGTTGTTTTGAAGCAGAGCCTGGTCTCATCAAATAAAGCTTTTCATTTAGTAGTTCTCTGTATTGGTTTATCTTTACATTTGTGGACAAAATTTTCTAGAATAGTTATCTTTAGCTCTTGCTCAAAATAAATCCCACTA
This sequence comes from Phyllotis vaccarum, assembly GCA_033318265.1. Lineage (NCBI taxonomy): Eukaryota > Metazoa > Chordata > Mammalia > Rodentia > Cricetidae > Phyllotis > Phyllotis vaccarum. Next base: position 40,043,391 of record JARWLC010000014.1, read on the forward strand.
AAAGATTGCTTACCTCAATAATGATTCAGTAAGCTGTTGTTAATTTATTAATATTTTATTGGAGTATATCTTAAAAGGAAAGTTCTGCCCTTCTATCCAGAACATTTAAAGTTCTCTGTAGTGCTAGGAAGAGTCTGTGAGGAGTAAGAAAACGTTTATGTGTGTGTGCCAGAAAATCTGGGAACAAAGTTTGTTCATTAAACAAGTTAAAAGCCAGTTGTGGTTGATCTTCACTCATTATGTGTTTTCTAGAGTGGGTAAGAAGATCTTAGCCTGGAGTAATAATGGCCTGGCTGACACTGTCCCCACACAGTTCTTCTAGTTAAAACCCTCTGCCAGGCCACCTTCAGACACACTGGGAGTCTTTGGCTCCCTGGCCACCTGATCTATTTGAATGGAAGTTCTAAATGAAGGGAAGAAGGGGTGAGAGCCCAAAGATAGGTGCATTTTTTCCCACCATCTCTAATACTCAGAGTCCATAAAAGAAATTCCCACAACTGACTAGTCCTAGAAATCTCGATTTGCCCTCATAGACACCTCATTGTAAGAAGCCTTCCTTAACCTGTTTTCTAAGAACAAGTTTTGATCTTCTGTGGCTCACTGTAGCCCTCCGCCCTTTTAGTAAATACCCAACCAAAGCTTTGAAATTAGGGTAGTTAGTGTTTTATGGCCCAGAATAAAAATCTCCAATTCTGTTTCCAAATAGTGTAGGCTCAGCACATTTCATTAAGTTCTTGACACATTTAGCCATGTGTATTTTGTAAAGTTCCTATGGCTATTGTTTTACAATAGCTGCTTCCAGAAGCATTGTAAGGTTTTCAATTAATCAGCCTTTGTGTGCCTCAGACTATGCAAATTTATCACATCAAACCATTCAACTGCTCATGGGAAAGCCGTGTAAAAACACTATTGTCTTCTAGCACCTCCTCTCATTTAGAGTGATGTTTTAATAAGAAAGCTAATCAAGTTTTCTTATGCATTATTTATCTGTTAGCATGTTAGGAAGAGTGGGACTGCAGTTACAGCAGCCAGGATATGGCAAGTGATGTGATCATCCGAGGTGACAGCACAGGGTTTGGTCTTCCCATTTTCTCCCCCATTGGGCATGATTTAAGGTAGTGATGCAAAAGAAAAGGTTAATTCAATAACTGGAAAAGGGAAGAAAGGAGTAACCACCTGTGTTAGCCTTCACACTTACATTTCTGAATGCCTTAAGGCCCAAAGACATGATTTTATTAAAAAAAAAAAAAAAAAATTTCTTAGTTAATTGGGAACAGTCAAACTTGAGAGCATCCGGCTCTACTTTGGCCCTCCTATCTTTAGGTTGAATCCTGTCTCTAAGGACCGTGAAGTTGCTCTCAGACATTAGCTAGTTGGTTCTTCTTAACACAATTGCCTGATGAAGAATAATCTGATTATTCCAGTATAAAGACTAAACTACCAAGGCCCCTCACTGCTGCTTCTGTCCCGACTGCACACCAGCACCCAGAAAGTGTCTATATGTGGACGGGCATCAGAGTAAGGTCCAAGGAGAGATGAGCTCTACCAGTGCCATCCCTCCACATCATGACGTCATGCTTGCTTCCTGGCTGCCCAGCCTCTTGGTGCTGTGTAACTAGAGAAATGGCAGTGGATCACTTCCTCCTTCCCTCTGAGCACAGGTGGAACTAGTGTAAATGGCGTCCACGCTATGAAGTGTCTACCACATAAGCCTCAGCAGTTAGGCTCTGGCCAGTGTGATGTCAGTAGCTCTCCTTCCAGCTGTGCCCTGCCTCACCTAGGACATTCAGATGTTGCAGATGTGCTTACAGAAGGCTATTAGCTTCTAGTAGTCACCTGGATTAATCTATGTCAGCTGCATCTGTCTGTTGGAACCTGTGTCCTCCCCTTGTAGTGCTTGTCATAGTTTATTCTTAGTAAGGCTGAGTTGACAGCCAATAGAAAACCACTTGCTAGTTAGATCTCAATGGTGAAGTCATCATGGAAATAGCTCTTGAATTAAATAAATTGTGGTCAGTGTTTGCCCTCTTGTCTCAATATGACTCTGGAAATTTTTTTTCTTTTCTCTTTGGGGATTTTGGTTTGTTTGTTTGTTTGTTTGTTTGTTTGTTTGTTTGTTTGTTTGTTTGAGGGACAGGGCCTTGCTGAGTTCAGGGCTGGCCTTGAATTTGAATGCTCTCACTGCCCGAATACTTGCATTACTGACACTACCACACTGATTTTTTCTGATATATTAACCCTTACCTATTTAATTTAATGTATTCCATCACACAGATCCAACCTACTAAAATTACTAAGTTAGTTGCTATTAATATTAATCATTAGAAATATATTTTAAGAAAACCAAATGATTCATAATACCGACTGGACTCTCTCTGGACAAACCCATATTTACATGATTTCTGAGTTGTTCTTTGAAGCCATAGAAATCAATATAGCAGCTCTATGTAGGAGCCTGGCAGGGTGTGAGTCCTCTCAGATGACTAGCATCTAGTTTAGCTTTCCTGGTCTCAGTGATTTCTTCTTTACACTTGGCGTTAGTGTCAGGGCTGCTGGAGTAATATTCTTTGACTCTTAACTTTCCCAGCTTTTTTTTTTTTTTTCATTGATTTGTGTTTATTAAAAGTCCTGTAATACAGTTTATGGCCTGATTCCAAGTTGCCACCAGTGAGTGCACCAAAGTTCCTGAGCAAATGTACCAGGAGACTGTGCTGTAAACAATGGAGTTAAGACATCAGCATGAACAGGGTATGAAATTTTATTTTAAAATCTGAAATGCTGTGTAAGCCTTTAAGGTATGAATCAGTGATGGTTTCCCGACAGCTCCCATTAGCCATACTTTATTTGTAGTCCATCCCCTTTCCAGAGAAGGCCCAGGGAGGTGTGAGCCCCCTGAAGCAAGCTGCACATCATTTGCATTTTAAGCCAGTATTCAAGGGAAGTGACCACAACTTTGAAAAGTTTTTAGTACTGGCATAGACTTGTGCCTGTGTTCCTTGGTGAGACACAGTTTTAATTTTTCACTGGCAGAAAAGAGAAGAAGTCTTCCCAGTGTTTTGAAAATCTGACTACTTCTGAACCAGAAAAATACAGAATGAAAGCGAAGTGGGGAGAGTGTGTTTCTAAGACTGAGACCGTTCCTTACCCCTGATGGATTCGCTAAAATGCAAACTTAAAAAATCATCTGGCTAATTTGAGATTCAAGATCATCAAGTTGTGTCTAAATATTTTGTTTTAACTTCTAAGCTCATTACGGCCCCTTTGTGTTACCGTGTATTAAAATCTGTCAGCTATGACTGGTCTCATGAGCACAGTCAGCGGAGCAGAATAAGTTAATTATTTACTGTGTCACCCGTGCTCTTCACCTAATGAAATGCACAGCTGTGTTGGATCTGCAGTTGGATGTGTAGCTCCCATTGTTCTGCGAGTCAGCAGAGGGTAGAAGCCGCCGTGATGGAGAGCCCTCGCCTCTCTCCGCTGTTCTGGCTTTCTGTGTCAATTTCATGGGTCTTTTATCATTCACTTTCACACAAAACAAACAACACAGGCTGTCTGCTATGGGAACTGTCTTGGCATATAAAAGGGTTTCAGGGACTCAAGTAATTTTAAGTTAGCGAAGATTTAATTTTGGCTTACAGGTGCCCTTGGTTCAGATACAGCCAGAGCAGTTCTGCTGCTGCATGGAGTGAAAAAAAGCGATTCATGTGTGTTTTCTTCCACAAGTGTCAGGAAATGATAGATAAGGAAAGAGCATCCCAAAAGGAAATGCTGCAGTAAAGATTAATCAGGCTTGGAGGAAAATTACTAGATTCTGATTTTAGGAATGAACAGTTCATCTTGTAGCATAATGAGCTTGAATTGGCTCAGTTAAACATGTCAACTAAAACCAAGGGCAAAGTGCAAGAATCTTCTCCCTCCTACCAGTGACCCCACCTCAGTCTGCTCTGAACCACCCATCCCTCCCTCCTACCTTCTGGTGTTTTGGAGGGTGGATGCCCGCTTCTCTCAAGCTGACCCCAACATCCCTGTGAGTTCTGGCCGAAAGGGTACTGTAAATTTCCTTTGGGTTTATGTTTAAATGGTATCACTGGACTCTGGCTCTCACCAGCCATCCCAGGCCCTATCCCTGTAGGAACGGCCATGTTCAACACTTTGATCGTTGCTTCATGGTGTTATTGTCAGGGTTCCTAGATTTACAATTTGCTGTCTTTCAAAGTAGATTTTCCAATAGCTCTAGGATTTTGTCAGATAATTTCAGTATGGATAAGATTTTTTTTAGAGGGAAGGAAAAAGTCATATACTCTGCTTGACAAGTTCTAGTACATAGGTGGATTTAAACTACAGCATGCCAAATAACCATTTCTGTTACTCATACAGGAAAGCATTCATGATGTGATAAAAAATTTTCTCAACCAAAATAGCTATCAAAGCAGCTGTATGCTCTAGAGTCTAACTGCAGCCTTGCTGGCAGCCACCAGAAAGCAGAGTGTCAGCATAGTTTCTGGATAGCCGGTGGGCTCCTGTCCTCTGTACTGCATCTCATGCTACACAGATCTTAAAGGTTCTACTGTAAGGTACTTTGGGCTTCAGGGGCTGCAGCTTGGGGCTTGCTTACCATGTCTGAGGTTTTAGCTCCAATAGTGCAATAATAATAAATAAATAAAATGAGTGGCAAACAGAAATGGGGAACTTTAGGTCCTGAAATTGGTTAGTTCACACTGGAGAAAGAGGTCTGTCTTGCTGCTACAGTCTAGGAGTATTTGTTTCCTCTGTGTGCTGATGTACAAGCCTTTCAGTTCTTTTTTTTTTTAACTTTATTTTATATTAATTGGTATTTTGCCTCCTTGTGTGTCTGTGTACAGACAGGAGTGAGCTGCCACGTGGTTGCTAGGAATTGGATCCAGGTCCTCTGGAAGAGCAAGTAGCCTGTGCTCTTAACTGCTGAGCCGTCTCTCCAGCCCCAACTCTTCTAGTTCTTATATAAAGTGCGGTTGAGCACCTAAATTCTGTTCCTACTCATCTTCCCAAGAAAAACAAATCAGAAGGACTTAAAACTGTTTAGCCTTAAAGTCTCTGAAAGCTTAGAAGCTGCTAAGGAGTACTCAGTTCTGCTACCTTAGAGAATGTCAGTGGAGTGCAGAACGGGTAGGCTGCTGTGATCAGCTTTCATTCTTAGAATTCCATGTCTAATTCTAGACTTTCTCTCTAAGGATGATTTGGCTTTTACTTTTCTTGCTGGTCTTTCAAAGTTCAATCAAAGATCACTTTTCTAATGTGCTGTAAGCTGTAGGAATTAAAATTCCTTAAGGCAGGTTAAGCTCAGCCAGGGAAGCCCTGGCAAGGTGGGCCAGCCAACCAGTCAGCTCTGCAGCCAGCAGGTGCACCTGTTAGCAAACAACCATGGACAAGGATTTGTTTTTATTTTGTTTATGTGCTTTTGATGTTTTGCCTGCATGTATGGGTGTCAAATCCCCGGGGACTGGAGTTACAGATAACTGTGAGCTGCCATACAGATGCTGGGAAGAGCAGCGAGTGCTCTCAACTGCTGAGCTATCTCTCCAGCCCCTGCACAAGGATTTCCTGTCTTAGGTTTTTAAAACCACATTTTACATATTTAGTCTTATTCAGTCATTCTTCATTTGTCAGTTGAGAATTTGGATTCCTGTGGTTTGGGGGCAGAACCCAGCAGACCCCAGCCTAACTGAGAGGGAGCAGGAACTGCTGATTGCAAAGCTTCAGGGATATGAGCAGGCCCAAAACTGCTTCTTTTTTGTGATACCCCGGGAAGGTGGGCAAGCAGCCCGACAGCACCATTGTGTGTCCTGCCAGCAGGACAGTCCACAGGCTGCAATGCTTTTCTGTAAGGAGAGTCATCTTTGAACTGCTTAGCTACCAGGGTTGTTGGAAATTGCTTTTGTTACTCTTGATGGAGATAGTGGGAAGGGTTTTAGAACAGTGGGAATAGAGATAGCAGCAGGGAGATCCAATTAAGTTTTGTATTCTTCCCTCCTGCCCATTTGCCTTATGTTCTGTAAAAACTCCTATCCCTAGGTGTGTGTGGCCTGATCGTCCCCCAGGAAGACATGCCATTCTGTGATTCTGGTATCTGTCCCGACATCATAATGAACCCTCATGGCTTCCCATCGAGAATGACGGTCAGTTGTCTGTGTGCTTTTCAGAGGTGCTGCTCTGAAAAAGGAAGCAGGCAGTGAGTTTAGTTACACTGAGCAGTCTCTTGATGGGTAAATGGACTCCTTGCCCCTCTTACTCTTCTCTGTGGCCCTATAGAACCCAGCTAGATGCCTCTTTGAGCAGTCACTTCCTGTAGTCTGTAATTCTGTCACAGGTCACGTGGCTTTGACCACGTTGCTTAGCTCTGTACTTGAGTTTTCTTATCTGAAAATTAGGGAAAACAGTAGGGTACCAGCCAATACCAGTATTTGAGGTGATACATATTACCACAGGTATTAGTAATGTATCATGAGTGATAATTGTGGGAGTTGAAGCTACCTGTAAGCCAAAGGGAAGTAGTGGGTCAGGAGAAGCCTATGCCACAGGGAGGCACTCACCAGTTTGTTCCCATCTCTCTCCACAGGTTGGAAAGTTAATTGAATTGCTTGCTGGCAAGGCAGGTGTGCTAGATGGCAGGTTCCACTACGGCACTGCCTTTGGAGGGAGTAAAGTGAAGGATGTGTGTGAAGATCTGGTTCGTCATGGTTATAACTACCTGGGAAAGGACTATGTCACCTCAGGCATCACAGGGTAAGTAGAAAGAAAGGAGGCAAGAGCCCTGAAAAAGTTGTACTTTGAGGTGTAAAATTGCTTAATCTGAAGGAATGAAGCTTCACTGTTTTAGGAAACCTGGTACAAGAAAAACCACATTTAAGAAACGGGTCATTATGCTGGGCGTGGTGGCACACAACTTTAACCCAGTACTTGGAAGGCAGAGGCAAGTGGATCTCTAAGTCTGAGGTCAGCCTGGTCTACAGAGCAAGTTCCAAGACAGCCAGGAAGACAGAAATCCTGTCTTTAAAAAGCTGAACAAGAAAGGGAAGAAGGGAAAGAGGGAGGGAGGGAAGAAAAGAAGAATGGAGGGAAGTAAAAGGGACATTGGGGATGACGCTTGTGATGGTGAGGCTCACTCTGTTGAGGGTTTTTATATTGCTTTTGTGGAGCATTGGCTGCAGATGACGCAGTGTTTCCTAGGTTTCCTTTGCATGACTGTGCCGAGCGCCAGAGACTGAGTGCTCTGTCTCGTGGGGCCAGTTCTCACACCAGTACTGTTGTGCTACACACCTACTGAGTGCCAGGCTTTGAAGGGATCAAAGGAAATGAAGCCACAAAGCTGACTGTTTGAAACAGCAGTAGACACAGGATGATTTATCAGCAGCAGGCCTCAGACTACCTGATGAAGGCAGGCTGTTTGATTGTTTGAGAAAATGGTCTGATTTGGCTTTGAGGTATTTGTTTTTGTTCCATGGTCCTGAGGATTGAATCCCAAGCCTCATGCATGCTTAGCAAACACTCCCTCCACGCCCAGGTCTCACCTTCTGCCCACTGATTAATTAAAACCACAATATAGCACTCCTATTTCCTGCTTCTCTGTTCTCCAGTCATCACTACTGGACATGCTCCATGATACTGTTGTCTGTCACCCAGCCGGGACACTGTAACAGTCATCACTACTGGACATGCTCCATGATACTGTTGACCCAGCTAGGACACAGCCTCCATGAGAGGGCTAGCATGGGCTCTGACAACATAGGTGCGATAGCAGTGTCTGATGGATGGAGAAATGCTCACCAGAGAAACTAGCTCTCACCACATAGACAAGAGAGTGGGTAAGAGAAAGGGACAGAAGCTGTGCCGCTTAGAGAGTGTGGTACAGGGAAAGCTCACTCACTAGTAAATCTTGAAAACTGCTAGGTGCCAGCCTGGCTTATAGTACATAAGAAGGCAGCTGTGCAGCTGAGGTGAATCTGGGAAAGACAGGGCTAAGGGTCTGCTTGTCATTTTTGACAGACATAAGTCCATGCAGTTATTGTGAATGATAAGGCCTTGAAACTCAGAGCACACTGTATGAATGATCAGATCAGCTGCTTCTATATCCTGTGGCAGATAAAACCCTGAGCCAAGGGCCTGAGAGATGATGACTCAGCAGTAAAACACACACACACACACACACACACACACACACACACACACACACACACACACACACACACACACACACACAACAAAACACCAGCTGCTCCATGGGATCCAAGTTTGGGATCCCACACCTTCTGGCCTGCAAGGGCTTCTAAACCGGTACCCGAGCATTTATGAAAGTATGCATACAACCAATGAGTGAATCTTAAATTAAGATCTGGGTCATGATGTTTAAGTTGCCTTTGGGTTGTAACCCTCATAAACACAGGTGCAGCTCAGCTGAAGCATGTATGAGGGCTGCTTAACTGCAGTGTTCAAAGAATGTTCCAGAAGTGATGAAAATGCCTCAAATCTATTTCTGCTGAAAATACAGAGTGCTTTTTAAAATGACTTGCCCAGATGGTAACTGTACAGATTTCTTTAGGTAAATCATTCTTGAGATGTTAAAAAAAAGAAAAAGAAAACAAAAACCTCACTTTAGGAAAAATTTAATGGTCTGCTTTATTAGCTATGATCTATTTAAATAATTAGGAATCCATCTCAAAAAACAGTCATTGCCAAACCTATTGTCTTCATTTCTACTTAGAAAAATTATTGCCCAGAGAGTGTACAAAACCCTAGCACCTGTTCAGTGCAGCTTCCTAAATATAAACGTACTGAAAATTAGAGTAAGCTACATCCTGTATACTGTAGTCTACACTGCGTCTTGCCACCCACATGGAGTTTTTATTTCTTTACCATGCACCTACGTGCCAAAGCTTGAGAAACACTGTTGAGCATGTTAAGATTCCCCCTAGGACCTACAAATGAATCCCTCCCCACTCTCATCCATGTTCCTAATCTTAGCTTGAAGTAGGAATTGCATGTGGCTTTACTCTGTTAATGGTGGAATAGCATTGGGTAGCAGGGTCCATAAATTCTATCATGAGCTTTCATCATCATGAGAACCATAGTCATTTATTACAACTGGAAAGACCCGGCTGACTGACCACCTTGGTGCAAGAGGACTGAATTGGAAAGGTCGTGTACTGTATGTGACAGACTGGAATAAGAGCAAGGTTTTCCAAGGCCCTTGCTGCTGTGCCTTCCTCTCCACTGTGCTCAAATTCATGCAATGACTCAGTAATTGTAGCAGCCTTTGCATCCGGGCCAAAGTCCAGCTGCTCTTCTGTAGTTGGTGACTTCCTTTACTCTTTCCACTTGGCAACTTTACTCAAAGTGAACTTGCTTTTCAGATAAGCATGAGGCAGAGAGAACATTGGGTTTGAGTCCCGGCCACTCCACTCTCTAGTTCTTATCTCACCTCCTCCTGCTCACTGGGCCTGTTTCTACATCTTCAAAAATAGAGACAGTGCTGCTGCCTGGCATGTTGATGGATTGATTAAACAGCACTGAAGAGGAATTCCTTCCCTTGGAGGAAGTTAAAAGGTTGTTGAAGGCTTTTGTTCCCTGGCTGTTTGCTTCAGACAAGACTTTTCTATCAGAACACTTACATATCCACTTACTTTTGAGATTTTTACTATAGTTATTCAATAGTAGATTAAGTTATGTAGCAAACATTTATTGAGCACTAGATGTATGCCAGGCAGGATCACAGATACTGGAGCCACTGTGGCAAAGGAGACAAAAAATTGACTTCTTATGGGAAGATAGACAGGGCACAGAGAGACAAACAGAGATTACTACACAAAGATGCTGAGTGCACTACAGGGTCAAGTGAGGAAAGGGGTGGTGGAAAGTAAAGGAGGGAGACTTCTCTAAGAAGGCTCATACCTGTAATCCTAGCACATAGGAGGGTGATGCAAAAGACTGCAAATTTGACATCAATCTAGGCTATGTAGCAAATTCCAGGCCAGCTTAGGCCACACGGTGAGAAATTGTCTTAAAACAAAAAGAAAAGAAAAAGTGTTCAAAAAAGTTCATCTATGGAATGTACTGTTGATAGGCACATGCATATACCCAGCAAAAGATCATTGTTAGCACAGGTCAGATTTCCTGAGGCAGAAGTTCTAGTATGTTTGGTGTAATAGCCATGTACAATTTTGGCAACATGTAATATCAAAAAAAAAGGGGGGGGAGAGGGGTGTTTAAAATGGAATGACCTGTTGTGATTTAGGAGCAATCTCTGTGGATTGTTATGGTAGACCAGTTGTCTAGTGATGAGAGTAGAAGCAAGATCAGCCAAGAAAATAATAAGCCAATAAAGGATATCCTGGTGAAGCAGATGACAATGAAGAGGGTCGTCCTGTTGATAGCTTATTTCATGTAAGAGCATTATCTGCTCATGTAGTGGTGGTGCCTCTGTGGTTTGGGTCTAGCTTTTCACCGAAGATTGTAGATTGTCATAGTCTCTGAGAAAACAGAGGCATGCAAAGGCTGTCTGTTGAGTATTCAAGTTAAACCCAATGCTGACTTTCTCTTCAGTGAGCCCTTAGAAGCATACATCTATTTTGGACCTGTGTACTATCAGAAACTGAAACATATGGTGCTGGATAAAATGCATGCCCGGGCCCGAGGACCACGAGCCGTTCTTACCAGGTAAGAGAAGCACTTGAGGGACAGAGGCTGATGCTGCCATCAGAGCATTATATACTTGTTTGTGACAATAACAGTTCTGGCAAAATTTCTGTTTCCCTTAAAATATCAAAATTTGGGTGTGTTAGATACATTGTCTTTCTGTTGCTGTGATTAAAACCACCATGACCAAAAGCAGTTTGGGGAGGAGAATCCTTATGATTCTTGAGTCTTCATCACTGCTAGAAGCCAGGGCAGAAATTAAAGGCAGGAGCTGAAGCAGAGGCCATAGAGCTGCTTACTGTCTTGTACCTCACGGTCTTCTCAGCCTGGTTTCTTATGTCAGTCAGGACACTTGCCTGGACCCACAGTGGGCAGTACCCTCTCACATCACTCATTAACCAAGAAAATATCTAACAAGCTTGCCTATAGGCTAATCAGAAAGAGACTTTTTTTTTTTTAATTTAGGTTTTTTCTCTTAGAAGACTCTAGCAAAAACAAGCAAAACTATGCAGCCCAAGTGATCCCTTGTGAACTAAACACAGCACTACTCAACTATAACTTTTCCTTTCTCATTTGTCCCAGGATGTCATTAATATTAATATCACAATAGAAAACATCTCAACTTTTAAAAGTTCCATGGTCTTTAAAAATTCAAAGTTTCTCTAATATTCTAAAGTCTCCCCGTTGGAAACTCTTGTAAAACCTAAGAAAGAATAAGGTAAATACTTTATTCCTCCAAGAGGGAAGGATCAGCATAGTCAGTCTAATTAGCTCAGAGCATGTTCAGTGTTGGGGTGAATGGCCTTCTATAGGTGTAGATCTGTTTTCATAGGTTCAACATACAGAAGAGGTATTGGGGAAAACAGAATTGCATCACAGGCCAGTGAGTTGGCTCCATGGGAAAGGGTGTCCCCAGATCTTAGCTCTCCACGGGATTCTTGGCACAGATGATAGTATCTATGTGAATACGGACCAAACACCAGGCACATGACAGGTGTTTGATGAATATCTGTTTCTTTCCCTAATCGTGCAAGCTAAACAGAAGGAAAGTGGGATAGCCACCACGTGGCTTGCTTTGTTAAAGCCAGTCTTGACCATAACATGAACAGAATACAGTGCCTATTAAAATTACAGATGTGTGTGCGTTAAAATGCTGAAAGATCTGGAGAGGTGGCCCAGTGGTTAAGAACACTTGTTACTCTTGCAGAGGACATGGGTTCAATTCCCAGCACTCACATGGTAGTTCACAACCATTCATAATTCCACTTCCAGGGGATCCCACACTCACTTTTGATCTCTGAAGTCACTAGGCACCCATGTGGTGCTCATACATACAGGCAAAACACTCATACATAAAATAGAATAATCTTTTTTAAAAGTTTTTAAAGGAAAAAAAAGGGAATAAGGACTAAGATTCTTAAGGTAGTTATTGCCTGAGCAGTGAGACCCCTGTGGGCCAGGTGTGATCCCCTTCTGAACCAGTTCTAATGTCCCTTTTCAACATCCAGTTGTCTATAGTTAGTTATCTCAGGCAAATGAAATGCAAGTATAGAGACCACCCACATGTAGATAACCACCTTCACCTTGTCCAGCGACCTAAGTGGAGGGGGTGTCTGTCTGTGGTGTGTCTTCCAGCAGATAAAAATGAGGAGGACTATGTTCGTGGTGAAGTTCCTCTACAGAGTTCTCCTTCAGACCTTTTAGTTAGCTTTTCGATTTTAGTGAGTTTTTTTTTTTTCCAAATAATCTGCTCTTTGTTTGATTTCTCATGGTAACATCTAGCTATAACAACAAGCAACATGAACATTTCAGCATGTGTTGGGAGGCATTGTGATCACTGTCATGGGGAGTCCATTCAGGAACGTAACTGGCTGCTCTAGTTTGCTTTCTGCTGTTGTGGTAAAACACAGACTAAAACCAACTTGGGGTTCGTTTGGCTTGCAGGGTGCAGTCATCCCGGGGGAGCCAAGGCAGGGGCTACAGAGAACACAGAGACACACTGCTTACTAGCTTGCCTCCCCTGGGTGCTCAGGGATGGCACTGTCCACAGCAGGCTGAGCTCTCTCCATCAGTCAGTAATTTGAAGAAAAAGAAAGAAAGAAAGAAAAAAGGTCCACGGACAAGCCCACAGGTCACCCTGATGAAGGCAATTCTTTATTTAACATTCCTTGTTCCCTGGATAGGTCTAGGTTCTCAGCAAGTTCACAAAAGCTAAGCAGCACAGAGCCCTTGCAAGAGCTACTGGAGGCCCAGGATTCTTAATCATCCGAGTCTCTTTCTTCTCCGTTTCTAAGTAACAGAGAACTGAGACATCTCTGACAATACTCAGACATTGCTCTCTGATTTGAAGACTATACTAGCCTAATAGCAATGGCCATGGTGTGAGAGTAATGAATGCTAGCACTAGTATTGAAGGGATTGTATAAACATGACTGTATTGTGGACATATTGGTATATTGTGTGATAAGGACTATATAATTATGATTTTTTTTTCCCACAGTGATAGCCATTAGTTTGCTCTTTTGAAGCTCTTGGGAGACAGTAATTCCAGGTCACTGTCTGATGTGGTTCAGCCATAGGAGAGCCTTCTCCAAAGCCTTGCTTTTGGTCAATGTGTGATCTGCCTCTATTTTCTATGTTTAATACATATCTGCTTATTTATACAAAGGCAGCCCACTGAAGGGCGATCTCGTGATGGCGGCTTGCGTCTTGGAGAAATGGAACGTGACTGTTTAATCGGCTATGGAGCAAGTATGCTTCTGCTGGAGAGACTAATGATCTCAAGTGATGCCTTTGAGGTTGATGTCTGTGGGCAGTGTGGACTCTTGGGATATTCTGGCTGGTAAGTGGATAGATAAGATACCTTTCAGACCACATCCTTTGGCCTAGGTAATGGCCCAAGACTTTCCTCGACCAGGCCTACACGCTCTGCAGACTTTGCCTATGTTCATGTGCCCCCACTTGTCCACACATCCTCATGAGTAGGAGTTTGTCTGTTGTATCTTTAGCTATATTTATTATACTGCTGTAGCTTTAAGCTCCTAAGTAAAACAGATTCATGCTAATTTTAATATTACCTCTGGGACTGAAGAGCACTTCTTGCTCCAGAACCAACAAGAATTACAAGGAAGGAGGAAAACAAAATACTCCAGAGCTCCTTAGGGAAGGTGTACCCCTCAACTGGTCTGAGTTGGTAACTCCTACTTACACAGAGTAACAAGCTAAGAGAAAGACCTGGTATGTGCTCTGCCCCTAACTGTGGCAAGTCCACTTGACTGTGTGCTGCATGATGCACGGACAGCATCTGTCTTAGTTGCTCACCTAGCATGCATTCAGTGTCCGCTGTGTCAGTGAGGTTCTGGGTCTAGAAATAAAATAGTCCAGGAGACATACCAGCTGTTCCCTGCATTCTGTCTCACTGATGCCCTCTCCAGTTTGCACCTGGTACATGCTTAGTGAAAGATGTAACTGCTAAGTGATCCCTTGCATTGTGAAACTGCCAATAAGTTCATAATGCAATTTATAAAGTTTTTAATTTTCATATACAGCTTGGTGTCTGAAGGTTTCTTAATGGGTGATATTCCTTGGGCTGTTTGTGTTGTATGGTTGTAGAACCTTTCTTGTTTATAATCACTCTACTACCACCAAAGAGCAAAAAGATCTGCTTAGGGGTATCAGAGTCTGCAGCCCTGCAGCCCCCGTGTAGCTGATAGAGCCTATGACCCTTCTGATCTATCAGAGACAAGGTCTCACAGTGTCTAAGAGAGACATTCTATGAATGGAGAATAGCCATAATACTCTGCCGCCCCCATCAACTCCACGCAAAGCCCCTCTTTCTTGAGTGGGGATCCACCTGAGAGAACAGTGTGAAGCTAGGTGAATATTCGTAGTTGGGGTCTGAAGAACACATGGCCGCCTTTTCTCTTGTAGACTCTCTTCAAAGCCTCTTTCCAGTCTTTCTTAGATCAAGCAAGTCAGAAATCACCTGGGCCTACAGGATGCTTAAAAAGTGCAAATGCAGCTGAGTGGTAGTGGACTCCTTTAATCCAAGCACTCAGAGGCAGAGGCAGAAGGATCTCTGTGAGTTTGAGGCTAGCTCGGTCTATAAAGGAAGTTCCATGGTAGCCAGGGCTACAAAGAGAAATAAAAAAGCAAAGGGAAAAAAGTAAGCGTGCACCCAAGCCTGCTCACTTGATATCCCCCCCCCCCCCCAGGACCACATGGGAAGGAGAGAATGGGATCCCACCAATTGCCCTCTGACCTCAGATGTGTGCTGTGGCATGTACATGCCTGCAGACATACACAGGCACACACAGTCATACACATAAATAAACAAATGACTGAATGAACAATAGGTAAATAGAATAAATGTTTTATTTTCTTTTCCTAAAGAGGAAGGGCGCTTCTTAGAGCACAGTATATACTTACTAACTCAGTGATAAACCTTTGAGCGGATTATTTTATGATTGCAGTGTAGATGAGCTGATGAATATAGTCGGGTAGTTCTTCCCCTCCCCCCAACCCCGCACCAGTCTCCAAGTAACCACTCAAAGACTAAATATGAATTATAATGCTCTACTGATAGCTCAGACTTGTTACTAGCTAGTACTTACATTTAAATTAACCATTTCTATTAATCTATATATTGTCAGGTGGCTGTGTCTTTACCTGTCCTCTAGCAGATCTTGCTTCCTAAGCAGCTGACTGGCTAGCTTTTCCCTGGACTCTCGTCTTCCTTCTTCCCATCATTCTGTTTGGCTTTCCCACCTAACTTCCTTCCCAGCTACTGCCTTGCCAGATTTTTATTAACCAATGAGAGTAAGACATATTCATAGTGTAGGAAAGGATTGTTCCACAGAAGATGAGTTAACTTGGACACTTTTCAGTTCATTCTTTCCCTAAGGTCACAGAGTTGGTGATGTTCTTATGAGAATAAGCCTAGCCCTTTCTTCTGTCAATGAGATGGGGTTTGTTCAGTCCTGGGATGTCCATTTGTCTTTTGAAATGCATATAGAGCACGGTGTGGGCTGTATCACAAAAGGAGACAGAGAGACAGAATGCAATAGCATAATAGGATGGGGTTTGGAGCCTAGCTCCCAATGCTTAAGCCTTCCAATCTGGCACAAGAGTTCTCATTTCCTCTTCCTTGTATTTTTTCCCTCCTCTGAGAGAAAGGGGAAACAATAAACAGGTCAAGCCTTTGTCTCTCTTCTCCATACTTGAGTATCTCTGACATAAGGCTGGACAAACTGCACTATCTCAGTTAAACCTCTGTCTCCTTTGCTGCCTTGCTTCTGGCATCTAGCTCATTTGACTTCAGCCCTCCCTGACCATGGATTCAGTGTGCTGTCCTTTGAAAGGACCTAATCAGGTCATGTGATCTGGCAGTCCTTATCTGCAGCTACATAGACTTTAAGATATCATATGTCTGATTTGAGTGCCCACTTACACTCTGTTGCCAACAGAAAAAAAAAAAAAAAAAGTCATAACCCATTCTGTAGTTTGGCTGCCTTATCATGTGTTACTCTCACTGAGCAGCATAATGGTGCTGTCATTTTTCCTATCATTACCTGGTCTTGTGTGCCCAGCGGATGGGAGAGAGCAAGCACAGCTAGTTGGAGGAACTTGCCCTTTAATAAGCCACACAATGGAAGCTGAGTAATTAGAGGGGTTCGGTATCTTGGAGCAGGACCTCATGGGTGACTTGCACATTAGTAAGGCATTGCTATGGGGAGGTTTACAGCAAGACTGTTGTTTTCCAAGGACTCAGGACAGAAGTCACCAAAGAGCCCTATTAAGGTAATTAGCTCATGGAGGATGCTTCACTGGGCACACACCTCTCATGCAGCCTCAGCTTTCTCATGCTGTCTTTGTCTAGAAATCAGTTTACTTTATTGTTTTTGGTCAAGTTTATACTCTGCCAGTTGTCCAGCCATGAAGTAAATTAGCTTACATATGTATGTTTATGTGATATATATATATGTATATATATATATAAACATTAGAATGTTTTCAATGAATATATTAAGATTAATTGGTTATCCAAGCTATGAGTCAGCACATACGGAAATTTTAACCAGATTAACTGAAATTATAGGAAAACCAGAAAGAAGTTACTCCAGTTCAGCCTGTTTCCCCAATTTAATTAAAGTAGTAGGATTCCTGAATAATTTAGACCATCTAGGCACATTGAAAACATGTCTTGATTCTCATACTTTAAAGAGTTTTGGGGCTGTCTTTTGAGATATTTTATGTTGCTGAAGTTTATATCATCATTGTGTCTCTGCTGTCAGCATTGGTGGTGGGCCATCCTTCTCCCACTGGACCACTCAGGAATTTTTGTCCTTCTGGTCAAAATTCTCATCCTCAGAAAATGTAAAACAGGAGAAAGAGTAGGATGTCACACATTTATCTCAGCACCTAGTAGATGGCAAGGGAATCAATGCAAGTTTGAAGGCAGCCTGATAGCAGTTTCAAAAATACACCAATATTCTGTAGCAAGGCCCTGTCAAATAAAATTAGAATTAAATATAGCACACACACAAGAAAGCAAGAAGCTGCATTTTGCTGACTGTAGAAATAGCCCTTGCTCAAAGTTAAAAGTGGAGGGTACAGACATTCCCACCTCCCGTACTTTAGTGAGTATGTCCTTGGAGCGTGGCTGCTTGTCTTTGTTCTCTTTCTTTTTTTTTTTAACTTTTTAAATTATAACCCTTTCAAGATTCTGATAGTAGGAGAACCAAATATAATCTTTAATAAAAAGAAAAGACCTCATGCAGCCTAGATTGACCTTGAACTTAAGATTCTCTTGCCTCTGCCTCCCAGGTGCTAAACTTACAGGATTGTAGGAATGTACCACCACACCTGCTCAAATATACACATTTTTCCTTTTTACATTTACTCGTAATTTTTGTGGGTATATATTAACATGCAGGTGCCATGGGGCACTTACAGAGGTCAGAGGACAGTTTGTTGGTCTTGGTTCTCTTCCCACCACATGGGACCTAGGGATCAAACTCATCATCATCTGCCCTAGTTTTTTCTCTTTCTCCTTTAGTGTGTGTGGCTACTTTGCCTGCATATGTGCTTTGTCTCTGGAGACCAGAAGAGGGTATCAGGTTCCCTGGGACTCAAGTTACATATGATTGGGAGCCACCATGTAGGTGCTGGGGAAGGACAAGCAGTGTTCCTAACCACTGAGCCATCTCTTCAGTCCCCTCTTTACTTTTGCATCTTAGAAGTCTTTTCAGACTTTTGGTGTGTTTCAGGGCGTAGAAATGTGCCAGAGGGACCCTGAGTGTTGTCATGGTAACTGGAGTTTTTCACTCTTCCCTGTATCCTAAGTGTCTCTCATTTCAGTAACTATGAGTCAACATGGAGTGACTGTAATTTCTGTATAAATGTCCTAGACTGAGAACCAGCTGCCCCGTGAGCCTCTGAGGGGCTCAGGCTCTGTGGTATTGTTACCAGCCTCACTGTGGACATTGTTCTGAAACATCTTCTACTGTAAAACCTGGAAGGGCAGTTCATATCCTGCCCCAGGGACTCTCTGTAGTCATCGATTAGGCCTGAGACCAGAGGAGGGCAAAGAATCTGACATGGTGTTGTAGCCTGTAATCTTCTCTCTGTGTGCTTAGAACTCCCACCTTCCACTAAGGTCCTTTGCCATAGGCTAGAACAGTTCCTCTGTCAACTAATGGCAATTCACGGTGTACAGAAAGACATCCCACATCATGGTGTGGCTGGCATGTTGGTTGGGGCACAGGCTGTGTTGCAGGGGTCAAGTGGGAACATTTTCATGTTTGTACATACATATCTCATGATTTTGTAGGGACAGCTTACTGTAAATACTGACTGGTAGATTAGTCCCTAGGCCATTGCTGTTCTTCTGTTTAAAAGGCTTCTTTCCAACAGACTTTTTTTTTTTTTAAGTTATTTTTATGAGTGTGTTTCAGAGAACAGTGTGTGATACAGTGGTGCCCCAAATATAATGCAAGTTGGGAAGGTCAACTGAAAATTTCCAACAATAAGTCATCTGACTCAGTTCCTGGTGGTTCCTGTTTCTGGGATTCTTTCAAAACAATTTTAAGCAAATGTTTTCCCTTTTGAAGAGAAAGTTGAAGTAAAGTTTCATACTTTTAAACTGCTGGGAATGGTTTGGATCTTGATTTTGTGTGCACAGAAACTTTAAGTTTCTGAGCCATCAGTACCTTCTGACAGTGATGGCTGCTCAGGGAGGAACGGAGCGATTCTGGGCTGTCTCTGCCCCTCTGACGCATGCTAATTGGGTTTCAGGTGCCACTACTGCAAGTCGTCATGCCACGTGTCCTCGCTCCGTATCCCGTACGCCTGCAAGCTGCTCTTCCAGGAGTTGCAGTCCATGAACATCATCCCCAGATTGAAACTGGCCAAGTACAACGAGTAAAGATGGGCGGAGCCACTGAAGGGCACAGCCAGCAGCCTGCACAGCATGAAGCAGAGGACTTCGAATGACTGAAGTGGGGAGTGATTGAGGAGGACCCCCCCCCCACACACACACACAAAGTAAACTGACACCCAAATGGCAGCAGGTGACACATGGACTCTGTGCCATGGAAGGGCCAGTAGTTACATCTTGCTCTCACACACTGAGACTGTAATCTTGGTGGAATGTCATCAGTGCGGTCCACTTTGTAAGAATGTCCCTCCTTAAATACCAGATTTCAGTTATTTTGAACCCCCAAAGGACTGGGTACAATGTATGAACACCTAGTCCATTCCTACCAAGGTGTTAATGTCCATTCTCTCAACTGTCCTGAATTCTGATAAATATTTGTACTAAGGATTATATATATTAAAAAGGAACAGAAGAAGCATTGAGTGACTAATGGTCTAGGCTATTTTCTCAGCATGCTACACTGGAAGTGCTCCTCGGAATGCTAACAGATAGTATGTGCTGGGCAGGGATCAAACTGCAGTGTGAAAAGGTGGCTGAGCCCCAGGACTTTTCAGACCACTGCTCACTCCAGGCTGATGCAGATGGCCCAAGGGACCAACCGAGTCACTGACCTGAACACTCACCCGTTTTATTTTTCTTAGACATGGAAGTCAGAGCAACTGCTCAGGCAAGCAAAAGAGGCATGTAAGCGTGCAGCCTTCCTTCAGTGCATCTTCAGAGACTCGTGGATACCGTGAAGTCAGAGGAGGCACCATGTCTCCCATACATGTTACTCATTCCTTACTCTGATTTTCTCTCTCCGTGTTGATGGCTCCTCCATATTACTATACTAAAGCGTGTACACTTGTGTGGTATGCTTTCTTGGGCCATCAGAGGGATTTTTTATCTGGGGTGATCTGGATTCTACCAGCTCCATCAAGGTTGATAACTTCTGTGTTGGACCATCTTGTCACAGAACACTCAGGTCCTTTGGAAAGAGTAGGCAGTATTCTGGGTACTGGCACTCCATACAGTGGAAGGAGCAGAATATGCTTTTGATGGAACAGAGTCCAGGAAAGGTGGTTCCCGTATACGAGCAGACCACAGTTAACTTATCAGTGTTGCAGGAGCACCCATGCACACTGACCCACACTCACAAGCTAGGAGCACTTTTCAGGGTGATTAGCTCCCTATTACAGCTAAAGAAACTGAGGCAGAGTAGCCAAGTAGCTCCCCAGATCATACCAGCACATGGAGGATGGCAAGAACTCCAAACCCTTGGGTCTGTTTGGCTTTGTCCATGATTCACCCAAAGTGATCTTTTTTAGAAACTCAGGTACCACTGAGTGTTTCTGTTCCCTCTGGTGAAAAGTTGAGATCATCGGGAGAGTCATTGTCTGTCTGGTGGAGGAAATGACAGTTCTCCAGGTTTGCACCACTTAGAAGGCATTGGAGCTAAAATGAGATGTCAGTAGAAGGAAAGCAGTTGGGTTGTTTCAAAACTAGCATAGAACACACTTAAATAGCTGTTTGTCTGAGAACGTTAATGAAAAGAGACAGCAGAAGCTGGGTGGTTCAGTGGTAGATCACTCACTAGCATCCCAGTTCTATCCTTCAGCACTTACACCAAAAGGCCACAGTTAATCAGTCTTACTGCAGGTGTATTTTTTAAAGTTATTCTAAGCCCCTTACTTTAAAAGCTACCAATTAGATCCTATTTTTAGTAAGAATGGATAATTTCTTACAGGCCACCCCATGAAGCACTTTATCCTGAAGGCTTTTAACGGCTGAGGGTGGCATGGGATGAGGTTGAAGTCTCACCAAGACACTGACCCTCACTGTTGCTTCAGCAAACTCAAAGGGCAGACTCAAAAAAAAAAAAAAAAATCTCCGGTGTTGCCAAGGTACCCGACTAGACAGGCTGACATTCTGCACAGAGAGAAAGCTCGCTGAGAGATTGCAGGGCCTTTCACCATCCCCTGAATCCATCAGCTCAGGCTGCTGTGGCAGAATACCACAGGTGGGGTGGCCAAGATGACAGAGTCCACCCCAATCCTCAGGCCCCTGCCGGCCAACCCATTGATGAGTCCTTGGATGGCTTTTCCTTCAAAGCAGCACTTGGGCACAGCTTATCAGGACACCAGTCCTGCTGGGTTAATGGGCCACTCATCCACATCACTGTTCAAAGGGGCTGTTCTCTGAATACAGCACACTGACGGGGCTTCAGCATAGGGATTCTGAAGAAACTGCTCAGTCCTTTGTACCCCTCAAGGCATTTGAAACAGTTTGTGACAAGCTGAAATGTGGGAGATACCTATTAAAAACCCAGCCACCAAAAGAGCAATCACTTCTAGGTGTTTGAATGGGGGTCTGTGTTGTGTGTGTGTGTGTGTCGTCAGTGTAGCAGTATTGTCATAGCCCCTGGTTTTACATAATCCCTAACTACTAATTATAATCTGTTACCATAGTAGGACACTATATGAATTATTTCCAATGCATGTAAAATTATCAGTCATCTCAAAAACTACTGGAAAAGTCCTCAAAGATTATATATTTCATTGATTCTTTTTGGCCTTTGGTGGTACAGGGAAGAGAGGTCTTATGTAGCTCTCAGTAAGGATTCAAACTATGTAGTCTTGAGTGATCTTGACTTCCGATTCTTCCGCCCTTACCTCCTCGGTTCTGGGATGCAGTGTACCACCATGCCTGGTGTATGTGATGCTTGGGATCCAGCCAGGGCTCAATGCATGCAGACTGCCAACACAGCTACATTCCTGGGCTCTTGATTCTTGATTTAAAATTAAAGCAGAGTTGATCTAGGAAATAAAATAAGCCATTCTAGCAGTTTCTGTGGACATAGGGTTCTATAATGTCCTGTTGATGCATTGTTCGGGTTTTATTGGTTGTGGGGTGGGGAAATGTGTGTGTGTGTGTGTGTGTGTGTGTGTGTGTGTGTGTGTGTGTGTGTGTAATATTCCTTAAGTTATGTGTTCAGGGGCTGGAAAAATGGCTTAGCAGTCAAGATTCCTAGCACCCACATTGAGAAGCTCACAACCACCTGTAACTCCAGCTCCAAATGATCCAGCACCCTCTTTTGTCCTCTATGGGCACTGCCCAATGTGCACATAAACACACACAAAATAATAACTTTTTTTAAAGGATACTTAATTTTTGCATTGGGTTTATGTTATTCTTTACTACTCTTTTAAACCTCCCAGGTAACTAAGCAATTAAGGATACAGGCTCAGCCTCATCGCTGTGTGATCTCAAATTGTCTTTGCTACTTGAGTTTTTCCGTCTTCAGAATAGAGGGATAATAGTACCACCCTGGGGCTCATTTTTCTTTTACTTTTTAATTTATTTTATGCATCTTTTACATCATGTATCTTGATCCCATTCATTTCTCTATCCCTTCACATTAGCCCTCCACCCCTGCACTCCTCCAAATATAATTTGAGAAAAAGGGGAAGAATTAAGAATCTCATCATGAAAGCTGCAGTGTGGCACAATGAGTCATGCAGTAGACCCCCTTGTCCATGTATTTACTTGCAAGTGTTTGTTGCAAAGAGTCATTGGTCTGGTTCTAGGCCTCTGGTTTCTACTATAGTATCAATGCTGGGCTCTCACTAAGACCTTTGGATGTCCTGTTGTTGCCCTGTGATGTGGAGATCCAGCAGCTTTGGGTCTGTGCATTAGGTGTGCCAGTAGATGGTAGTTAGGGTGGATGTTGGGCCAGGCCAAGTCATAATACTTGTTCTGTTCCTGGGCAACTATAGGGTTGGTCCTCAGCCAGTTCTCCCATACTCACCACTAGGGTGAGCTGTCTAGCACAGTCCCAGCTAATTCTCCTCTTGCAGCAATGAGCAAGGGGTGGGGCTGGTTCTGCTTTCACACCCTCAAGGTCCACTCTCCCACACCTATACCTTTAGAGCCAGCTCGTTTGTGTTGCCCAGGTGTATACAAGGGCCACTCTCCAGAGTGCTGCAGCTGGTGAGGGGCAGGGACAGCCTTCCCCCTCTTATGACCCCCCCCCAGGGCTCTTTTTAAGATTATATGTGCAGGTGTGCCTGTCCCAAAACAGAAGTTGACATATGTCTCATCAGGAACAGCAACCTTTCTGTCACATGTTTTGGCAAGACATTCTGTCCTAGGGAGCTTCATCAGTCCAGCAGTCAAGATTCCTAGCACCCACATTGAGAGGCCCACAACAACCTGTGTTCATCAATTCAGGCAGCAGTGACCGGACAACACACACAAGGCCAGGCTCCTTTGGAAGGTGGAGTTTG
Source organism: Phyllotis vaccarum (assembly GCA_033318265.1). Classification (NCBI taxonomy): domain Eukaryota; kingdom Metazoa; phylum Chordata; class Mammalia; order Rodentia; family Cricetidae; genus Phyllotis; species Phyllotis vaccarum. The sequence continues at coordinate 40,066,761 of JARWLC010000014.1, forward strand.
GAAAGTGGGTCAAGTGCAGAAGCTCTAGAGTTTCCAGAAACAGTATTTGAACAAGCCATTCTTCACAACCGTGATGAGGAATGACGGACAGAGTCAGAGAACATGCTTGCTGAGAATCGCCATTTACACCGACATCAAAGTGAGGCTGACTTGTCGGTGCTGGAGTCCCAGCAGTTTCACAAAGCCCACAGAATGCTTCCATGTGGGGAGTCACCGAGCACCATTTCTAACAGGCCCTGATTGGGTGCTATATAAGGGGCACCATTTGGCCAACACCTTTATTTGCAGTAATGAGTCACACAAGACTGAACCCTTAAGGGCCTGTGGCTGGGCCCCTCCACGTGGCTTCAGCCGTTTTGCTGTGAAATGGATGGTCAGAAAAGCAACTGTAAAAATCACACCTCTCTCCTCTGGATTGACTCCATGTGTGTCTTACCAAAACGTGTGTTTGATTTGTTGACTGCAAGTTGGACTTTTACTACACCAGACCATGGGGCCGAGATGGGTGGGAAATCAAAGTCGCGCTTCTTTGAAGAGGAAGTTTTAAACAGGGGTGAGAAGTGGTTGCCCAGAAGTAGATTGTTTTGTTACCAAAACCAAGCTACCAGTTTGAATTGAGACTCCAGCAGCTCTTAACAGACTGGCTTTAGGCAGTCAAATTTGTGACTTGGGATGATATCATGGTAGAAAGTTCCTGAACAATGTGAAGCTTGCCTTTTCCTTCACAAGCCTAAGTTGTGAAGTTGAAGTACATTTCAGGTCTGCACAATGGTTCCTATTCCACGCTCAGTAAATCCTGAGCTGGACTGGAGGAAAGGAGAGAGATGAAGAAATTAAGGCGGGTGGTCGATGCTAGGAAGGTGTGGTGATATATTTTAAATTTAATAAAATCAGCCTGGGATATCAGAGAACAGAATCACCTATAGTCAAGCCATGAGGGTCAGAGAGTGGTGACTCACACCTTTAATCCCATCACTCAGGAGACAGAGATCTTTCTGGATTTCTGTGAGTTTGGAGCCTAACAGCCAAACAGTAGTAGTTCACACCTTTAATCCTAACTCTAGGATTATAATTCAGAGTTGAACCTGGAAGTGAAACAACTGGGCAGAGAAGATATTTAAGGCAGGCGTAGGCAGACATTGAGGGATTCTGTAGGAGCAACCAGCCAGGTGGAGGACTCTTGAAGAGAGCGTTTACCCTGTTCGGCCTGAGAAGTTGGCCGGGTGAGAATTGACTATGGTCTGTTTTCTATCTCTGGTATTCCAGCTTTTCTCTAATATTTGGCTCTGAGTCTTCATTAATTACCAACTAGACTTTGTGCTTTAGGAAGGAATTTTGCTTTGGTTTGTTTATAGTGACTCCACACTGTACCGAGAGAAGCTGAAATACCAGCCTCCATAGGTAAATCCTGGTGACAGAGCCCTGGAGTATGGGGCAGCCTTGTAGGTCAGGGATTCTCCAAGTGTTCCAACCAGATACTCAAACGTTAAAAACCTAGGAGTTGTGGCCTTGTGGGTGGTTGTGGTGATACTCAAAATTTCAGATCCTGCTAAAAGCAAAGCTATATATCCCACCCTCCTGTACAGCTAGCCTTAGGATGTGCAGAGACACCAAGGCATCCCTTCAAACACCTTGGAAACTGACTCCCCACATTCCTTGCCTTTTAAGACAGCTTGTCCTCTTGCCTGCCTGCCCTGCCTGCCCTCCCACAAGTCTTAATCCCACTTGATATTTTCCTAGCCTACTCCACTGTAGAAGGCTTTGTGTGGAGAGTAACAATAGATAGGAACAGATAGCTGTCCTCCAGAACCTGCCATGTTTCCCCCCAGTGCCTACTTTTCAGACCCACCCCCTAGTTTTCCTTCTATGACCCACCTGAACTACCAGCCCTTCCGGAATGCCATCCTGCATCATGGCAGTCTTTCTGAATGTGGAAAAGCTCTCAGTTGGTCCATCCCCATCCATGAAAGGTGACAATGTCACCTCTCTAAGTCAGTGCAAATGTGGCCTCCTTAGGCCAGAGAGAATTTGAAGCTGGGGTTTCTCAACTCTTCCAGGTGGCTGAGCCTGAAAGAGCCAGGAAGCATAAAGTGACCTTAGAGCTGCTTTCCAAAATGAACGGAAAGTGTGAATACCAGCTCACATGAGGCTGCAGGGTCCCTGGGAGAGCCCTGAGTTGTTAATAAGCTGAGCCTCAGCTTTCTCATATCTTCAAAAAACAAAAAAACAAAAAAACAAAAAAACTCTCTCCTGCCCCATCCAGGCTTCTACTGGAGTAAAACAGAGGCTCACCCCATTTTCTGGTAAGGTAACATGCAGAGTAGCACCTGCCTGTGCTAGGCAGTGAGACCAGCTTTCTGCTCTTTATACATGTGAATGTCCAAATAGACCAACTACATCACCAAGGTACCAGTGGTACTTGGGACTTGTAGGATGTTCAGGCACACCCTATGCCTCCACTCACAAGACACCCTTGATATGACAATCAGAAATGTCTTCTGACATTGCCTTTAAGGGACAAAATTAACTCCAGATTAAAACCACTGACCTAGGCGATATAATGAAAGAGTTTTATATTCTAAAGCAGTAGAAACAAATGTATCAAAATTATAGCTGTGGAGCTGGGATGGTTCAGTGGTTAAGAGCAGTGGATATTCTAAAGAGGACCTTGGTTCTATTCTAATTACCAACGCGATAACTCAAAAATATCTGCAACACCAGTTCCAATGGATCCAGTGACCTGGGCTCTGTGGGCACTAGGAATACATGTTGTGTATAGACATAAACTCAGGCAAAACACTCATACACATAGAATTATAGTTGTAAATATCTGTTCTCAAGAAACTGACAGCTAACCACCTCTACCAGGAACTGTTGACTGAACTTAAAGCCTAAGTTTCCCTTGGTTAGACCACAGTTAGGATGGCTGTTACGTGAATTTTCATGTATTGTGTGATAGACTTTTATATACCTGATAATAACATTACAGATGTAAAAAGACTAGTCACTATCTCCATTTTTACTTGTTTACCCTGACTTGGTTTTGTTCTGGATCATAACCGATTTCCTGTTTTGTCTTATTTTTCTCCCAGAGACATAGCCAGTCCTTTGCATCTGCCTGGCCGCCATGTTGCGGGAATTGTTTAGCCTCTGGTCTACCTAAAGGCAGAAGTCCTGTCCTCTCTCTGGATGATCCCAGAGGCAATGGGGTGTCCATTGGTTCTCCCTGTGATGGTATGGCTGACACAGACAGCTTAAGGACAAGAAGGATTTACTTTAGCTCACAGTTTCTGAAGCTCACGTACATAGTGTGTATATATCACAGCAAGAAGAACCCCGTGAGATGAGACAAAGGATTGTGGACAGGAAATAGCGAGTGCCTGTTGTATTCTCTCATTTTTTCCGGTTGACTCTATCTAGGAACCTAGCCTATTGCATGGTGTCACTCACATTCAAAGAGTGTCCTCCCTGACCCCTCAGCCCCCTCTGAGATATGCTTTACTGATGTGGAATGTCAGACCGTGAGACTGAGGCCTGGACCCCCACTGGATGGGGCCAGAAACCTCTTGTTACAGATGGCATCCCAACATGGGCCAAACACCCACATAAAGCCTAAGAAAGCTTTGAAAGGGCTCTAGAGCACAGAAACAGAGCCAAAGGTGGCTTCCAAGTTGTGTCTCTGAAGTGAGTCATGATACAGAAACGCCGTAGTGTTCGGGCTTGAATTTCAAAATGGCAAGTCCCCAGCAGGCAGCTTAAACCAAGGCAGGTTCCTGGAATCTCACAGCAACAAAGTGCATGTGATTAATTTAAGGTTTCTGTTTATATTAAACAAAAAAGAGAACAGAGTCAAAGACGGCTTCTCAGTAGCAGCATTTTCTTGGGTCTGCTCTGTTCGCTGGCTGCAAACAGAGGAACACCTCCTTTAAGACCAGCTTCCTGACTCAGCTTTAGCGACAAAAACCATGGCTCCAGTGCTAAACATGTAGTGAGTATAGTGAGCAGCGGGAGGCGGCACTGTACTTGATGACAGTGTGGACACTAAGATTCCCCAGAGCTGGGGTGGCAAATAGCTCCACAACATTTAATACTGCTTTCTAGAATTGGGAAGGTAAGTGTGGCTCTGGCACCTCCATCATGGTGAAAAGCCAAGCAGGGTGGAGTCAGCAGGCAAGGCAGTGCTAGCATTTTAAAAGCTCTTCTTTGTTAGAAAATGATTAAGGAGTCTCAATAAAACAGATTCAGATGAATAAAACCTCTAAATATAATGTTAATGAAAAAGAATATGTAGGCTGGGAGAGAAAAGAAAAACGGTAGAGAAATTCCTCTAAAAAAGATGAATAGAGAATAAAAATATAATAAGCTACATAAAGATGGAAAATAAACACAGAGTCTGGACTATGGTTATTATTATGTTTGCTTTTAATTTTTTAACTGTTAATGAGCTAATTGCAGAAAGACATTTGATTGCAAAGGCTGATAAGTTAAAACAAAATATATATTTTAAAGGTATCCTGACTTTGAAATTTGTGTCTAAGGGTATATTCCTTTGAAAAGAGGTTCTTGTTTCCACAGAAGATGAGAACCTATGGATTACTTTCAGGCTCTTATGGTTTCATCAACCAAGACCACCTGAAAATTCTCTGTTAGAAAGAGATGGTCACATCAGCTTTAAAGCTAAGATGATCCAGCTTCAGAATCCTCAAAAAATTGCTAGCTCTCCTTAATCAGCAGGAAGTAGTAATAGAAAGCTATGCCCAAATTCCCAAAATAATGTTTATAAATGTTTTCATTGTAAATGGTTAATGGTCATAGTCAATCTCTTTCTAAGAAGAAAAAGGTGATATGATATAGGAATGATTAAAAATGATAGATTATTTAATTTACTTTAATTCAAAAATCAGCTGTTAATCTCAAAATATTTTAAATTGGTTTGGATTTTGGCTTATTGATACAAATTTAAGGTCAATTTTGTTATGCTGTATGTATTTTTCTACTCTTGTTTAAGGTATGATGTTTATGTAACTCATTTTAAATTGTATGTATAATTTAAAAATGCAGATTAATAGTCACCTCTGATAGCCAAACTTATAGTCATATTAGTTAAGATTTTTGTAGGTATACAAAAATATATTTCAATTAGATAGGTAATCTTCAAACACTTCAGTGACCTACAGAATATGGCATATAAAATATTTTAAGAACTTAGACTTTTTCAGACTGTGAGATAGGTCTGCTCCTGGTAGCGCCAATCTATTTCAAGAGAATGGTCGGCATTGAAGAAACTCCATATGGAGTTTACTTTCATTGTGGCAACGATTAGGTTAGCCACTGGACAAGAAAATGTTCTTGTATTGACTGATTGGCAGTATGCTGTATAAACTGAATATGCAAGACTGGTAGGAAAGTGACCTCTGAACTTTGACAGAATAAGCTGAGATAGTCATTCAGGTTCCTGCTTTGCAGAGAAAACTGCCAAACATTCTTCAGGACACAAGGAGAAGCGACTGCTGAACTATACCAGAATGGGCAGAGCAGCCCTTCAGATTTCCTGCTTCACTGAAAGGTAGGCCAAAGACTCTAAGCCTGTAGGCTGAAGATGGATGCCCCAAAGTTACAAAGGAAGTATGAGTGACTGACTAGGCAGCCAGGTGTCACCTCTGTCATTTCTAGATTTTGGAAGTTATTTGCACTTCCTGTTTACTCAGGTAATATATCCTTCTGTGGTCTTTGATGTAGTTGAAGATTAGATAATTATAGGCATAGTTTTTCTTAGTTATTTTTAAAAGTATATTAGATATGAAACTTTAGACTCACAAGGATAAAGTAAATGATAGAATATTTTCTTTAATTTTGTTAAATACAAATAGACTAGATATTGTAACTAATTCTTGCTTGGTAGCTGTTTTGAATATGTAATTTTACTATATTAAAATTGAAACCTTCCCTTTTATTAGAAAGAAAAGGGAAAGTGATGTTGGAATGCCTTTTTTGTATGCTGTGAATATCATTCTTTAAATAAAGGACTGTTTTGGCCATGGCAGGCACCATAGGAGTGGGTGGGGAAATCAGAACATAGGTAGAAGAAGGGCAGAGTCAGACAGAGACTGGATCCAGCTACCAAGATTCAGCATGTAAGGAACACAGGTGAGCCACGGACCACATGGCAGGACAGATTAATGGAAATGGGTTGAATTAAGATGAAAGAGCTAGCTAGCAATATGATTGAGATATAGCTCAAACAGCATGAAATTCATAGAAGCGTCATTTGGGAGAGGGTCTAAGCAGAGTGGGCAGATCCAGATCATGGGTCTGTGAGTATGAGGCCCTGGACCCCCGCTGGATGGGGCTAGAAACCTCATGTTATACTTTACTAACCTCTGCACTGCTCAGACCAGTCAAGTCAAAACTGATGTTAAACATTACATGGTGGTAGGTGAGCCCTCCCCTAAGCATCCTGAAGGATAGCCTGCACTTTAAGATGACAGCCATCACTGGGTCCTCAGAGCAGAGACACATCAGTAAAGCTGGAAGCTTTTCTTCCTGGTCACAATGAGTCTATCATGCCTATGCAGATGTCCCGTCTCTCGGTATCTGAGACAGAAATGTCCATAAAGGAAATGAAATGGGCGGCTATTCTCAATTCATCATTTGCTCTGTCTGCAGGAAGTATTGGTCTAATTACCCCATGCAATGTCAAATGCTACAAAGATCACAAGGCTGCAGATGTTACAGGACCTTCTAGATGAAGTCAAGGATAGTAAATATACACACATGTGCTTCTGTTCCCTGTCTGGGTCCACTTGAATTGAATGCTCTCTGTCACTCACAGCCATCCTATATTAAACTTGTGTTTGTCCTGACTTGACAAGAGGAGATGAATTGAGAGAGCAGCTGGAGACCAGAGCATCCTGTGGTCACAATCCAGAATTCATCCACCAGACTGCTACCTTCAAATCCTGGTATCACTGTGTTCTACCTTCTATGATCTTAGGCAAATTAGTTTGCCTCGGTCTCCTCATCTGCACAAGTGAAATAATTAATAATTACTTGGGATTCAAGCCACAAAATAAGTATTAAGTACATATCAGCTGTCATGATTCCCAGGAAGTGGACTCCTTACAGAAGCTGATTGCCAACTCTCAGACTGACTCAGATTGAGACCATTTCTTACCTCAGTGGAGCAGCCTGTTGTGCTAATGCCAGAGTTTTAACCTTAGCATGGTTAGTTTATATTTTTGTTCAGAAGTTCCCAACTAGAGCTGTGGGGATGGCTCAGTCAGTAAAAGGACTTATCTTGAAAACATGATATCCTGAATTTGATCCCCAGAACCCATATAAAAATGCCAGGCTAGGGATGTGACTCAGCACAAAGACCAAGGTTCAGTCCCCAGAATTTACATAAATGTTGGACAGTAAGTACAGCTTTGGAAAGCAGTGCAGGGGATCCCCAGAGCGTGCTGGACAGCAAGCCTCTGTCAGTGATCTCTAGGCTTGATTGATAGACTGTCATTAAGCAGAAGAGGGATTGATTATATGATGCTCCTGACCTCAACCTCTGATCTCCACATGCATGTTCACACAAGTGTTCATGCACACACACACACACACACACACACACACACACACACACACACACACTGCAAATTGGGAAAGAACAAAACAACCCACCAGGCATGGTATCATGCTGGGGAGGTATGGATCCTGGAACCGCATTGACCAGCCAGCCTAGCCCAATTGATGGGCTCTAAAACTCCAAAGAGGTGGGTGATATGCCCAAGGATGATATTTAGGGTGTCCTCTACCCTCCACATGCACACACACTCCCAAAGAGCCTTCAGTTACAGTGGAGGCAGAATCAAAAGATGTGTCTGCCAGAAAGGAGAGCTCTCTTGAAGGGCCAAACAGCTCAAAGTATTTCCCTAATACTAGGCCTATGGAGCATTTTCTTGAGTGTGGGAATTTCAAGATGTTCATATGGCTTCCACGCAGCTTCCCTGCTGCTGGATGTGCCCAGAACCTATGAACGTGTGTGTGCAAATATTCAGCTCTGCGTAGCGGACTCAGCTTTTGTGTGTCCCCTGTACAAGAATCCAGTGACCTGCATGAGAAAGAATTTGTGCATGAAGGAATCTTTGGCTTATGTGCAAAGGAAAAAGTCTCCCCTGGAAAAATGCAAGCCTTACACATTTAGCAGACCCTTGTGTCCACAAAAACAGTCACTGCCAATTAGGCAACTGCTGGCAGATCAGAAGCAAAAGCCCGCACATGAAACAGAGGGTGCAGGGAGATTGCCGCCTTCTATCTCTGAATTATGGGCGGTGAGCTTGCCTCCCTCTGTGTCCAATCTGCTCTGAGCTTTTCCTGCTGTGGACCAGAGGCCCCAGAGACTTTTATACACCCCAGTTTTCATGCAGCTTACTGATTTCTTTTTCACATGAATGAAAAGCGCCTTTGATTTTGAAGACTCACGTCTGTTTTGTGTAACACTTAACCGATGTGCCAAAAATCATCCTGTACCTTAAAGGGGGTTTCGCACTGGGTTATTAAAATCAGTCCTTCTGGGAAGAGTCACTTTGCTCACTTAGAGGTTAACCATCCACCTCTACTAATGGTGCTCATCTCGTTAAATCTGGATTAAGGAGCAAAGAAGAAGCCGACCAGCAGATGGAATCCAGCCGTAGCCCATGGATGGGCTTGGGAAAGCCACAAGAGGGCCTTCCAAAAATAGTAGCTTCTTCTATGATTGGGATCAGTTGATCTGGGCCCTTGAAGCCTTTGAGCCCCCCATTTTGTGGAAGCTTATATTCAAAGTAGTCATTCCAGTTAGACCATGACCTTGAAGCAATTCATTTGTCCAGTAGATACAGTAGGCTGGTTACCTCATTGTGGAATTCCCTGCTTCTGGAAAGGGCTAAAGAGAAATTAAAGCATTCATTTGCTCCACCAGACAAAATTCTACTTCTTCTAAACAGGAGATTCCCTACTGGGTTCTAGGACTGCAGACATGAGCTGGATACCCTCCTTATTCTCAGGGCACTTGGCAGGGCCAAGGAACACAGAAAGGCTTAGGTTGGGGTTCCATGCATAACTCTGACAAGCTCAACTACATGCTCGGCATATAGGAGGAATGAATATTCATTTAAAAGAAAAGAAGTCCCTCCAGGTTGTCACGGTCATGTCTGTCTTCTGTCTTCCCTCCCAGTATGAGAATCTCTGCTCTGAGTAAGTCACTAATATAGAAGGGTTCTGGGTAGATTTTGGAGAGAGAGAGAGAGAGAGAGAGAGAGAGAGAGAGAGAGAGAGAGAGAGAGAGAGAGAGAGAGAGAGAGAGAGAGAGAGAGAGAGATTGTCTTTCCCTCATTCTGTAAACCCATACTTTAAGGCACTGTTCCATTGGATGCTCAGCCAAAGTAGTAACCGACTCTTCCAGTGCTGAACAATTTATGTCCTCTTCAGTGATGGCTGACTTCATGGAGTTTCTGTTCTAAATGTTGGCTTTAGAAACTGGCAGTGAGGTGGCACTCTTCTACTGGGCAACAATGACATCATAGAGAGGACTCCTGAGCACTCAGGGTGCATTTCCCAGTGGAGGTTACTGCCACAGCTGATTTCAGAGAGAATAGACATTAGGCAATGGAAGGACGATCTGAGATGAGCTTTTGTGGAGAGAGTTGAGTTGATAGGACTTTGTGGGGGTTGAGAGACAGAAACCAAGGAGGTCCCTGAGTTCTGACTTGTACGGAGAACCTGATGCCTGAGTCAGCCGCCCATCTGATGAGACAGAGTTGTGGACAGACTGGGACATTATGGTAATTGAGATCCTGAGAACGAATCTCTCCTATTTTCTTTCCCTCCCCACTGAATCATATTTTATCGTATATTTATACTACATTTTCTCTATCTGTTCATTTGTCATTGAATAGCCATGGTGATTCTCTTCTGCTCTAAACAGCATTGCAATGAAAACGTGAGTGTGATGTCTCTCCAACATACTAACTTCATCTGTGTTGAATATATGTCCAGAGGCGAGACTGTCAGAACACATGACAGCTTCTAGTTTAGAGGCACCTCCATTCTGTTTTCCACAATGACTGTGCTAATTTATATTCCCACCAACAATGTGAGAGAATTCCCCTGTCTCCACATCCTTCCCAGTCATTTTTGTCTTTTTGGTAATAACTCGTCTAACTGCAGTGGTGTGGTTTTGATTTGCATTCCCACAAGGATTAGTGGTGTGCAGCAGATTCATATACACTTTAGCCATCTGAGAAATGTCTATTCATATCATTGGCCCATTTTTTCCATCCTTTCATTTGATTTGAGATTTTTGTTTTCTCTTGTCTTGGCTCGTGTTCTGTTGTTTGAGTTTCACACATCGTGTAAATTAATCCCTGCTAAATGAAAGCTTGCAAACGTGTCTCCAGTCTGAAGGTGGTGTCTTCTTCCTGTTGTTTCTTTTGCTCTAAAAGATGTTGAACTTGGTGCGATCACTTGTTAGTTCTTGCTCTTCCTAGTGTTGCGTTGCCTTTGGGAAAACTTACAAGCCAAGGCTGTAATACATTCTTCCTATGATTTCTTCTGATAGGTTCGTGGTTTGGAGCTCGTCCTTCTGTCTGTAATGTCAGATACCCTGGATGTATAATACCTAGATTATCTGAAATTGTGAAATGTGATATGGCAGCCCTATCATTTCTTCATGTAGTAGATGGAACACCCTTGCTCACAGACACTTTTCCTCATCAACTGTGGATGATCAGAGTGAAATTTCACATAATAAAGGTCAGCTATTTGATGCTTCCCTGTACAGACTGCCAAAATATGGATTGGTTTCCCAGCATCCTCCAGAGGGAACCAGCAGGTTTGGAGTTTGTTGTTATGAACTTAGAGATTACAGATTTTCTGAGGTCTCAGTTATTGTGGTTATTCTCCTTCTGTGGCTCAGATTGGCCCATCATTGTCCAGGTTGGCTCCCAAGTCTTCACAAGCTCAGAAGAACTAGAATATCCTTACCTTGTGGTATGCCTTGATTCTCCAGTCCCTATGGCTCGTTTCCTGTCTCAGGCCTGGACTCAGCCATTTCCTCTTGCTTATTGTGGGAAATATTTCTGTATGCAAATCAAGTGTTGGAGATTCTTACTATGTTGGGTAGGTATTTTTTTCAATGACTTTTGATGAGAGAGAGAGAGAGAAAGAAAGAAAGAAAGAAAGAAAGAGAGAAAGAAAGAAAGAAAGAAAGAAAGAAAGAAAGAAAGAAAAAGAAAGGAGGAAGGAAGGAAGGAAGGAAGGAAGGATAGATAGAGCATAGATGACAGACACACAGGCATATGTACATAATCATACACATACATACATACATAGCCAGTCATAGCAAGCTATGGTTTGAATGTGCTTGTCAAATTTGGGTGTTGCTAATATGACATTATAGAGGAGATTAGTGCTTTGAAGCTAACACCCTGCCCCAATGTCAGTGAAAGAGCCTTCCTGAGCATTGGGTGAGTTTGTAAATCACTTAACACTATCCAAAAGAAAGCTATAAGCTATATTAGTTTTAGACAGAGAAGACTATAATGGATTATTAGGAAGCATTATATAGTCCAGCCTTTAATGTGGAAGAGCACCATCTGTGAAGGGATGGTGCTAGGAGGGAGAGGAGACAAGCCCACCACTTGCTTGACAACTTCAGCAGCGGTCACGTCAGGCAGGCAGGAGCGACATGGTTGTCCGTCTCGGCTGCACTGGTGGAGTCTCCCACTCAGCAACAGCAGTTCTCAGGCTCACATGGCTATTTATCAAGATAGATATGTCCATAACGGTGCACCCATAGGAGCTGTGTGAAGAAACAGTAGCGGTGCACAGATGCACACAAGGAAGAGCTGAATGATGGAGAGCTATCCGTGGACTGGAAAACTACCTATTATTCAGATGTCAAGTTTTCCAACTTAACATACAGTCCAAATCAAAACCCTAGCAAGGTGGTTTGTGGGTATTGACAAAAGGATTATAAAGTTTGCATGGAAAGGCAAAAAGCTAAAAACAACTAAAACAATCCCTAAGAAGAACAAAGTTGAGAACTCACATACTATATGACTTTTAAAACTTAATATAAAGTAACAGTAGTCAAGATAGTGTGCCAATGGAGAGTCACTACATTAGTTACTAGAATAGCTTACAGAAAAGAAGAAAAGCACATCAAAGAACAAAGAATATCTTATCCAAAAATGATGCTGAAGTAGATAATCATTGAAATAGAAATAGACCTGGATACAGGTCTTATGCCTTTCACAAAAAATAAATCAGAATGGATCTGAAACCTAAATATGAAATTTAAAAAAAAATCTACTGGAAAACTTTGAATTTACAAAAGTGGTCCCCCCCACCCCACCCAACAACAGAATTATGGAGGCAAGGAAAGGGGGGGGAGGTAAAAGCAAAGGACAAGATAGGATTGGGCTGGGAAGATGAGGGAGAGGAGGAAGCCATACATGAGAGCAAACAGCACCTGCCAGTTGCTCGTGGTGTGCGGCACACACTTGCCGACTGGGCCTCTCCTAACACCTTCCTTGGGTGTCTAAATCATCAGAAAATGTGTGCACATAATGGAATCTGGAAATCACAAACCACATAATAGGAATATTTCTAGAAAGAAAATAATACAGATTATGTGACAATTAATTTGATTGCCCAATTTGACAGGATTTAGACTACCTCTGGGAGACAAACTTCTGGGCACCTCTGTAAAGACATTTCCAGAAATATTTAAGGTGAGACGCACCCCTCCTCCCAGTGTGGGCTGTTCCATCCAAGGGTGGGATCCCCAGATGTCCTAAGAAGGAGAAGGTGGGCTCCTGCTGGTGCACGGCTTTGCGTTCCTGCATCACATCTCCACCATGACAAGCTGGACCCTCAAACTGTAAGACAAATAAGCTTTCCTCTAGTTGCCTTTTAAAGATTTCATTTTATTATTATCTTATGTGTACGAGTATTACACTTGCTTGTGCACACACATTTGTGGTGCCCTCAGAGGCCAGAAGAGGCTAGAGTTGCAGACAGTTGTGAGCTGCCATGTGGGTGCTGGGAATCAAACCTGGGCCCTCAGGATGAGCAGCCAGTGTTCCTAACCACTCAGCCATCTCTCCAGCCATGCCTTAAGTTGCTTCTGCCAGGTGTTTAGTTACCTCAAAGAGGAAAATAACTAATGAATCCATAACACAAGTGGAGCCAACACTGACAGCAATGTACCTGTTGCTCTCAGTAAATTCAAATGGATAAACTTTTTAAAGTGAAGATGCTCAAGCTAAGTCATAGGCTCAGTCCTTTGCAATCCTGAGCTAACCCCAAACATGGAAGTCTGGAAAATTTGAGATGGAGTTATACAGCAACAGTCTGGGAAATATAAACAGAAAGAAAGAAAAAATATCACTTAGTGAAGTTAAAGGCAAAGGCATTATATAAATAAAGGAAATTTATAATTTAAACTGAAATTAAGATCTGATTTTACATTTATTCATATACCAAATGCAATACCATCAAAATTCTTAAGAGTGTGTGGGTGTGTAGCTAAGAGGTTGAATTAGCTGTAGGAGACATCATCTTTCTATGCAGATATAATTTATGAAATAATAGAGAAAGTGATGAAAGGCTGAATTAAAATACTTGAGACAAAAGCAGGGCTGTGAACCCTTCAGACTGAGGTTCGTAGGCATTATCTTTCTGCAATCCCAAAGAATGCTTAATTATGCAAGTCACAACACAAACCAAGACGAGAAGCCCCCTAAATCAATGACAAAAACCAAGACAACACCCATAAAACACAAAAAAAAATTCTAGAATATTTAGAAAATGACATTAAAGCAAATGTTCCCATTTAAAACTTGAGAAATAATTTAAAGTGGCATAAATACGTTAAGCCTAAAATAATACTATTTATAGATAATGTGCTATTAATTAATAAAGATAAATTAATTCATAACATTGCTAAAGGAATTAGAGCAGGAAGAGAGTACTGGAAATGAGGGCCGAGGGGAAACTGAAAGCCCCACTTTGCTGTACTAGAGTCTAAAGAGCAAAGCCCAACCAAGCCCAGTCAGGAAAAGGGAAGACAATGCAAAAGAATGGGAGAGAAACAATGCTTTCTGAGTAAATTAAAGGTTGTGAGTCTTAACTGTTTGGTCTTAGAAAGAAATTAGATGATGTGCGAAGAAAATATGAATGCTTAATATTCATCTTGAAGAGGGAGGGGATCTGAATAGACTAATTTATAAAAGAAATCTCTTTGAGGATGAAAAACAATGCAGCAGGTCCCAGTCATGTTCAATACACACACAGACAGAACATCAAATGGACATAGCAAAGCTCAAATATGAACTAAGCCCCCCACTGAACCGGTGGGCGGGACAGAAACATGAAGTGGGAATCCCAAGTAAGGACACAGACAAGCTGGGTCCTGCCCCACCAAGAGAAACTAAACCATCACCCAGAGCAAGACTCAGTGAAACTACTGTCCCAGGGAGGAGAAAACACAGCAGGTTTACGACCAGAAACGACATTCTATTGTCCACATAGTTCACACAGAGGCCAGTGGATGGTTTTCTGGAGTCCTCTCCTTACGCACCTTATGGGTTCCAGCAATGAAACTCAAGTCAGTCAGCCGTGGCCTTGACTCACTGAGCCGTCTCTCCAGACCCTTCCCCACCCAACTCAGGTTCCTCAGGCACTGTCTCTTAAAGCGAATTCATGAACTTTTTGCATCACCATTTTGCGAGTAGTTATCTGATAGCAATAGTGGGAAGATAAAGTGGTATGGGGTGTGTGTGTGTGTTTTAAGAAATGGTTCCTATAGGGAAGGAGAATGTAGGATATTGGGGACAGGGATTAAAATACTAAATCTCTTGTAGTAGATATTGTTTTTACAGATTTGGTTTTGGGAACATGGATGTGTTACGTGCTTTCTTTTAAAAAGAGAAAGGGAAAGTTGCATAAAATAAGAGAATCAGCTTGTTATTTCAACCTTTGAGCTTAGGAAAAATCGCTCCTATATTAAGGATCAGAGAAAGCTGGCAAACTGAAAGCAATGAGCACCTGGACCACTTGGAGGCTGATGTTGAAGATGGAAGAGTAGGATGCTCCAGAGAGGCTTGGGACCAAGATCTCTGCATCAGGACGGATGATTCAGAAGCCCTGTGAGCTGACAGGAAGACATGAACGGTGGTTTCCGTGAATTGCTGGGGTTCAGCATGAACAGGGAGGGACCTGCCTCCAGCACTGCCCTGCCAGTAACCCCACCAGGTTCTCACGCTTAAGATCTGAGAATGACCCTCTTTATGGCTGCAGCAGAGAAGACTCATAGTTGTAAAATATGTCCAGAGCTGTTTCCATAACAAAAGCCTACACTCCAGGATGGGGACTTCTCCCAAGGCTTGTCCCAGAGCCCTGGGGAGGGAATGGCGTCCTGCTCCAGCCCATGCCTAGTCTCTGTGTCTCACTCAGGGAGAAAAGAAGCCATGAAGAACAAAGTCACAGATGTTAGGACACTATTAGACTGAACTGGAATATGATGGGAAGCTCCCTTCCTCTCGTGCCCACCTCACCAGTAGTTAGTGATTAAGACAACTTCAACAAGCATCGACCAGAATTTGACTTCTATTCCAGCCAACATAAATCTTCACAATAAAGACTGGGCTTCAGTTACCAACAACAGAAAAATTAC
Organism: Phyllotis vaccarum; assembly: GCA_033318265.1. Lineage (NCBI taxonomy): Eukaryota > Metazoa > Chordata > Mammalia > Rodentia > Cricetidae > Phyllotis > Phyllotis vaccarum. The sequence goes on from JARWLC010000014.1 coordinate 40,082,470, forward strand.
AAGGGGGCTGGAAGGCAGCTCAGTGGGTAAAGCTGTAGGAACTGAGTTAGCATCCCCAGAACCTCTATAGAGTTGGATACAGATCTGGAATCCCAGAGCTCTGGGCAGTGATAGGGAACGGAGATAGAGCTCCCAAAGGCTTCTGAAGATCCTGTCATGGCAGGAAAGGTCTGACATCCAAGGTTGTCCTGGGACCTCCACATGCATACCTTTACTGTATGATCCTCTTTGGATCAATGAAGCAATGCCTACAAACTGTTCCTCGAGTGGAGACAAGCAGCCTGGAGGATGGAATTTGATGTGAGCATCTTACAGACCATGAGGGGAAAAAAAATCAGCATTGGCGATGATCACCAGCTACTCTTAAAACAAACAAGAGAACAGCTACTAGGGATGAGTGCTGCAGCCGGCAATGCCTGAGCCCTACAATCCTTAGCAACAGACATGTGTGTCTGTGAGCCCCAGTGCAGGTACAGAAAGTGCACGCTGCCTCCCACACGCTATTCCTGCCAAAGCTGTAACCTTAATCAGATCTTTTAGCCCCAACTGCCACTTCATAGAACCTGAGATGGTGGGAGAGATGGATTCTATAGGGCAAGGGGAGGTGGGCTCACAGAGATGGAGGTGGGCTCACAGATGGGGGTGGGCTCACAGATGGGGGTGGGCTCACAGATGGGGGTGGGCCCACAGAGATGGGGGTGGGCTCACAGATGGGGGTGGGCTCACAGATGGGGGTGGGCCCACAGAGATGGGGGTGGGCTCACAGATGGGGGTGGGCTCACAGATGGGGGTGGGCCCACAGAGATGGGGGTGGGCTCACAGATGGGGGTGGGCTCACAGAGATGAAGGTGGGCTCACAGAGATGGGGGTGGGCTCACAGAGATGGGGGTGGGCTCACAGAGATGGGGGTGGGCTCACAGATGGAGGTGGGCTCACAGATGGGGGTGGGCTCACAGAGATGGGGGTGGGCTCACAGAGATGGGGGTGGGCTCACAGATGGAGGTGGGCTCACAGATGGGGGTGGGCTCACAGAGATGGGGGTGGGCCCACAGAGATGGGGGTGGGCCCACAGAGATGGGGGTGGGCTCACAGATGGAGGTGGGCTCACAGATGGGGGTGGGCTCACAGATGGAGGTGGGCTCACAGATGGGGGTGGGCTCACAGAGATGGGGGTGGGCTCACAGATGGAGGTGGGCTCACAGATGGGGGTGGGCTCACAGATGGGGGTGGGCTCACAGATGGGGGTGGGCTCACAGAGATGGGGGTGGGCCCACAGATGGGGGTGGGCTCACAGATATGGGGGAGTAGGCTCACAGATGGGGGTGGGCTCACAGAGATGGGGGAGTAGGCTCACAGAGTGTCTGGCTTTAGAAAGAGAGGGGCAGGGGACTGGGCGGGGGGGAGGGGGGTAGAAGAACTAGACAGGTTACTAATGGATTGAAGACAGAGCAACCAGACAGATGTTTTATGTGGCTCTTCTTTGGATCCCCAATCAGACCAACCAAGTTGAACACTATTAGGAAGTCAGGTGGATTGGACAGCAGATGTTTGATGGTTGCTGGTCTCCAGCTTTCATGCTGCTCTTTTAGATTTTTGCTTGTTTCCCTTCAGACAGTCTTATGTATCTCAGGCTACAGCCAAGGATGACCTCACCTGGTCCTCCAACCTCTGTCTCTGAAGTGCTGGAGTTCCAGGCATGACCAGGAACTCAAGGCAGGAGAAGAGCAGTGCTTACCTCCTTCGCTGCCTTTTTTATACACGCCTGCAGCACCTCAAAGGGCAATGCCTCCCAAAGTAGGCGAGGCCCTCTTGCATCAATCATCACTCAAGAAAATACCCCAGGCTCATGCCCACAAGTTCCCCTCCCCAGATGTGTCAAGTTGACAACCAGAATTATCTGCCACATTCCCAAGAGTCCCCTAGTTAGCAAGCAGGGCCGCAATTTATCCTGCTCTTAATGTTCTAAGCACAGGACGTTGACATGATCCTCTTACCCCACTCACAGCCCATCTGCAAGCCTTGCTTGTTATAATCCAGCCCACCCTCCTGACTGCTTCTTTATCCATAATCCCTACCGTGGATCAGCCAGCACACAATTTGCCTGGACTCAACTGAGGAGTTTTGTCCCGTGGTACCCTTAACCTCTCCTAGGGATGCCATACAACAAGCCACTCAAAGCCACAGTGGCTCTTTGCTTTCTTCAGCAATCTGGGGTGTCTGAGGCATTGCTACTTTAGGCTACAGGCTGCTCACCCTTGGTCTCAGGCTGGGGTTGGGTGCTATGTTCTAGTCCACTCTTAAAAGTTCTTGGATTGTCTTGGACCAGCAATGGTGGGAACTTACTGTCCCTGGGGTGGGACAGATGCCCTCGCGTCCCATTCTCTCACATGGTCAGAACAAGTCACAAGCCCAAGGTCAGAGAAAGGGAGATTTGCTTTGCCCCAATAACGAGGGGGAAGGGACAGAATACTTAATGGAGAGAGGCTGTTTAGCACAGGGGTTGTGCAAAGGGGCAGCCATAATACAGAGGGAAGGTCTCAGAGGGGCAGAGAGAGGGAGGCTGTGCCGTCCACAATCAGAGCTTTAGGGATCAGTAAGAAAAGGAGGTCCCAAGAAGGAGATAGTTAGCTGGTGATACCAGAGAAAGAGAAGAGTGTCTCAGAACCAAGGTGAAGGCAAATGGTCAGTAGAGATGAACAGGGGAGTGTGTAAAGATAGTGACTGCACTGACGGCACAGACATGACTGGGAACCTCATCTTAGGGGCAGAAGACTGGGACAGGGTGAGGCTGCAAAGGTGAGTGGACTGTGTGCTCATTAATAAGTCTTTGAAGAAGTGTCTCTGGGATGGTTAGGGCTTCTATAAGTATAATAAAACAAAAAACTAAAAAACCTGATCAGAAGTACCTTAGGGAGAAAGGGGTTTACTTTATCTTACACTTCTACATCCTATCATGGGGGAAGTCAGGGCCATTGAAGGCAGGAACCTAGAGGCAGGAGCTGAGGCAGAGGCTGTGGTGGGGTGCTGCTTACTGCCTTGCTCTTCATGGCTTGCTCAGGCTGCTTTATTATACACCTGCCCAGGGACAGCACCACCCATAACGGGTTGGGCCTTCCCCTATCAATCACTAATTAAGAAAATGTTTTCCTCTTAACTCTAATTTGTGTCAGAGGCTCACAAAACAAAAACCAACCAACCAACCAATCAGGAGACAGACAGGAGGAGGCAGAGATCCACTTTGGTAGGTAGAAGGTAGGCATAAGAACAAGGGACATATTTAACTCTCTATTTTAAATAATTTTATGTTCATTTATTTTGTGTGTAAGGATGGTGTGGGTGGATGTGTGTCACAGCACGTGTGGTGACTAGGAGACAACTTTATGAGAGTCATCTCTTCCACCAGGTATGTTCTAAGGAACACACACACTACCCTCCTACCTATGTTCTAGAGCTTAGGGATGGGTATTATCATTGAGACAGCCCAGGCTAGGTGCACTTACTTCCAGGTGTCCTCCCTAGAAAGGAGACAACAGTGTTCTTGTTTTGTCATAGGATTTAAATGGGGCAGTGTCATTGAGCTCAATTTCTATCTAAACCTTTTTACTGAAGGATGACAAAGTTTCAGGACACTGCACAAGCCGCCACAGCTGTGGGCTCACTGTGCAGTGAATCTCCACAAACATACAATATGGTCAGCCCCTAAGTAACATTGTCTTGAAATGTTCATCTGACTTGCAGTGAAATATAGCACTATATTTTGAGTTCAAGTGTCGCCTCCCGAGTGACACAGGCTTTGACGTAAGCCCATTCCACCATATAACAGTCATGCTACAGAACCTCCCTCCCCTCACCCTAATAAACACTCAGGGAATCTCTCCCCTCTTAAGCTAAGCTGGACAGGGCAGGCATGAGAAGGACCCTGCTGGCTTTCTGTCACCACCGCCTTATGAGGGCAACCCGCCCCTTCTTCTTGGCATACCGAGTCTAATCTAGCTAGTGGTGGCTGTGTAACAGTCTCATCCACCCACAGATCACCTCTGCCCCACAGTTCTTAGGTCAAGAACTCCCCAGAGGATTCCAAACACACCCGGCGGTGGCAGGTCTGCTCCCTGGAGACAGGATCCTCACTGTCACCTGATGCACCTGGCGCAGCTCCGTTTTGCGCCTATACCCTAATTCGGGCCAGTGAGGCTTCAAGAGATAGACCTGACCATATTTCTAGCCTCGTACTCAACCCTTTCGGCTGCCAAAGATTTCATCAACCGCCAGAGCGAAAGAACGTGCCGGGTGCGGGTGCGGGTGTGGCTTCTGAACACAGGGACATGGCAGCATGTGAGGTTGTGATCAAATTTTCTAGACACAACCCGGGTTAGAACTCAGTAGCGGCCTGAGCAAGAAGGGGCGGTTACCCACGGAAGTCAGTCAAGGCCTGGGGAGAGCAACAGAAAAGAGCGTCGTTATCCCATTTCACAGATGAGGAAGCTGAGGCCTAGAAAGAGGACGGAATTTTCAGAGCGGGAATCCGAACCCGGCTCAAACTTCAGCCTGGCACTCGGCGCTGCCCTTCCCTCGCGCCCCGTGACCTTAACGGGCACGTGCTGGTCCCTTGCCCCCTCCCACCATTGTCCAACTCGGCGCGGCTCGGGGGGCTTCCCGGAGGCCCGCGGTGGGCAGGCCCGGGGTCGCCGGGCAAGAAGCGCACCCGGCACGGCGGGAGGGACCGGGGCGATCCGCCCCTGCGCCGCCGGCGCTGCCTCTGTCCATGGTCAAAGCAGCGGGGTAATCCGCCTTTCTCTTCCGCCCGCCGAGCCCATTCATATTCTAATCACAGCGCGGCCGGCCCGCGAGCCGCCACTTTCCCCGGGCGGCAGGAGACCCCCCCCCCCACTTGCGGTCCGCCAGCCCGGGGCCCCTCCTCTCGCCCGCACTTTCATCTGCACCGGGAAGGGTTCCCTGGGAAAGCCGCGTCCCCATCTCGGACGCTGGGGCTTCTCAGCAACTCCTTTGCGGGCTGTGGGACACCAAGAGGGTGGCGGAGGGGGGAGCCCGGGGACATGGGAAGAGGGAGGGACCCGGACGCAGACAGACTGACATACAGGGTTATGGGAAGAGGAGGGGGGGTGGGGATGGGGGTCCCAGAGACCCAGAGGGACGTAGTCCTAGGGAGAGACAAAGAGACACGCAGCCGGAGAAACGGAGACCCGGAGAGACCCGTAGGGCAGGGCGAGGAACGGGGGTGGGTGGGGGAGGAGGGTGCTACAAAAGTTCTGGAGGAGACGAGCCAGCCTGCCCCTCGTCCCTCGCTGCCAAGGGTCCTCCTTGTGTCTCAGACTGGAGATGGGAAGCTAAGGCTTCGGTTTCCCCTTCCCCACCCTCCCACACACGTCCGCGGGTCTGCGTGGAAGAAACTCGACATACCCCCTTTGCTTCTCTCCAGGGCCCCTACTCAAAATCTAACTCGACGGAAACGGGACGTGTCTCAAGGGGAAAGGGGAAAAAAAAAAGAGCTGGGCCCACTCGTGGCCGCAGAGGAGACTCCCAGGGCTCGGACACCTTCTGCATCCCCCTCCATGGCTGCACCGCGCGGGGGCCCTGGCGCGGGAGGGCTGGAAGGGGGGGGCAGATCTAAGCCAATTTTGATTTCGCCTATAATGAGTGCCGGGCTAAGGCTGGAGAAGGCCTCTGGAACTTTAAATAAGAAAAACGTTGCTAATGCTATAATAGAAGGGGGAAGTCGGAGGGCTGGGATTGCGTCGCTCTGAGCCCCCCTTTTCGGAGGCGGCTTTTCTTATTCAAAACAGGCCCACAATGGGCTTCACAGTGCGCCTCGCCACGGCCCCATCTGACGAGCGGCCATTCATCAGGCCCGCTGGCCTATCAATGACATTGCTCCCATCGGGGCTCCTATAAAATGATGTTTTTTCCCATGAAACATCCGCAAACATTTTGACGGGTTTGGCTTTGCCCGACTGGATTACTGAGTGTCCCCTCGCTCGCTCGCTCGCTCCCTCTGCTCCAGCTCGCTTTCTTCCCTCGCTTCTTCGCCTCCTCTTTTCTTTCGTCTGTTCTTTCCCCCCCTTTTATCCTTTTGCCTCCTCGCCCATCATCTCCCTCTCTCTTGCTACCCATTCCTTCCTCCCTTCTTCCCCCTTCTCCCTGGGCAGCTCTAGCACAGGGGATCCCCAAATATCAGGACTTTTGGGGGGGCGTCCGTGCTGTCCATGGGAAGAGCATGCATTGTGGGTTACTGGAGGAACCCGACATGGATTCCACAGGTTAGTCCTCGTGGGACTGGGGGTGGGGGATTGGGGGGAAAGCAGCAGGGGCAGGGAGGAAGGACTTGAGAAAGCTGCAAAAAGTTCAGGCAGGTCCACTTGACAGCTCCCAGGACAGGAGGAGTACAGAAGTTTTCGGTCCAGCGCTAAGTGTGTAAAGCGGATGCATGGAAGTGTGTGTGCGTGTAAATGCGTGTGTGCGCGTGCGCGCACGCTGCGGAGCGCGCTTTCACTTGTACATAAGTTGCATAAAGATGCTCTCTGGCTCGCGGCGAGCTCGAGGTGCTGCGGTTTGCAGTAACTTTGCGAGCCAGCCTCCCTCTCCGGGGCCCCGCGGTTGGCCTGGCTTTAGGAAGGATAGTGGTGTGCTCAGGATCTGGGGTGAGGGCCCGGAACGCTCCAAGGCGGGAGGAGGGCGACCGCGTCTCACCGCGCGCGGGAGGTGGAGGCTCTTGCTGCTGGAGCCGCGCAGCTGGAGGGAGTGGCCGCGGCGAACCCGGTGGTCCTGGGGGCTGTGGGAGATGGGAGCCCTGGACTGTAGCCTCCCTTACGCCAAGAGGCAACCCACTAGCGTCTGGCTCTACACTGAGTAACCTAGTTGGGGTTGGGGGAGCCGAATACAAAGCGTCAGTAGAGGCCTAAGTTCTGGCATTGAGTTTTGCGAACTACTCTTCGGTTAGAGGGCTGTGTAGAGGACATCAGGCACTAGGGTCGCCATGGTTCACAACAGAAGGGGAAGGCATGGGATCTCTTACAACGAAAATACTCAGCATCTCCGTGGTTCTCCAGCCGACCGTCTGTAGCTTCTATATCTGGCATCGTTGGAAATGCCACATTTCTAAATCTCAGTTACTTTCTCTATATCCTTTCCACGTAGAAGTTCTCTAAAAGTTTACTCTCTCCCCTAAGTTCAGTCTCTGCACCAAGCTACTCCAGTCCCTGCTGGGCCGCAGCTTTGGAGTTTCTTAGGGGTGATAGAGGTAGTAGCTTGGACAGAGGCTGCAGTTTGATTGAAGCCTGGGAGAATGTGAGGGCATCGTAACCGAGCAACAAGTGCCTGCTGGTCTCAGCTGTGCCCTCACACAAATAACTTACTTGCAGATCAACACCACAGACATCTCTGCCCACACCACCTACTCTAGGCAGGTCTCAAAAAGATTGAGTAATGGGTTAAGTCATCTAGATAGCTTCCCAGAGGTCGTTCTTCGGTTCTGGGAGGAAGGTTCCAGGCCTCTCCTGGCCTACTTTGCAGACCTGGTGGCGGAGACACGGACCCAGGGGTATCAGCGGCATTCCACGGGTACTTTTCTGTCTCTGAAGCAGTCAAGCCCTCACGTTCCCCAGGGTGGCTGTGAGCCCCCCTAGAGTGGCTAAAGCTTAAGCCTCCGAAGTCCTGCTAATCTGCGAACACACACGGAGGCAAGAATCGGCCTTGCCTGGGGAGTGCACCCGGCTACGCAGATCTCAGGCCCTGTTATGTTCTTCACACCCAGTGATACTGGTCGTGGAGAGGGAAGAGCAAACCTTTGCTTATATATATATAACTCAAGGAAAACCTCTTAAGAGCTACAGCATTAAAAGTGAATGTCTTAACGAGATTAAACCTATTTATACAGAATTAGTTGCTGAGGATTTTCAAGGGGTCGGTACAGGATCTCGGGCCTTTCTCATAACCCAAATCAGGCATGTCCCAGCTGGGCTTTTAACTGATCCCTCCACAGGACTAGAGAGTGCTGTAGAACTGCGGATACGTTCTATTTTTAATCCCGAATTATTAGGTGGTTGTGGGGGGGACTGGCCAGCTCCACCCCAACTACAAACATCCCAAATGAGTTATGGAAACCCTAAGTGCCTCCTCCCTTCCACTCCCTTCTTATACCTAAGAGATATCGGTAGATCACACTCCTGAACTCAAAATCAAAAGTTTTGGTTAATGGCAGCAATTGAGAAGTCATTCCAGGCACACCAGGTGACATTTCACATGCTAAACTACGGACAAGCGAAGTGCGGCGAGGTCTGATCCAGGAGCCTACATTCGCCTCCCTTCCAGAGAATTAATCCAATTAGTCTTTCTTCTGAGTTTCCCTTGTTATGTAAAAGATTCATTCCCCTCCCCGGGCGTGCAGAGCCTAGCGCTCTACTGGGCAGTTCGATTCTGTTTTCCTAGTGTAAGGTTGCATTCGACTACAAACACAGAATCAGTTATTTCGTTCTTAACGTGCCCAAACAACGGGCTCACAGTAGTTGCTGGAGCGAAGTCCAGAGCATCCATGTTCAGAGGGGGCCGGCAAGCCGATGCTACAGTCTCTGTCTTTTAAAAGGAAAATCCCCGCAAAGTGCCTCGGGCATGAGAGAACCGTTTTTCTGGGGCCGAGGCTCTAGTGGCCTGCTTCGGGCCCACTTCAGCGTGACCTGCGGAAACTCACCCCTTTGTTCCGCGCATCGAGCTGGTAATATATTCCTTGAGTTTTTCCAAAATACACTACAAGTGTGGGGCCAAGACAATGGCCCCGTCGGGGGAGGCCCTGGAGCCGGCGCGCGCCTCTTGGGTCCTCCGTTCTCTGGTTTCTCAACACCACAAAGCAAAGTCCCTCTAAGACTGGACTCTGGCGGCTTCACCAAGCTCGGCCGGGCTGCAAAGGCAGCTGTTGCGCTCAGGATCCATGGTCGTGCCGGTGCGTCGGGACCGATTTTACAGTTAGCGCTATTGCGCTCGACCCACCCCGTCTCAAAGTGGGTTTTCAGGCACGTTTGGCCCTCGCTTTCTGCGAGGGCTGCTGGAGGTGGCTACTTGTTCGGGGTCGTTCGGGTATGATTCCAGATGCTTTTTACTCACAAGTTTGAGAATGAGCAAGGAAAAATTAATAGACTTTTTGGCAACCAAAAACTTGTGCAAAGTGGGGCCGGGACAGGTTGGTCAAACGTCAGAAGGGTCGTTTCTTGTTAAACGGGATGGCTCCTTAGAGTGGTGCATTGTGGCGCTCCAACTGGAAGCTTCTAACTCTACCCAGTTCCCCCCCCCCCATCCTACGCCTCCAAATCTCAGAACTGGGGCGTCAAAGATTCTCGAATCGGATCTGAATTCCTGGGGCCCACTGGTGGGAGACACGCAGGGAGGGTGGCGTGGTACTAAGTCCAACCTAGTTTCGTGGGTCCAAAGGTGAGACATCCTGGGGCCTTAGGTTTTTGCCCATGGGGGAAGAGAGTCCCCAGAGGGACAGGCCTGGAGCCTCCTGCATCTTTCCCCAGAAGAAGCTCTGGGTAAGTAGAAGCCTTCTTTTGTAGCCAGGGGCCTACAAAAGCTAAACCAGGAAGCAGCAAGAGATCTAAGCCTTGTTCCTCTGCCGAACCCGTCTCACTCTCCCTAGACGTGCATGGTTGAGTGTGTGTGTGTGTGTGTGTGTGTGTGTGTGTGTGTGTGTGTGTGTGTGTGTGTGTGTGTGTGCACGCGCGTGTGCGTGTGTGTATATGTGTGTGCGCTTGTGTGGCCGGAGAGGTGAACTTGCGTGGTCCCACTCTTGCCACCTGTTAGCATCTGAGCTTGGCAGCAGGGTCAAGTGAGTGTCCCGAGGTCCTGGATTCCAGATACCCACGGTTGCAGTTTTAGGCCACTGCGGCCCTAGAACACAGGCCTGACTCTACCGGCCTGCAAGGGCCCCGGATAGCGCACTTTCTCAGCGCAGTACCCAGAGACCGGGAAAGTTAGCCAGGGCTGCTTGGTGGCTCAGGCCTGGGATCTGAACAACCACCGCCCCCACCCCCCTTACCCCCAGAGCGTCGCCATGGAGACTGCTGGAAGTTGGTGGTGGAAAACAGACTCAGCGCAAAGCAAAATATTATGAGTGCAGTTGGGGTGATTTCAGGGGGGCGGGGGACCCGAGGGCATGAGCGGGAGCCAGAGGCTGACAACAAAGGGCCTAGAGCAAGGAGGGAGAGGAGTCTGCTTGGAGCCTCCCCTGCGCTGTGTGAGTGCTGGACGGTCCTGCTTCCCAGAGGGGCCAAAATCTAATTTCTCTCCAGCAGCTACACCTTTTCTCAGCCGGTTTGTGCACCCTCGCCCCCACCCCACCTCTCCGGGTCTAGCCTCCCTCCTGGTCCTGAGTGAGGCGCCAGCTGGACAGTACGCACCCCTCCCCAAGAGCCACAGGCTAGCGAGCCAGCGAGAAAGATTCTGTCTTTTCTTCCCCACGACCCATGGGTCACTCAGGAGGAATTTTCTCATCCCACTCCTTACATGGGATCTGAAAAGATGGTGAGTTAGGTGCCTGACCAGACATCTAGGAGGTAGAGAGAGTATCCTATTTGACAGTTTCCTACCTCTCACATGCATCCTTCATCCTTCTACAGCTACTTGTCAACCAAGCCCTTCCCAGACTGTGTCTTCTCCTTCGACAGCTCAAACTGGGATTCTCCAACAAGTTAGACCTAGACTCTTCCAGGTTAGATTTTACTACAGGGTTTAGGAAGCAGTATGCGAGGATATTATGTTACTACTGTCTGGACTATGTTACAACAGTGACTATCTCCCCAAAGCAATAATATTCTAAATTACAAGGGAGTCACTTGGCAAGTTAAGAGTCAAGAACCTTGAATAACTCATTTTAAAAGATCCCCAGTTTCCTTTCTCAATGTCAGTCCGAGGTGCATTCTTACTGCCACAATTCCCAATTCTGGAAAGGATGTACAAAAAGGCACTAGATTTTACCGAAACTGTATTCAGTGTCATCAGAGGCTTCTAAATGTTGACGGCAGCAGCAGAGGACCTGACATATGTTGGAGAGGAACACGCAACAAGCCAGTGTTTCAAAATGCACAAGTCAGTGTTTCCAAATGCACTGTCAGAGGAGAAACACACCGGAGCCCCTTTCTTGCCTCTCCAACTCCCCTGATGACAACTTGGGCAAAAGAGCCCTTCCCATTTGGTCTGAGACTGTTGACTCACCATAAATACGGAGTAGATAGAAAAATGTCTGTACTCAAATACCCTACCCTGTAATTCCAGCCCCACTATGCCTCACTCCTGGGGGGAGTGGCTGTGAGTCCAAGGCCAGCTTGGGCTAAATAACAAATCCTCAACCAGCTAGGGATACTTACACGATATTATCTCAAATAAACAAAATGGCTATGTTTTAGCTAACATTGTGCTGCCCAATGACATACCTGTGCCCATGTGTCTAATGACACACACAGCACGTGACACTGTACAAGTACTTTTGCCTGTATAGTAGTTTCAGGGACATCGGTCCTTACAAGTCCTGTATGAGGGAGGCATGGAGAAGGTGCTGTGGAGAATGGCTGTTCCTTTCTGTCCCCACTGTTGCAAGGCCCTGCTTCTCAGATAAGCTGCTATGTCTTCCGTGCTGTCACTGACAAAGCTGAGATCTGAAGTGATGACATCACAAACAGAATGCTGGCGGGTGAGAGCTTCACTTCCTCAGACCCCTGACTGCCCACCCTACATGTTCTACAGGTCTCTGGGGACCCTCTTCGGCTGCCCCTCTAGGGGTCCCGAAACTCTTCAGGATGGAAAAGGTGGGCAAAACCTCTGCTTTCACCCTCCCTCTCTCCTTAGAGACCGGCAGTTTGATGAGAGTTTGGGTGGGATTGTTGGAGGGACTCAGGAGAAAGTGGAGTTCTTTGGGTTTCACTCAGCCTCAGTTTGGGCGACAGACTCCGAGGACATCAGCCTACAGACCCTGCTGTCAAGGATTTCAGAGTGTGTCTCAAGGCAAATGCTACAAGGGACAACCTAAGGGTTGTCCTCAAATTAAGAGGCAACAGTGATATCAGGTGGCACTGGTGTCAATGCTTCAACAGACAAATCACCGTTAGCCCCTTAAACATTACCAGGACCCTGCATAGTCCCCCTATAGGATGAAGCAGTTGAGGTACTGCTGTTGATGGCAGTAACAGGAAGGCCAGAAGTGAAGGAAGGCTGCTTCCTCTCCCAGTCCACCTTCTTGGTCACCCTTCTGAATAATTTTACCCCAAAGCAACAGGGTAGGATTTGGCTTTAGGTGGATCTGACACCTTGGTGGGAGAAAAGTGACCATATGAGCATGAAGAATCACACACTGTTAGCTTTAGAGAGAGAAAGTGCTCTTGCAGAAGGCCGAGTTCTACACAGAAGAGATGTTTATATAATAGCAAAAGTGGCTGAACATTGACCTCAAACAGGGCATTCTTGTATTCACTCATTCATTAATTCATCCAGGAAAACCCTGCATCTATCCGTGTGTATCTGACACGGTACTTAACAAAAAAGGTTGCCCCTGCTCCTCTAGGACATAAACTGGAAACAAGTACATAAATGAGTGGAAAATTTCAGCAAGTGAGAAACATGAAGGAAAACCCAATGTGAACTAGTGGAGACAGAGGGTTGCCCTCCACCTTCTATGGGTCAGCCCTGCCAAAGAAGCTGCATCCCTCTGGCCTGACTCTCCACATTGCCAAGTTTCTGTTTTCTCTTGGGTGAAAGTATCCAGGAGAATGGCAGTGAATCCACTGCGTGGAAGTGAGGGAGCCTGGTTTTAATACCTACAAGACATCATTACACTAAGACTGTGAAATGCATCATCCCCACCAAAAGTTACCGAGAAAGACTGTGCTCACAGGGCTTAAGAGTCAGAGTGACAGGCAGAGCACACAGTGGACTCCAGACACAGCTGTGTCAAGTGACTTTCTGAGCCCAGGAAGGTGGCTTGGCAAGGTACACAGTAGCTCCACCTTGTAAGATTGTTACATAATGTCCTCTGCTTTCTGGAAATACTAAGTGGAAACTGTCATTTAAAAAACTCCTAAGTTTAAAATAGCCCCCCCCCCCGCTGTATAGTTATGATTAATTCTCTTTATTGCTGTTAATCTCTTACTGTACCTAATTTATAAATTAAACTTTAGTATACATATTGATGTAGAGCAAAAAGAAAAAGTACATATAGATCTGTCTAGGGTTCTAGGCTTTGCACTGGGGTCTTGGAAGGTTTCCTAGTGAATGGGGGAGGGGCAGCTGCATCTTCGAAAAATATCATATTTTGTTTTATTTTGAGACAGGGTCTCACTGTATAGTCCCCACTGGCCTACAGTTCACTGTGTAGACCAAGTTGGCTTTGAACACACAGAGATTCGCCTGCCTCTGCCTCCTGAGTTCTGGGGTTAAAGGTGTGGACCATCAGGCCTTGCCCTATTAATCTCATTTTTAAATGTGTTTTTTAATTTATATTTTATTATTCTGGGGGAGATGGGGGTGTCCATGCACTGTGATTTATGTGTGAAGGCAGAGGACAGTTCTGCAGGAGTTCTTCGTCTCTTTCCATCTTTTATAAGTGTACCGGGGATCAAACTCAGGTCACCAGACTTGTGGCATACAGCTTAATCAATTAAGTCATCTCCTTGCCAGCCCTAAAATGCCTTCCCTGTACCTTATTACTCACCCTGTTCCAAGCAATGGCAGTTCATCCAGGGGATAAGGGCATGATGAGAGGTGACAGGGTACTACAAACAACCTACAGTAATCCACCATTTGTTCCCGAGTCTGGGACTCAGGAACAAAACTGTCTCAACTCCTTCTTTTTCTTTTATGAAGGAGAAGGTGGTGATAGAACAGCCAGTGAAGTGCATAGCATTTTCATCAAAGCAAAGAATGCTATATCCCCTCAATTTACAATAACCCTTCAAACCATGAAGATACATTTTAATTTACTGATGAAAAAAAGTAGAAATATAAAGAAAGAACTCCTCTATTCTATAGAAAAGAAATGTGTTTTTTGTCTTTTGGATTCATTTGAAGTTTAGTTGGCATGATTTCATTTGACAATGCCCTAGCTGCTTCTGTCTCATACAGAGACCACAGAGCGCTGTCCAGGGAAGCATGAGCTATTAAACAAGGTGACGGCACATGCACCTTTAGATAACCTAGCAAACAGCACATTTCAGGTATGTGATCAATCACAGATATGTGTTAAAATATGATTTCTGGTATATATGACAGGGCGTAGTGGGAAGAGCATGGAATTTGGAGTTGCTAGATAGACCAAAGTTTAAATCTTTGTTAGTCGGTATTTAGCTGTATGTTATATCTTCTCCAAGCTTCAGTATCCTTGTTTGCAAAGTTCATCCACGCCTAGGATTACTATGAAAATCAGACAAGACTGTGCACATTACTTAATTTAGCACATAACCCCTAGAAACTGCTTAGTCAATGCCAGCCCCTGATGTTATTAACTGTGGCCCATCTATGCTCAATTCTTGGTACCTAGTTGGAAAATGAGGACAGGATCTCTGGAAAAAGTGTAGACTGCCTCAGTATGTCAAGGATGCTTGCTGTCTGGACATGTAAAAATTCTAGGGGTGGATCCCAGGGCCTCGAGGACTCTTCTGTGGAGCTCTGTCTGGCCTCACTGTTACATTGGGACAGTTCTTTCTTTTCAAAAAAGGCTGAAGTTGAGGAATAAATTTCATCTTTACCTTTCCCATGACCTAAAAAATGCTCTTGTTTGCTATGATTTCACTCTTATGTTCCTCAGTCTATAAAGGAGGTGGAAAATACTTCATTGTAGGAGTGATAGCTGCTGGCTCGAGTTCAGGTCCTGGGGGAGGGAGGGAGATCTGGGGATGGTTGGAGGAGATGTTTTCTGGACACCCTGCCAAAGTCCCCAGAAACGCCTTTTACTGTTCTGGTTCTGGAATGAGCCACCACTGATCACCTATTTTGATATTACTCTCCTCTGCCAGCTTGCAGACCGCACTTGTTTCAAGACTAAATCATTTTATGTGGCTTCCAGGAAGCAGTAGGCCTGGCCCTTCAAAGTCATTTCATCAGGGAAGGAAGAGATTGAACATGTTTACCTTCCTGCAGCATCTGAACGTGCGATGTGTCTCCAATGGGTCTACACTGGCCTTGCTGCCCTGTGCTGTTACTGTCTCACTTCCTTGACACAGTGTCTCTGGACCTGCATCTACACTAGCAGGGTCTGAGCTCCAGCAGCCCCTCCTGTCTCCATCTCATGCAGCAATAGGGTTACAAGCCCGTGGGTGGCCACATCTATCGGGATTTGAACTTGGGTCCTTCTGCTCCTACAGTAAGCACTCTTACCTTCTGAGCCATCTCCCCAGCATGCATATACATGCAAAAATAAGTCATATATATTATGTATTTAATATAGGAACAAAATGACCATTTGTTCTGTTCTGTTTTTGTAATTTGATTTCTACCTAAATGGTGGCTTTTGTTATTAAAAGTCAGATAGACTAAGACACACACACACATGCACACACACACAAAAGAGAGAGAGATCATAAAAATCAGAAAAGAATGAAATGCTGCCATATGCTTTCACCTGAATTTGGCCCAAACTTAGGCAACTAGGAGAGTATTAACCTGTTCTAGGAAATTAGGTGTTTTCTAGTGTGTTGTATTTGACCATGAGGATAGGAATTCTTTTTATTTTAAATTGTGCTTACCTATACATTTTTAAAAATTATGCATATAAATATTTAGCTTGCATGTGTATTTGCATCATGTGCATGTCTTGTACCTGTGGGGGCTAGAAAAGTACATCAGATTCCTGAAACTGGAGTTATAGGCAGTTGTGAACCACCACATGGGTGTTGAGAATTGAACCTGGGTTCTCTGAGAGCAGCCAGTGCTTTTAACTGAGGCGTTTCTCCAGACCCAGGAACATGAATTCTTTAAACTGTGTGCTTGGGTTCTACTTTTGTGGTTATTTAATCCTCAGTAAACCCCCAAAGTATAATCTGCCCATGCACAACCAATAATTATTGAGCAGAGAATCTGAAGACATTGGTTTATGTTGTGCTCATTTTAAAGACACAAGGAAGCTCTGGGGACAGTTTGTATCCTAGCAAAGGTTAGTTAGTGCTCTGGATCTGTCTTCTAACCAGATAGCTGTACCAGCGTTGTTTAGATGCAGCCTAAGTGAGACTGAATACCGCAGATATTTACTTGAGAAGAGAATTACCACTTCCTAAGAACTGATGCCAAGACCATCATGGTGGGAAAAATGCAGCATCAGTCCATGCAAGTGACTAGATCTTCGAGTTGACTTTGAACAAGGTCATTTAAACTAATTATATTTTCAAGCCAGCATCTGATTTTGAGGCACAAATGCATCTTGTTGAGAAAACTGTCAGTTTGTCTTGAGTCTTACAGCTGCTTCTGTAAAACCTTGTGCTTTGCATTAGATTGGGAGTAGGATGTTTCCTTGGATGTTAGAATTATAGAATTTATAATTTTAAAAGTGATCACGAGTGTTTTTTTTTTTTTGTATTCTGTGTTATCTCTTTTAGGATCATTAGGCTAAATGTGAGCTGTGCATGCACTCAACCTGTTTATAGCTGATGTGCTGAATCTAAATGTTCATAAGGAAGTCTAGTTCCTTTTGGAGTAATCAGGATTTTATATATCTCCAGAACTGGACATACGTTACAAATTCAAACTTACTAATTATGGAATTGATCGATTAAACATTTTCTTGTTTATGTTGTGAATTCAGTTCTGCAGCCGGAATCTAGGCTGAAGGGAAAATTATTGTCTGCCTAAAGTTCTTTGCTCCACCGGTGATGAGTATTTGGGGTAAATTTTTTATTCCTACGAGTTTTGACTAATAGTTGTTGACTCTTCTGTGAAATACAAAATACAAACATAAAGCAATTTCTACAGAAACTATGATTTGGCATCATGGAACATACATCATCTGGCTGAGAAAGTTTGGGAGCTTGTGAGGAGAGACTTGGAGGCCTCACTTAACACTGAAACCTGGAGAAATGCAAGATCGGTCTCCAGAGGGCTGAGCAGCTGCTGGGAGAGGGTCCTTCGTCCTGTTGAGCTTTATTTTCAACTCTGTGGGCAGAGGTTTTGAGGTTGCTGTCCCTTGGGTAGGGGACCTTTCTACAAATGCCATGGTTTTAGATTAACAAAGAAGAGAAGAGGAGGAGGGAGGGGGAGGGGAGGGGGGAGGGAGGGGAAGGAAAGATGAGAGACAAGAACAGAACTACTTTGAAGCCATTTTGGCAACTAACTGCAAGGTGACTAGATATTTTCAAAATTGTCAGTTTCCTCCTATTCAAGCAAGCCTTTTTTAATACTCAGTAGGTTACCAAAAAAATTCCCAACACTATGTGAAATACTTACACATGGTTCCTCACTTACTGATGTATGTTGAACTCATGGCATTATTTATGGGGTACACTGTCATGGGGAACTGGCTGCCTATGGGCACTGTGACCTGGCACTGGCAGGAAGCAGCTGACTGAGGATGCTCACAAGTAACCAACCCTTCCTGCAAGACACTTAGCGTACATACAGCATGCCTTGCATCTCAGATCATTTGAAGCTTATAGCAGGGCCAGTAGCTCCTTGCCCGCTTGGTGAATTTGACATCTTACATACATCATTCAGGGCTTCATACCTATTTTCCTTAGACAAGCTTTCATGTGGAAGAGGTTCAAAATAAGAACCTTGTTGTTAAACATAAACTCCATGTTAAGTGCGGAATCACAGGACAGGCAGTGTTGGTTCTACATGCCTTACAAGACACAGTGTAAATAACTGAAGGAATACACAAAAGGCTCTCCTAGGACTTGGCACACTGTAAATGATGAACACACAATGACATTCACTTTCTTCTGGGTAGTGGGATTTCCAAGACAACCCCTCACCCTCAGAGTCATATACGTTAACCTTGAGTGGACACTGGGTACGTGTGACCCAGGGGTGGGTATGAAGAATGGAACCACAGGAGACCCCTCTGTGATGTATGTTCCATGTGCGGACACACAGACTGTAGCCTGGGCAGTAATGAAGACAAAGAAGTAGTTTTTGGAAGGGATGGTAGTGTGGGCAGATAGAGATCTCTTTCCAGCATTAAAAAGCATGAAGTCTACCATAGATGAGCAGGGGGAAAAAAGGAAGGAATGATTTTGCCTGAGAGAAGGATTTGTTTGTTGGTGCCCTGTCTCAGAAGTTCAGGTCCAGTTGAAATTTGCTTGGGGCTATGGCCTGGGGTTTTATGGCTATGAGCATCACCTAACAGAGCACTGGAAAAGAAATCCGACATATTTAAAGACATTAAGACTTCCAAGGATCTGATAATTGTGGTTTTTCTATGAGTTTAAACAATATTGTAATGATAGACACTGAGAAATTTTGTATCTGCCGATGTTAGGTAGTGGTAGATGCGGCCCGCAGAAAAAGGAGGGTGATGAAATTAGTCTAGGCCAGGTCTGTGGTTGTTTAACCTACGTGCTATTCTGTTTGTAGAGATGTGCTCTGACACTGGATTTATCCCCTGTAGGAGACAGAGATGGAGCTCCTTCCTCCCCTCTGAGCCCATTTTTGTGAGTTGGTAACTGGACAAATATCACTGGAAAGGGAGTAAGATTCTTATTAATTCTTGCACCATGCACGCAGTGACCTTAGTGACTTCAGAGTTGTATATATTGAGATCTTCTGGGATAGAAGCAAGCACAGTGCATGGTCACTGTTTGGTTATCAGGATTCAGGTTCAATCCCACCCAGGGATAGTAGCCACGTGACTGTGGGCAGGTCAGTACCACAATGATTGTGTTGGTAAAGAGTTCCACTCAGTCAGAGTCTACATCTTGGTGGAATGTTCTTAGTTCCACTTGGAGTGCCCTGTGTGGATTAGTGATGGGTGCAGACACCAGTGTGGGATTTTCTTCCTTTACTCAGAGCTTTCTCACTGCATCTGTCCTGGCGCAGCAACCCTGTGGGTATCCCACGGCAAAGGACACTATCAATCATCTAACACAAAATCATAAACTTAAGGCATTATGGGGGTTTTCACTTGTTTTACAATTTTATTTGGGAGGGACTGGTAACAGGCTCACGCTAGTTGAAAGTAAACTGTGGGTGCCATCTTGTCTTAATGTCCAAAGGCAGGCATGCCTGACAGACTCGAGCAGTTGACTTTCTTCAATGGGGACTGTGAAGTCTCAGTTGGCTGTAGTAAAGCTTCTCACTATTAAATGTGCCCAGGGTAGATAATACCCCCCTCCTCTTTCTCCAAGCCTCCTTCTAAGGTCATGTTTAGGCAATGCCAGATGGAGATGCCTGAAAGCACTCTACCTGTTCCCACTCTACTTAAAAACACTGAAGGGTGTCCAACCAGCTACTGAACAAGGACTGCATAGCCAGGCTTGGATGTGTGCCAGATGAGGTGGACTCTGCACTTATGTGCAGAAGAAACATTATTAAGTATGAGCAGTAACTGCCAAGGTGCCTGTTTGCCTTTTAAATTATATTTTATTGGTGTGTGTGTGTGTGTGTGTGTGCATGCTCATGCATGTGTACACACACATATCGGTATCAAATTTGACATATAGGTGTCAAGGGACAACTTCCTTTTTCTTTTACTGAAAATTGATTCTTTTCTCACGTAATATATCCTAATTATATTCCCCTCCCGGTTCCTCCACACCTTCCCTTCCCTTTCTGTCTCTCATTAGAAAAGAACAGGCTTCTAAGATAATGATAAAATGTACTAAGATTAAAAAAAAAAAACTATCACAATGATATCAACAAAGTTGGAGCAAACCCACAGGAGGAAAAGAGCCCAAGAATCAGAGGCCCACTCAAGGACATGCTTAGAAATCCTGTCAAAACACTAAACTGGAAGCCATAACAGATGCAGAGGACATGGTGCTGACCTGTGCAGGCCCTGTGCATGCTGCCTCAGCCTCTGTGAGTTCAATGAGCTTTGCTCATGTTGATGTGAGGCCTGTTCTTCTGCTCTGCTCCTTTCCCTCTGGCTCTTACACTCTTTCTACCCCTCTTGTGTGGAGCTCCCTTAGTGCTGACAGGAGGGATTAATGGAGACATCCCTGAGTGGTTCAAGGTTTCTTACTCTCTGAGTGATGTCTGGCTGTGGGCCTCTATATTTGTTTCCATCTGCCGCAGGAGGAAACTTCTCTGATAATGGCTGAGCAAGTCATTAATCTATGAGTACAGTAGAGTGTCATTAGGAGTTACTAATTTTTTTTTTTTTAAAGAGCAATAGTATTGGGTTTTACTCTAGGACCTAGGTCCCTGGGTTATCTAGTCTCTGGTGGCTGGTCACCCACCCAGTGTCAGGCATGGATTCCGTCTTGTGAAGTGGGCCTTAAATCAAATCATATATTGATTGACTGATCCCACACGTTTTGTACCACACTGATTGCATGGTTGTATCTTGCAGTGAGGAGATTGTAGATCAATGGTTTCATGGCTTGGTCAGTGTTTGTTTCTTTTTGGTAGCATGCAACGAACCTTCTTATATCAAAGACACTAGAATGCAGGGGTGAAGCTCTATGTAGGCACTAGCTTGACTTCTCCATGTTCGGTGAATTCTGTAAGTGTTGTCCTTAGCAAAGGGACTTTGCTGTCAGTTTGGGGAGAGTAACTGATTGGCTTAGCCTGGGTTGTTTGGGAATTCCCATAGGAGACCTTTGGCCAACTACTTAATTAGCTATAACCCAATCCCAGTGCTGGAAGCTTCATTTGGGTGACAAAAAATGACCAGTTATGACTCTATCTCCCCTGTTATTTGTATTTCATTTAGATCACCTTGATATATGTATATTTCTTAGGACATGGCTACTGTGTTGGCTTTCCATACTACCTCTCAAGTGCACTGTCATTTTATCTGTATCTCCCTATATTTCCCCCCTTAAATCCCTCTTCCCTCCACGCTCGATCCTCCTGTTCCAATCCCAAATCCACTTCCCTTTCCTAACAGGTTCTACCTGTCCCCCGTCTGGGTCTGAGTTACCTCACTCTAGATGAGTTTTTCCTAGTTCCATCCATTTGCCTGCAAAGTTCATGATGTCATTTTTTTTTTTAAATAGCTGAGCAATAACCCATTTTGTAAATGCACATTTTCTTTATCCATTCTTCAGTTGAGGGACATTTAGATTGTTTCTGGTTTCTGGCTGTTACGACTAGAGCAGCAGTGAGCATTGTTGAACAAGTGTTTAGGATGAAGTGCCCTTTGGGTATGCCCAAGAGTGGCATAGCTGGATCTTGAGGTAGATCAATTTCCATCTTCCTGAGGAACCACCCACTGATTTCTACAGTGGTTGTACAAGGTTACGCTCCCACCAGCAGTGGATGAGTGTTCCTGTCACTCTACATCAGATGACAGCTTCAAGAATTGGTTCTCTCTCTCATGTGAGTCCTGGAAATTGAACTGGCTTCGCAGCAGGTACCTGTCTCGGTGACTACCCTGTGAACTTCATGAGTGTGCTCTTCAGGCGCTTTGCTTGTGTTCCTTCCTCCCTCTGCTGTGCTCACACCTCTTCCCTCTGTTCTTCTAAGCCTGCCTTGCTAACTCCAGCTGTCACTGTAGCATTACTTCCTCTAAGAAGATTCCTGACTTAAAATAGGTAGATGCTTTCATTCCCTATGGTGCAGGGAATTATATCTTTGATTGTGTGATTATCTACAATGGAGCCAAACACTCCAGTCTTCTGTGAAGATACTGTGTCTGTGGTGTAAGCCGGCACCAGGCAAACGATCCTTTAGAGAGAGCTGACAGGTGAATAGTGGCATGGATGAGTATCAATCCCTTCATATGCTCCCCTTTTGGATCCCGTGTGGTTCAAGTCATCTATGGGAAGTGGTAGAGAGCATCAGACGGCTTCTTAGAACATTGGAATAAGTGTGAAGTTCTACCCTGGGGCACTGAGTCCCCACATGCCCCAGCCCTTTCTGACTGACTTCCTGTTGTTCTTCCATGCTTCTCCCTTCCCCAATACAGTGGTCTCCTGGATCCTCCTCACTCTCCAAGCCCACTTCCTGCTTAAGCATCTGCCCTCCAGTATCACCTACTCGGAACTACAGTTAGTGCTCTGCTACTTAACCAGTCAGTGCCTTGGGCCAACCTTCCCATTCTGTGGCTCTCACGTGACACTTACGCTCTGGAGTCATCCCATTTGTCTGTTTGGGTGTTTCCGCTGTAGGGCACAAGTCCTCTGAGCCAGGGTTTTTTTTTTTTTTTTTTTGGTTTGCTCAGTATTAGATCTTCAGCCTATCACAGTGCAGACACATCAATGTTTGGTGAATGTGGGAAAGAATAAAGGTAAACAGGGGTGGGGCTGTCTTTATGGTACAGCCCCTTCCTGGATGGAACCCAGGGGCCCCTGGGCTAGGGCCTGTGGTGTTGCCATGGTAACCACTGACCTGAAGAGCCCTTTGGAGAGGCCACAGTTGCTGCCTCCTAGAGTCCAAATTCTCTTGTGTGTTCCCACCAATGTGGAGCCAGGGAAGAGAAAGGAGAAATGGGAATAGCGTGATCCACAGGAAAGCATGCCCTGGTGCTGGAGGTGATAGACACAGGCCATGGCAACACCATTCCTCTGGTAATGACTGGGTTCTGGGGAAGGGACTGGAAGACAAGTCCTCCTTGGCGGTCAGCTGTGTGGCATATCGACCCTTCTATGTAGTGTTTCTATAGTTGTGTGAGCTTCTAAAATAAGCCCCAGTACAGTGTCCTGAAAGACTGCTTATACAGAGAGCATGACTCACATCTTCTATTAAAATCCTGGTGACACTTTCTGTCAGGCAGCCTTTGCTCGGGCATTGCATAAAACATTTCTGTTGTCACCAGTTCCTCAGAGGCAGACTCTGTGCTTCCTATTAACACTCCCACTGACAGGCCTGGCTGCCTCCTGGCCTTGTGATTCAGGCCTTTGCAAGTTATTCTTAAGGCACCAACACATACCCATGTCCTCTCTACCAAGTCCTTGGGTTATAGGTTGATGAACTCTTCACCTTTTCCCAGAACCCGCCTAGCCTTTCAGTGTGCTCTGCGCCCTTGTCTCTCTCTGAACACAGCCTTCTTGCCTTAAATGCCTTATTTTCCCCGTTTCTGTGACTGGTGGTGAATCTTGTCTGTGAAGCAGCTAGACTGAAACAGAAACGGTCTTCCCTCAACCGTAGTATCTTCATGTAAAGCTGCTTGTTTATGGCGGCCACGTGCCAAGAATCAAAATGCTGCCATTAGACAGACCCGACTGACATCAGCCACCGCCTACCTGAGCTGTATTACCTGGATTCTCCCTGTCTGCCGTAGCTTCCTTTCAGCAAATCAGTCAGTGGACCCTCTGCTGTGGTTTTTCTAAGGAGGAGAGATGAGGGAGGTGACACAGAGAAGCTGGAGTGTAGTGAATACTTGGTCACTGCTACAGTTCACATGCCCATGTGAACTTGTCTCTCAGCAGGGTGTTCTTGGGTTCTGGGAGATGGTACCTTCCTTATTTTACTATGAACCATAAAGCCGAGTGGATTAAGTGCTTTGGCATCTCTATTTTAGAGCATTTTTGAAGAATTCTAGTAGACACCACAGAGCTGGTCAGTAGTGAGGCTGGGACAGTCTACCAAGACCACTCTGTCTTGCCACTGACTTTGAACCAACTACCACCCGTGATTCCTCCATGTCAGCTACCTGGACCTTAAATGGACATGATACTGTACCTTTCTGGCTCCTTGAAGGGCTTGTTCCCTTGCTGACCTCTCTCTGTCCGAATTCCTCTTCTTCTGAGGCTTTTTCTGATAGAGGATCTCCCTGACTGGGATTCCATTTGCTGTTTGTTTGGCTGTTGGTTGATTAGTTGGCTGGTTGGTTGATTAGTTGGCTGGTTGGTTGGTTAGTTGGTCGGTTGGTTGGTTGGTGGGTTTGCATTAGTCCATCCCTGACAACTGGTTACTTAACTATTCTTAGCTCTTGGGGACGAGATATTGAACAAGGCAAATAAGGTTGTTACATATTAAGGATGGGAAAAGCAAATGATTGAAAACAAATGAACAGGCCTTGAGGCCCTAGTCCACTGGAGATAACTTGGGTTCTGGCTGAATAACTTTTGTTAGATTATAAGAAAGGCACATGGTAATTATGTGTAAAATGAATGAGTGGATAGGAAGCCTCAGGCCCCTGTGAACATGTTCTGCAAGATTTGAGGAATGTTTGGCTTCCGCCAGTCATTTTAATCAACTCCGCTAATATACCGACATGTATTAGTGAAGCAGAAGTCTAAGTCTGGGCTGCCTGGGACATGCTACCTCCTGGATGTGCAGCTTCCTACTTCTCCCACACCCAGTTAGGAAACACGATACTATATGCGATTCTGCTCAATCTCATCCTATGAAACAGAGAAAAGTCCTGGGAACATGGTTTTCTAAGCTTTGAGCCAAAGAGAAGAACATCTGCCCGAAGCAAAGCCGAGTTAGGTCTTGGGAAGTGAAACTCATGGGTGTGGGGATATGTTTCAAATATTAATAAAAACAGTGGAGATATCAGAGGGATCCACCCACAGTCAGTCTAGGAGGATCAGACAGTGGTAACTCACACCTTTAATCCCAGCACAGGGAATATCCAGGAGTGGTGACCTATGCCCTTAGTCCAGTCAAATCTGGGTTTGAGATCACCTTAGTTTACAGGAGTTCCAGGCTCCCGGACAGGCAGTGGTGGTGCTATGCCTTTACTGAGAGAAGAAGGTATTTAAGGCCGGCAAAGAAGGACAGAGAAGGAAGAAGAAGTCATGGCTCACACTGTTAGTCCCAGCACTTGGGAAACAGAGGCAAGAGAATCAATCTCTGTGAGTTCAAAGCCAGCCTGGTCTTCAAAGCAAGTTCCAGGACAGTCAGGACTGTTACATAGAAAACTCTGTCTCAAAAAAAAATAAAAAAATAAAAATAAAAAACAAATAAAATAAAAAGGCTAGAAGAGGTGGATCTGTCCTCTGATATCTCAGGCTGTTTTTATTATATTTGAAACATATCCCCACACATGGGCAGGCTCAGCAGTATCTTCTTTCCAGCTGTGAGCCCACGTGACGGGAGTTGGTGCAGCCCCATCGCCCAAACTCACAGAAACCCTTACATCCTTTGTAACGTTTGCCACAAGCTGGACTGTAGTGCCAGTGTGACAGTGCTGTTCACAGCTGGCCTTGCTTTATAGCTTCTACTTCAAGTTTCCATATTTATAAATAGAAATATTGAAGCATGGTGAGAACATTGTTCTGACTGACCAATTTGTGACGATGCCTTCTTGAGACACTTGCCACATGGTAGGAACTTAATATTGTTGGGCGAGGGAAGGAATACATCCACAGTGTTTATTTAGTGTGTGCAACATTTTTCAGGCCAGGCATAGTAGGCATCTGGGTTCAAATGGTGGGGTACATGCCTGGAATCCAGCATATGGGGAGTGGGAGGGTTGAAAATTAAAGGCCAGCCTGGGCTCCATCATGAGATGTAGGTAAGAGCACTTATCACCCATTCAGAGGACCTGGGTTTGGTTCCCAGCACCCATATATACCACCAGATCTGATCTCTGAGGGCATCAGGCATGGATGTGATACACAAACATATGTGCAGGGAAAGTATTCACACACATCAAATAAAGCTAAATATTCTTTTAAAGATGGAGGATAGAAATGAAGGGGTCCTCCTCCAAAGAGTTCAGGAGATAACATCTGCTTTGCTTTTGGATGGTCTCAGAGGCTAGAAGCCAGTCTTCATTTGTGTTTTTGTGACTCATAACCTTTCTCCAGCACAGCTTCTTACATCAAAAAGGGATGCTTGTTGAATTTTGCTTTTTCTAAGTTGGGACATGGCCTTTGATCTGCTGTGCTTTTTTATAGCCTGCACGATGAAGATTAGGGACTCCTGCAGCTGTGTGGACAGATCTACTTACGAGCCATACATTCTTTGACATCTTATGGCAGTGATGTTGCATGTATTGAGGCAAGGCTAGGCACTGTATGCTTCATTCTAATAGGAACTCTGAACAAAGAAATAAGTGAACTCCTTTCCTGAGTTCTTTGAGCTCTGAACGGAGGAGCCTGCCACACACCGCAAGGCTGACAAAGAAATAGCAAATGGATTTAGTAAAAGTTGTCATGTGTAAGTAGAGTGTTAGTTAGCAAAGGTCTGGCACAGATCTGGTTGTACTCCAGGGTGTTACACTGGCAGTGCCTGGGTGTCATGTGGAATGCAGGAGGAGGCTCAGTCCACATTTGGGGTACTGAGGCTATGACCTTAGGGTGCTGGTCCTGACCTTCACCAGCTGAATGACTTTGACAAATCATCTAACCTTTTGACATTTTAGCTTTCTTACCTGAAAAATGTGCTTCTCTGTCTCCCTGACCCCCTCCTTCCTTTCTAGGGGCAGAGTATGGATATGGATGCCAGAGGGTCCCCACCTTAATTTTTGAGCTGGTGTTTCTCATTAAGCCAGCAGCTCACTGATTTGGCCCCGGGTACTTCCTTTCTTTAGCTCCCTAGCAGGGGAAGGTCAGGCACACTATCATGTCCAGCTTCTTACATGGGTATTGAGGATCTGAACTCAGGATCTCATGCTTTCTTATCCAAGCACTTCACCCGCTGACCTGTCTCCCCAGCCCCAAAACATGCCTCTTAACAACTCCTAATTCATAAGGCTGTCATGATGATCCATATCCAATAGAATACAATAAAATTTCTTACTGAATCATATACACTACAAAAGTGTGTAATCACAGAGCCTCACTGAAATTCAATATGTATGCCATTCTGTGTAAGAACGACAAATTTTAAAGTGTCCCATCCACACAGTCTGAACTCCAAGACTCTTGGAAGTTTGGGATTCTCCTGAGTGTTCACCTACAGTCTGGACCCATCAAGTTGACTGTTTGCCAAATGTTCACAAGGACAATGACTGGAAGGTATTTAGAAACCTGGATGGCAGCAAAGCAGAAAATTTTTTTTCCAAGAAATAAGGAAAACCTAAGGCCAGAGAAGAGAGATTGCTGGAGTCAGAGAGACCGGAAGAGAGTGGAGAACAGTCACACTGTCTTGGGGTCAGAGGGAGCCAGGGGTGTGCAGTGGTGGCCAGAGAACTTGATGGCATCTCTTTTCATGGCCCTCTTCGCTTGGACTTTAATGCATCTCTGGTGCTGAGACCAAGCCACAGCAGAGCAGGGGTAGAAAATTCTTGACTGATTTATGACATGGCGGCCAGGGACCGTGCCCTTCTGGCCCACCTGGTATGAAGAACAGGGTCCTCTCTAATGTTGCCAAGTTTTTAGGACACCTCTCCTATTGAAAGGGTTTCTCATGGCTGGACTAGACCCTTCTAAGGTTAACAGGACCGACTTGGGTATAATCCAATAAGATTCTTGGTTTCTAGTCTCATGGAAGGGAGAAGGAGGGATGTGTGTGAAAGTGTATGCCTTTGTGCACGTGAGAGCTGTGTGCCCTTACCTGAGGATCAGGGATGAGCCCAGAACAATGACACTGCTGTGCATGTGTGTGTGTAAATATTCATGTGCATGCACATATGTTTGTGCGTGCATTCCTACAGAGAGCACAGGGCATCTTCAAGTGCCACCCCACCCCCCGCCTCGGGCTTGTCTACTTAGTTTTTGAGACAGGGTGTCACTGTCTTGAAGGTCATATAATAAATAAGGCTGGCTTGTCAGCAAGCCAAGAGATCTGCTGTCTTTGACTCATCAGTACAGGATTATAAGCATGTGCCACCTCGTGCTTGCCTTACTGAACCATTTTCCCAGCTCCAGATACTGCCTGTGGTGGCGCAGTTTGATGGGGACAGATGCCACCATGGTCAGCCATGGATGCTGCCAAAGAATGGTGTCAGGGCTAGAGGAAGTGAGGAAGTCACAGTGGTGACGTTCTGGAAAAGGCTGGAAAGGGTTCTGGAGACCCACTCACTCTGGGATTTACTGTTTCACAAACACCTGCCTTGCACACCCCAGCTTTGAAATGTTACAAGCTTCTGGCTTCCCTGCCGTGATTTCAGTCCTCGGGATTGCTCGGAAACACCAGATTTCAATGTCCTTTCAACAAGCCGGCCTTTGTTCCTCTCCTTGGATGTCTTCCCCCTACTTGTTTGTAATTTTGGAAGCAGCTTTTAGAAGAGCAGTTGGTTTGGTTATCATATAAAACAGAACAGAGTCCAGAACTTCTGCAGCTTCTCTGGTCAATTCTCACTTTGTGAAGCATGCTCACCTGCCCAGCTTCTGTGTACGGCTGTGACCTAAGGTACTCCTTAAAGACATTTCTTCCCCAGCTTTTGGAAGTACATGAATTCGCATTTCTGAGCCTTCCTCTGAATCCCAGCTGCTTTCTAGGAAAAAAATCAAGAGTAAAAATCTTTCGCATCTGAGAGTAGTTTTAAGAACTGGAGAAAATGACAAAAGGCCTGGCTTGTTAAGGCAGGGCATGGCAGGTTCTACAGTATTAAGGCAATGAGGACCAGGGGTGGTGTTGCATGCCTGCAATCCTAGCATGAGATGATGACACAGGAGTATCACCAGCATGAGTTACATAGTGACTCCAAAGTAGCAATAAAAAGAAGGGGGAAGGAGTAGCAAGAGTATTTAAAACCACACGGCCAGTTCTGGCTAGGGTCACATATGTATCCCCAAGAATCGCCACATTATGTAAAATCACACTATAAAGAATACAGAATTCATTGGGGGAGATTATATTAGGGGACACAAGGCTCAGAAACACTCACTGACACATAGTAGAAATATAATAATAAAAACCAATAGCACAGCTTGACACAAGCATGATCATTAAGAATGTGCAAATGCAAAGACCTGAACACGGCTCTTGAGAGCAGATGTCCAAAAGCGGACTCCTGTGACTTACGGAGAAGTGAGAGAAGGTGAGCCAGATAGGCAGAAGGGACTTGCTTTGAGACTCTGGAAGTAGCTGGTAGATGTTGGAGGTGCTGCATCTTCTGGACTCTGTTGAGCCATTATCTGTTTTTCCTTCATCTAACTATTATCATAGAAGAAATGGAGTCCAGGGAAACACAGATGTGGCAGCGAACTCCAGCTCTTTCCTCTGATCATTTTCATTGGACTGTGTTATCTTCAAAGGTGGCGATTGACTGTGTGCAGATGATCTTATTGAGTGACTGGATGAATAGGTGGTGTTCTAGAAAAATGGAATAAGCGTTATGCTATATTATGAAAAATAGATCCCAAGCTAACTTCTGGAATTGGCTAGAAAGCTGTAGTCCCCTGGATTTTTAAAGTGCTCCGTGGATACTCTGTACCTCTCACTGTATGGAGGAGCCACCTTTGGGGATCACCTGACAGAGGAGGTGACTTCCAGTGACCCTGCCCTCCTCCACTTTAACCAGATTCTCTGGGGGTTTTGTTTTTATTTGAAGAAAAGATTCTCTGACAGATAAGTTTGAAAAGCATGATGAGTTGATCAAACTATAGTTTACAAACCACTTCTTAGGAATGTGTGTCATTTATAAAGAAAGATAATCCTTAGTTGGCAGTACTGAGCTTTGAATGTTCCAGAATTAGTAAATTTTGATATAAAAAAAAATCTTCAAGTTGGCCTTTTGCCTCCAAGCTACTCAA
Organism: Phyllotis vaccarum; assembly: GCA_033318265.1. NCBI lineage: Eukaryota > Metazoa > Chordata > Mammalia > Rodentia > Cricetidae > Phyllotis > Phyllotis vaccarum. Next base: position 40,112,145 of record JARWLC010000014.1, read on the forward strand.
CAAACTCAGCTCCGTGCTGCGCTCAGAGCTCCACAGACAATGCATTTCTGGTCTAGGCTGCCCGTGGGAAAGTCATGCTCTCTAATGGGTTTGTTAATGGGTCTCCTGCAAACAGCAGCTCTGTGATTTACTTATTTATTTTTCTTCTGTAGAGAGCTGGATTGAAAGATGTCTCAGTGAAAGCGAGAACAAACGCTACTCTAGCCACACATCTCTGGGGAATGCATCCAATGATGAAAGTAAGTGCCTAGATCTCATTCCTTCATGGCGTCAGGCAAGGCCAGGGTCCTGGTGCCATTGGGAGCACTTCTGGCTTGCACTCTGGCCAGCCACCTGGAACAAGACAACACTCCAACAGGAATGTTCTGCAGAGAGTGGGATCCAGTCGTGTGGGTCAGGCCAAAGCCTTGCTTCTCTTTACACACCTGTCTTCCTCAGTGGATTTTCTAGCTTAGTTCACCACAGATCCCATCAGAGTGATGCCATATTGTGCAAATGCAGGCTCTGAAAGGGAGCCTACTCTCTGTACCAAATGTTACTGGACGATAGATTTACAGCTTTAGAACAACAAATGCCCTTGCTATTGGAAAGTCAAAATGTCTCCTGGATCTCAACTAGAAACTGGAGTTAGTTGCGGGATGTAAATTCCCACATCTATACCTTTTCTTGTGCTGTGACAGGCCTCCTGAGTGCCTTAGCATTAAGGACTTAAATATTTACCATCAGCACTAAAATGGGTGTGGTCCACTATATGACATCTTCCCATCACAAATAGCTTTCTCCTTGGGGTGAGATGTCCTCTAAGCCTAAGCTGGGACCACCCCACCAGCAGCCCCAGGACTCCTTAAATCTATGCTGTTTATTATTGAGGCAGTTTCCTCCTACACCTCTGAGTGACTTTTTTTAATCATAAAGTGTTTATTAAGTGTTTTTGATCTGTGTCAATTAATATGATCATATGCTTTTTCTCTCTTATGTTAGTGTGATATATTAATTACATTGATATGTTGTACCATCTTTGCACTCATAATTAATCCAGCTTGGTCTTAGCAGGGTGCTCTATATTCTGTATTTACTGTGTTTGCATCAGTACTCACAAGAGATGCTGGTCTGAAGTTTTCTTTTTCTTATAGTTTGAGTTTAGAAATGTGCCTGCCTCTTCCATTTGGGGAGGGGGGTTAGGAAGATGGGTGCTCTGATCATTCCTGTGTCTTTGGTGGACTCAGGCAATCATTTATGCTGGGTTTGTCACAGGACAAATGTATATTTAGCCTTAGTAGATAGGTCTGTGCATCTTTCTACTGTAGCGGAGGCAATGTAGACTCCCAGATGTGGCAGAGGCCTCCGATGGCTCTCTTCCCTGCCCGCCTTTGTTGTACCCATGCATTTCCATCCTAGCTGTTCACACAGTGTATGTTGTTATCACTGTGGTTTTAATTTGCATTTCTCGGATACCTAGTGAATTTCTTACCATATGCTCACTATTCCACAGCCTGCTCACATCTTCTGAGTGGTTTTAAAATCATGTTCTCTTTCAATACTCTATCTAGGGAATTCGCCGGGTAAAAGTATTATAAATACCTTTTATCCATTTGTGGCTTGCCTTTCAACTCTGTATGTGTACACATGCCTATGCATGTATATATACATATGCTTGGGATGCACATACATATACATGGAGGCCAGAAGTCAATCTTTGATGATTTGAAGGAGCTGCCCACCTGTTTTTTAAGACAGGCTCTCTCATTGGTCTAGAACTTGTCTGAGGAAGCTGGGTTGGCTGGCCAGCAGACCCCAGAGAGCCTCCTCTCCAGCACTGGGATGTCAAATGCCCTGTCATCCCCTGGCTTTTGTCATGGGTTCGTCAGGCTTGCAAGGCAAGCACCTCATTGCTGGGCCTTCTCCCCACTCCTGATTCCACTCTCATACTGTTAATTTTGAACGTGAACTTCTTAATCGTTGGGTTTTCTTTAGCATTTATTTATTTTGTGTAAGTAGTTGGGGATAGGTCATGCATGCCATGGCACACAGTTGGGGCCTGAGAACAATCTGTAAGAGTTAACTTTCTCCATGTGAGTCCCATAGATGGAGCAAGACTTTATCCCATAGAACCATCTCCACAGCCTCCAGAAACAGTAAATTCCAGTCTACCAATGGTTTTCTCTTCCAGTTAGCACTTTCTGAGTTGTGAAAATTTGTTTGCCTCAAGGTCATAAAGATTTGTTATTATGTAGAATTTTATTGTTTTACCATTACATCAACCATCCATCTGGAATTTTTGCATGTAAGAGTTAAGGAGATGTCAAAGTTATTTTTTTATTAGCAATTTTCAACAAACAGGCCCATTCTGGAAAAGACTATTCCCTGCCCACTCACGGGGTTTGTCCAGAACTGAAGGTCATGTGTATAGGAATTCAGGTCTGCAGAGTTCTATTCTACATTGCTGCTTTGTCTGTCTGTCTGTCTGTCTGTCTGTCTGTCTCTGTCTGTCTGTCTGTCTGTCTGTCTTGTGTTGTCACCACCATCTTTGTTACTGCACCTTTACAGGTCATGGTACCTGATAACAAAGACCTCATGATGTTTTCTTTTGGTATTTGTTTCTTTGGGGACAGGGTCTCGAGGCTAGTTAGAATTCAGTATGTAGCCGAGGTTGGCCTCAGACATGCAACCCCCTTACACCTTCCTCCCCAATACTAAGATTACCCACAGGCCTCACCATACCTCACTTTTTTCTTCTTTACCATTATTTTAGACAATCTACATTTCTTTTTTTTAATTAATTTTTTTAACATACCCACCACTGCCCCCCCTCCTCTTTCCAGACCTCCCCCAGGTTCCCTCCCACCCCATCCTTTCATCCATTCCTCAGAGAGGGTAAAGGCTCCCAGGGTGAGTCAATGCAGTCTGGCATATTCAGTTGAGGTAGGACTGAGTCCCTGACTCAGTATCAAGCCTAAGCAAAGGTGATCCTCTGCAGGGAATGGGCTCTAAGAAGCCAGTTTATACACCAGGAATAAACTCTGGTCCCATTGCCAGAGGCCCCCACAAACTGCCCATGCCATTCAACTGTCATTTATATTCAGAGGGCTTAGTTCAGCCCCATGTAGGCCCCCCCCCCCAGCTGTCTTTTCAGTCAGTGAGCTCCCAATAGCTCTGATCAGCTGTATCTGTGTGCTTCCTCATCATGATCCTGACCCCTTTGCTCATATAATCCCTCCTCTCTCTCTTCGACTGGACTGGGTGCTTAGCTGCGGATCTCCGCATTGGCCTGCATCCGTTGCTAGATGAAGGTTCTATGTTGACAATTAGGGGGGTCATCCATTTGACAATCTACATCCTTACAAATCCATATAGACTTTAAAATTGGCTAGTGATTTTTTTTTTTTACAGTTAGGAAAAAACCCTACTAAGATTTAAAAAAAAAAAAAAAAGAATTTCATGAAATCTATTAAACAGCTGGGGAGGCGGGGCACTGGAGATGTGTCAGCACTTCCAATCACCACTCCAGATGACAGACTGCTTACAGCACCTGCCTGTATCTCCAGCCTCTTCTGGCCTCCTCGAGGCACTAGCACATACGTAGACATACATATAGGCATACAGATAATAAAGACAAATATATATGTTTCTTAAGAGTTTGGGAAAACAAGCTGGGCATGTGGCACTTGCCTTTAATCTCAGCAATTAGGAGGCAGAGGCAGGTAATTTGCTCCACAGAGTGAGTTCCAGGGCAGCCAGGGCTACACAGAGAACCCCTGTCTCAAAACACAAAACATTAGCAAAAAATTTTGGAAAACTAGCCTCTTAGCGATTGAATTTTTCATCTGTATCTACCATATTTAGTTTCTATATTTAGAGCATCTTTAATTTTCCCCAGAAGTGGTTTGTGAGTTTTAGTAGGGAGGCTTCACACACCTAACTTTAGGTTTATTCCTAGGAAATTTATGATTTTTAGTGTCTCTGTATAATACCAGCACCTCCAAGTGTGATTGTTTAGTCAGGTACAAACTATGGACTTACAAATTTGCTTTTGAGGATTGCTCAAGGTCGAACCCAGGGTCATGCTCATGCTAGGCCAGCACCAAGCTGCTGAGCCCTTGAGTTTTTGAGACAGAGTTTTGTTATATACCCTAGGATGACCTGAAACTACACACCTTCTTCCTTTTCCTTTGTCCTGGGTTACATGAGTATACCTGTACTTACTTACTTACTTACTTACTTACTTACTTACTTACTTACTTACTTGCTTGCTTACTTACTTACTTACTTACTTACTTACTTACTTACTTACTTACTTACTTACTTACTTACTTACTTACTTACTTACTTACTTACTTACTTACTTACTTACTTACTTACTTACTTACTTACTTATTGTGTTCTGGAGGGTGGTGGTCAGAAGACAGCTTTTTGAAGTTGGTCTCTCTTTTCCCCATGTGGGCGAACGTAGGTTGCCAGGTTGGAAGCAAGTGCCCTCACCTGTGGAGCTGTCTTGTCTCAGCAGCCCAATCTTCACGGTTTTTATTTCTTCCCTGTGCCTTGGTACACTAGCCGGGACCCTTCAGTGGTGCTGTGCTGCAGAGGGTAGCAAGGACATACTTGTCTTGCCCCAGCCTAATTTTGGGGGAGTTTTCAGTGAGTCTCTACAAAGAAGGTCGTCTCCGTGTGGGTTTGCATATCTTCTCTCTCAGACAGAGAAAACCCTTCTTTCCCTAGGAAGCCTAGATGCTTACTTGGATGGGTGTTGAATTTCATCAAACATCTTTTCTGCATCCACCACAACGATCATGTTTCTCTCCTTTTTTTCTGTTAACACTGTGGATTACGTTGATTGTTGAATTGTAGCATTCCTTGAATAAACCATACTTGGTCAGAAGTTTCAACTTTTTAAGGACACATTTCTGGGTGTTACATTGATTTCTATTCTGTGAGAGATCTGACCTCTATACTGATGATGTTAATTGGTCTGTGATTTTTAGTACTTGTAATGTCCTCATCAGAAACTTGCGGAGGCCTCGTAAGGGGGAGGGAAGCTTCCAGTTTTCCATTTGTTTTGGAAAGCTTGTAAGCAATTGGCTTCCTTCTTAACTACTTGAGAGAGTTCAACATGGACAAAGTCTTCTGGGTTTTCCTTTGAAGGGGGGTGTTCAAACATCAGATTAAATATTTTAAGTGGGCATAAAATTAATCATGTCTTTCTTATTACTTTTAACTTTTTTTTAAAAAAATTCACTTGTTTTTATTTTATTGGTATGTTGCCTGTGTGTCTGTGTAAGGGTGTTGGATCTTGGAGTTACAGTTCTGAGCCCCTATGTTGGAATTTGAACCTGGGTCCTCTGGAATAGCAGTCAGTGCTGTTAACCACTGAGCCATCACTCCAGCCCCAACAAATTGCTTTTTTAAAGGAATGTATATTGTTTATGTCTTAATATTTATGTATCCTGACTAGTTCTGTGACATATTGATAAGCTAGAGTTATCTAAGAAGGAACCCTGGTTCAGAAATTGCCTCCATAAAACTGGCCTGCAGGCAAGCCTGTAGGACATTTTCTTTAATCAGTGATTGATGTGGGAGTGCCCAGCTCTGTGGTGATTTCACCCCTGGGCACCTGGCTCTGTGTGCACAAGGAAGCAGGCTGAGCAAGCCACAGGAGCAAGCCAGTGAGCAGTGTTCCTCCAAGGCTTCATTCTGCTTCCAGTTCCTACCTGCAGGTTCTTGTCCAGCTTCCCTCAGCAATGGCCACATATGTCCTCCACAAGTTGCTCTTGGCCATGGTTTGGAACTCTGATGAATTGTATCCAAACTCCCCGCCTCCCTCCCTCCCTCCCTCTCTCTTTCTCTCTCTCCAATCTTTATGACCTCTCTCAATCTACTCCTCTTAGTTGCATCTATTTCTACTCCCAGGTTTATTATTTATTCCCATCTTCATTTTAATTTAACTTGTTGACTTTCTCTAGGGTGAGGTGGATAATTGATTTTAAGCCTTTTCTAAGATACACATTGAAAGTTATAAGTTTTTCTCTAGGCATAGTTTAGCTGTCCGCCATAGCTTCCTTCCCTCCTCTCTCTTCCCCTTCTCCCTTTCTCTCTCTCTTTCCTTTTGTCTGTTTTTCTTTCTTCCTACTAAGGGTGGAACCTGAGCTCTATACATGAAGGCAAAAGCCCTACCACTGAGCTGCACCCTCAGCCAACAAGCTGCCCCAAGGCTATTTGTTTGTTCGGTTGGTTGGTTTTTCCTACAATTTTAAAAAGATGTCATTTGACAAAATCTTGTGCTGTGTTGCCTTTTCTTTCTTTCTTTTAAATTTGAGCTATGTGTCCTTATTCCGTTATGTTTTTTTCTGTGTGGTCTTTTTTGGAGGTTACTGTGGTAGCTTATGGAAATGCTTATTTTAGTGAATATTTAAATGGATATTTTCCTCCACTCTTTTTTAAAAATTTATTTTATTTATTATGTATACAGTGTTCTGTCTTTATGTTTGCTTGTATGCCAGAAGAGGACATCAGATTTCATTACAGATGGCTGTGAGCCACCATGTGGTTCTGGGAATTGAACTCAGGATCTCTGGAAGAGCAGCCAGTGTTCTTAACCTCCAAGCCATCTCTCCTGTCCCTCCTCTGCTCATTTTCAATGTAGACATTTTTAAAGAGGAAATCCTGGTCTGGGGAATGATTAAAATGCTTGGCTACATGAGCTTAAGGCCCTGAGTTTGACCTCAGCAGTCATGTCAAGAGTGGTGTGGCTACAGGTGACTATAGCCCTGTGCTGTGGGCAGAGACAAGAGTGTCCTGGGGATCCATGGGCAGCCAGCCAAATGGGTAGGAGACTGTGTCTCAAGAAATATGTGGAGAGTGGTTGAGGAAGACACTTAAGGTCAACTTCAGGGCACTTCATACATGTGCACAGAACCAAATAAACCTGTGCGCACGTGCATGTGCACATACACACACATATACACACACTCTCAGAACATTGGGAGTTGCAATTCTCTTATTATGTCTGCTTTGGATTGCTTCTTTCTATTTCACACTCAGCAGGAGAACACTGAGAGCTTACACCTCATTCCAGCTTCCAAGGCTTGCGATTGGTTGTGTTTGGTCTAAATATGTCCAACATCCCCAAGACACTTGATTATTGCTGCTTTAAGCAGTTAATATTTATTTTTGTTGATGTGCATATCTTCCCTCCCAGAGTTCTTTATTTCTGTCCATGCTTGGGATCATTTTTACATTTGCATGAAGAGATCCTTTTCCTGACGCTTGCAGTTCAGCTCAGTATGGTACATGCCATGCCAGACATCTTTACTGGCTTGTATTTCTGAAGGGTATTTTTGCTGGACATAAAATTCTAGATTGCAAGGGATCTGGATTTTTAATTTTTTTCCCAACCTATTAAAGTTGACATTTTAAATTATCTTCTAAATATAGAAAAATGTATCTTGGGAGTAAGTCTGCAGAGTAATCGTCACTTCTGTGAATGCAGTGTGCTGCTTTCTTTCTGCTGTTAAATTTATTTTCCTGTCCTCTGTTTTCAGTGGTGTAATGACGGCGCCACACATGGGACTTGGTTGCATTTCTTATTCATGTGGGTTTCTCCAACCTATAGGTGGCTATCAGCAGACTTCTTAGGCCTTCTGTCTTCCCTAATCTGAGACTCTGAGCATGTTAACGCATGCTCCCGACAGCAGTCCTTATGCCTCTGTTTGGCTCTAGTTAGTCCATCTTCCTTCCAGTATTTTCTTGCCTGTCACTTTACCATTATCATGCTGGCCATTTTTAAAACATGGCTTCTGGAGAGCGAACTCAGATCCTCGTGCTTACAAGCAAGCGCTTCACCCATTGAGCTATTTCCCCAGGCCCTCGACTGACATTTTTCCTCCTGTCTAGTCTGCTGCAGAGATGGCAAAGGAGGCAGAAAGCCGCGAGCTGGCCTGTGAGTTATATTGCTCTAAGCAGACAGGCTAAAGAAATGTGGGAAACAGGCCAGGAAACGCAAGCTTCAGGCTTGTGCTAACTAGTCTGATGTCATCAACTTGACAGAGCTATAGTGAGCCGAGAAGAGGGAGCTTCAGTAGGAAAATGCCTCCAGAAGACTGGGCTGTGAGCAGGCAAACCTACAGAGCATTTTCTCGTCCCCCCCCCCCCCCCCCGGGTTTCTTTGTGTGTCCTGGCTGTCCTAGAACTCACTCTGTAGACTAGGCTGGCCTCAAACTCATAGAGATCAACCTGCCTCTCTCTGCCTTCTGAATACTGGAATTAAAGAGTGCACTACCAGCATTTTCTTAATAAGTGGTTGATGTGGAAGGGCCCGACCCATTGTGGGTAGGACCACCCCTGGGCTGGTAGTCCTGGGTTCTATAAAAAAGTAGGCTGAGCAAACCACAAGGAGCAAGCCAGTAAGCAGCACCCCTCCATGGCCTCTGCATCAGCTCCTGCCTTTAGGTTTCTGCCTTGATTTATTTCCTGCTCTGACTTCCTTTGAAATGAACAGTGATGTGGAAACATAAAAATAGATAGATAGATAGATAGATAGATAGATAGATAGATAGATAGATAGATAATTTCTTCCCCAATTTGCTTTTGGTCCTGGTGCTTCATCACAGCAATAGTGACCCTATCTAGAACAGCCTTGTCATGGATAATGGGGATTTCTAAGAAGGAACTGCAAGTCTGGTGGCTAAGGCAGCATTGGAACACTGGCTTCAGGAAAGGCCCATCAAACGGTGGTTTAAGGCTAACTTGGGAGTCTCTGGACATGTGGCTTAGAGCTAAGAGGGTACTCCCAGGGCTCCCCTCAAGGTGCAGATTTGAAAAGATGAGGTACAGACTATCCGTGTTAGTCATGGAGGAATCTGGAGGGACTCCGGTAGTTAGATGGCTTCAAAAAGGAAGAGCTGTGGGATTCTTCCAGACTCCTTTCTTGGTCTCTGGACTAGAGTGTGCCAGGTGTAACACAGATGTGCCTCCAACCTTCTTACTGCCATGGTTATCTAAGCACTGAAGGACTCTGGCCTCCAGCCTGTTTCTCATTAGGAGCCAGAGCTGTCCCTTACTGCCCTGGTACTGTCAGGCCTGCTGCAGACATTCCATGCTCCTTGAGCCTGTGGGGAAGGAGTCCACACAAGACCCTGCTCCCTCCTCTTTCTCCCAGTTCCTGATAGTGGCTCTCTTGTCTGCCATCTCACCTTGCCCCGAAGGCTGGCTTTTTCCTTTATCTTCCAACCCTCCTGACTCACTGTGGCTGGAGGTGACAGGGTATTCATAGCACAAGCGGGAGAGAAGGGCTTGAACTCAGCAGTGTAACAGCATAGGAAGCCTAGGGTCATGGTGGGTTACAAGGTGATATGACTCACTGCTGTGCTATTAAAACAGCACCCTGCTCCAAGGTTACATAATCAAAGGCCTCGCCTCTTTCTCCATTCACCTCACTCGGTGGGTCTTAGTTTATTATCCAATTTGGGGATTGTAACTTTATAAAAGGGATTTCTGGAGAATAGGAAATGTTGTTAAATCTTATTTGAAATTCCTAACAGGAAAAAAAAATGGCAAGAAGACTGATGAGCTCTATCCTCTCGGGAGAAGATGGGGCGGTAGAGGTAGGCTTGTCGCCCAGAGCTGCTTCATAAATCCATCAAGCTGTGGGCGAAGGCTCCCTGACAATGGAAGAGAGAGCTCAGGTAGTTGCCAGGCTAGAGAATGCCTTTAAGTCAGAAACAAGAGATGTCTTCTCCAGGGAAATCTCCATAAGCCTCTTTCTATAAACATCACCACTGCCATCATGTCATCGCAGCTGCCACCACCTCCTCCACCTCCACCACCTCCACCTTCACCTCAACCTCCTCTACCTCCACCTCCTCCACCTCCTCTACCTCCACCACCACCTCCTCCACCTCCTCCTTCACCTCCACCACCTCCACCACCTCCTCCACCTCCTCCTTCACCTCCACCACCTCCACCACCTCCTCCACCTCCTCCTTCACCTCCACCACCTCCACCACCTCCCTCACCTCCCCCACCTCCTCTACCTCCTCCACCTCCTCCTTCACCTCCACCACCTCCACCACCTCCTCCACCTCCTCCTTCACCTCCACCACCTCCACCACCTCCCTCACCTCCCCCACCTCCTCTACCTCCTCTACCTCCTCTACCTCCTCTACCTCCTCCACCACTTCCTCCACCTCCACCACCTCCCCCACCTCCTCCACCTCCTCCTCCTCCCCCACCTCCTCCCCCACCTCCTCCTCCACCACCTCCTCCACCTCCTCTACCTCCTCTACCTCCTCCACCTCCACCACCTCTACCTCCTCCACAACCATCACTGCTATGATCATTATCATTGTTTATGATGATGGGAACAGAACTCAGGACCAAGCGTGATAGGCAAGTGCTTTGCTGTCCGGCCATACCCCCAGTCTCTGGCTGCTTTTGAAGACTGGAATTGCCTTCCTGGGGTGTCAGCAGCAGGTTTAGCACAGGAATGCAAGATGGCCAGTTTGCTGATGAGACACCAGTATATAGATTGACTTAAGATGTCCCACACATTCCCTTCTTTGCTGGGCTTCATTTCTGTTCCCACATTAAGGGTTTCCTGGGGTCCCTTCTGTCTGTCTGCCTTCTCCTACTCACTCTCCCTATACTTAGCTGGTGGAGCAGAAAGCGTTCCTTCCTCTGTGCTCTGATCCCCTGCCAGGGCCCTCTACTTCTGCCTCAGTTGCCCATGGCCATGGGCCATCAAGAAGAGCCTGGAATATAGAACCTGGGCATGGAAGGCACAGGGAAGGTCTCCCTGACACATGGGAAGGGAGGGAGGCAGACAGGCTGGGAAGCTGCAGCAGGTCAGGGTTAGAGGCCCTGGAACCACATAGCTGTTTGGGGAGATGCTTCCTTTAGGTGACGCGCCCTTATGGTCATGTTGCTTCTTCAGTATTAGAGTGCTTTGAATGGCTAAGACACTCACATGATTTAAAAGCCAAAATGCTTTAAAAAGAAGTCTTACCACCTCCTCATTTCTTCTCTCTCTTACTTTAGCTTCCCCAGTAGCGACCACTTTTATTCGTTCTTTTTTTTGGTTTTGTTCTTTAAATTACATTTATTTATTTATTGGTTATCAGGGGACAACTTCTCTGTCTTCACCATGTGGTCTTGGGGCTTGAACTCATGGCCTCAGGCTTGGCTGCAAGTGCCTTTACCTACTGAGCCATCTTACCATCCACTTTTTTCATCAAAAAAAAAAAAAAAATACATTTCCAGCAATTCTTAATGCAAACTAGAAATGCAAGCATATTTCATCATCAGGGCTTTTCTTTGAGAAATAACACACGCAAAAGCAAGGGAAACATGCTGTGCTGTGATTTGATGTGTTCATTTCTGGATCAGCCTAGCTCTCTGTGTTGGTAAGAGAGAGGCCACCAGGCACAATGGCATCGCTGGAGGCATACTAGTGACCAGAGTATTGAAAGTGAAGCCATTTTTTACAGCCTTTCAGAGTAGGGCATTAACCTATAAGAAAGGCCAAACATGGCTGCTATGCTGATTTGACACAAGATGGTGGTTTTTACCTAGGTGCATTTTTTCTTCCTTGGGTTCCATTGGCTGAGATCTTCAGGGAGGGAAGTCTTCCCCTCTTCTAGGGTACTCCTTGTCCCAAACTCCCCACTCTCCTGGGCCTCTGGATCCCCTCCTCTCTTCTGATTTGGGGGCTTTGTCATTTAGCAAATTGCCTGTAGCTTTTCAACCCCTAGAAAAGGTAAAGAGTGCCCTGGCTGGTAAAGGTGCTGGCTTCTAGCTGGGGAAGACAGGGGTCTAGCGCCTCTTGCTCATCTGTCGCTCACGGATGTGCTTTAAGCCACCTCAGACTGAAATGGACTTCACTGACTAGTCTCTTCCTCCCGCTGACAGTGCATGCTTCGCTTATTTTCCTTCTGGGCCCCGGGTCTTTCTCCTTTTCACTCTGTGGTGGACAGATAAGCACCCTATGTGTATCACGACTGCAGCTTTTCCAAGTGAGCCATTATTTTTGAAAATTATGGCACTTTTCTTATTCCCTCACGTAGGAAGTTTTAAATTTTTTTGTAGTGAAAATGTTTCAGTTTTTCTTGTACAGCTATTGGGGTTCACATCTGAGTTAGATGGGCCCCTCCCCAGACAGAGGCTCTGGAGGAATTCACCCAGAGGAGGGAGAAGAAACAGGTCACGCCTCAGAGAAATGCTGCCAACTTCACTGTTTGGTCTGGGACTCAGCTCTGCTCCTATAGGGAGAAGGATTTGCCAAGAGCCCGGGTGCTACACACCCTACTCATAAGCTGAGCCAGATGGAGGAGGTGGTGAGTTAGGGAACTTTTAGGTGGTGAGTTAGGAACATTTGCCAACTGCCTGTTCCCAACAGGTAAGGCCTGGCCAGGTGTGGACAGCCTAACACAATGAAAGGAAATAGAATTAGAACTAGGAAGTGAAACTCAAGACTCACATGAACTTGAATTGTCCCTCTTTTGAGTTGAAGAGGTAATTAATTAACTTAGAGACTTTCTCCCAGCACATTAAACTGCGAATCAGCCTCAAGGCAGGAAATACTCTAGAACAGGTACCTGGATGTGGCAAATTTAATCAGCACAGGGAGTCAAACAAAGGTGGGAACTTCATCCTTTAACCCTTCATCCCATCACTGCAGGCCAGACTGAAAGCCAGGCTAGACATGTTCAAGTTTGAGAGGCTTTGAAAAGAGTAAGGTGTGCCTTAACACTACCAATAGCCACGTGACCTTAGACAAATCACCATACTTCTCTGAGCCTCCCTTTCCTTCCTGTAAGAGAAGGAAATGCTAACAACGTGCTCTGCTCTCGTGCTGGTAAATGCTAAACACCGTAGATGGTGCATTTGGTATTACGTGTGTATGGGCTGGTCTCTCTGGGGCAGCTGTGGAAGTGAACAGCTTCTCTGAGCGCTTAGCTTATTCTTGGCACCTTACAAGTCTTCCATGAACTGCTGTTACTCTGTATGCTTTCTAAAGCCAGAGGGATGGACTCCGTCTTTAGTTTTGTATTTTTCAAATCATTTTTTTATTCCACAAATACTTTGAGCCGTCACTATGTGTTGGTGCAGCTTGTTGCCAGGTTTGCACCCTCCTGAACGTGTAGCCCAGCAAGGCAGTTGTCAGTTGAAGACTTGTGCCATCCCAGAATTTGAATGCCGACACTTGATGACAAAGCGATAGTATTTAGAGGTGGAGATCTAGGGAGGGGATTAGGGCATGAGGGTGGGTGTCCTTGAGACTGGAATGAGTGCCTTGTAAAAGATGCCCCAGAGAGCTTCTTACTCATTCTTCACAAGAGAGAATATGGCATTTGCTAAACAGTCCTGTGGACAAGGAGGAGATCCCTCACCAGATACGGATGCTTTTCACACCTTGATCACCTTGGACTTCTCAATGTTCAGGAGTGTGTAAAAAGACATTTTGTTTGTTTATAGGCCATCTAGGCCATGGCATTTTGTTACAGAAGGCAAAAAAGGCTAAGACAGCCATGGAGTAGTAATCCTACCCAGAGATGAGAGCTCTGCTACAGAGAGAACAAGAGACTGCAGGGCCAGTGAGTCCATACAGTACCCTGTCCCTAGGTGATGGCCCTTTTGGAGAAACTGCAGCTCTTAGAGGCTCCGGGAACACTGCAATCACGCTCATAGTGCAGCAGGGCTGGGTCAGAGCCCTCTGTGCTTGGTTCTCTCTGATCTCTACAGATGAAGAAGTGATAGACTGAAAGGGCTTTTTTGGGTCACATGACCAGCAACTTTCAGAGCCAGGATTTGAACCTAGAGGAAGAGGCCCAGAGGCTTCTGTACTGTGTTGGGAACCGTAACTGTGTTTCCCTAGGGGTTCTCTGAAACAGAGTGCTGCCCTCGGCTTTAGCTGGTATGTGCCGGAGAGTAAGGGCACCAGGAATCCCACTGACCTGAAGTCTCACCTTGCAACATGGGTCTTACTTGTTCTTCAGCCTAGTCAACTGCAGAGATACTTGGCAGTGGTGGCAGTCTCCATCACCAAGCCTGTTCCATCTCCTTAAACACGTTTTCCTGCCTGCTTTAGGTTGATGGCTCCTTCAGATCCCAAGCCAGGCTCGCATCCCACCTTCTTTGTTACCATAGCATCCTGGACCAGTGCCTGCCCAGAACTTGAGCATTTTTAGCTAATTTTTAAAAATTGAAAATAGATTTCTTATACAGCATATTCTGACCATGGCTTCCCCTCCTGGAATTCTCCCCAGATCCTCCCCATTTCCCCACCCACCCACATCCACATTCTTTCATTCTCTCTCTCAGAATACAAACAGACATCTAAAGATAAGATAAAACAAACCAGGACTGGACAAAACAAAGATTCAAAGAAAAAGTACAAGACACTGTGGGAGATTGTGTTGTTTCTTTGTAAATAATTGTCCCACCACTGGTTTAATAAAAAGCGCTGATTGGCCAAAGGCAGGCAGGAAGTGTGGGCGGGGCTACCAGACTAGGAAAACTCAGGGAACCGGAGGAACAGAGCAGAAGGCCAGAGAGAAGCCGGAAGAAGCAGAGGACAACTATGCTGCTCTAAAGAAAGGTACCGAGCCTCAAGGCTGAACAGGAAGAATCAGGGATTAGAATAAGGGTACAGAGTTAGCAAGTGATGTGCCTGGGCCTTAGGCAGATCAGCCTAAAACTATTGAAAGCATCTGTGTGTCTTTGCCGGTCTGCAGGCCTAAACCTTGAGGTTAGGCCCAAAAGTCCGGGCCATAAACCTCTTACTACAAGATACACATACACCTAAACACACATTTGCATAGAAATGAAACCCATAAAAGCAAAATGGAAAACCATAACATGTAAGCAAAATATCTGAAAAATAAAACCAAAACAAAACAAAAATCTCTAAAAAAATACCACGGAGTTTATTGTTGGGTATGGGGCCTGACCTTAAGTATGGTTTGTATACCCTGTGAGACTCTGTTGAAGATAACAGAGGTTTTTTTTAGCTCATAATTTGAGTTTAAGAGAGGAGAGGCTGTATCTTCTTTTCTCGGCCTTTATACCTGGCAGAGCTAAGATGTAGCAGATATTCAGTACATACTTGGTGGATTAGGAAGTGACCAGTCTCAGGAGAATTAAGATCACTAATGACCAACTATAAGGGATGGGGTAGGCCTGGGAGGGCCACTCTTTGAGGGAAGGAGGCCAGGCATTCAGAGCTGGGCACAGAGACACAAATGGTGCAGAGAAGCAGGAGGAGCCCAGAGGTAGAAGGTACCCGTTTGGTGATGAAATCCAAGACCCACTTTGATGGCTTTGGCTGGAATAGTTCCTGCCATCCTAGGACCAGGCACCAAGTACTAGCATTTACCAGATGTTTGGACCATGGGAACTGTCTAGCTTTGTTCTTCATTTCTAAGTATACCCAACTTCCTCTCGGCTCTGCTTAGAGGACACCAGTGACACAGAAGTCCTGCATGGTGGCCAGCACCAATGCCTTTGTCAAAGAATGTTAGTGTTATTTTGGAATTCTTTTAAAATTATATCTAGATTTTTTTAAGTATTTATTTTTTATTTTATATGTACAAATGTCTGCTTGCATATATATGTTTGTGCACCATGTGTGGTTGATGTCTGTGGTTTCAGATGCCCCAACACTGGAGTTGTGAGCCACCATATGAGTGCTGGGGACCAAGCTCAGGTTCTCTGCAAGATACACTGACCCCATTTTGTCGGTTTTACTGTGTATACACCAGCACTGGGAATTATCATTATTTATAATTTGACTTCCTCTTCAAAATCCAAGAATTTGAATATTTATTATTTTACATCATTATTGGCTGCGTTCTTATGACAGCCTAGGATCCATGTTCTTTACTATGCTGTAAAACCACCGTAGATAGTAGAGTTAGAATTGTTAAGTACTGAGGCCCTGGCAGGATGTGACATAAAGGTGACTTGGGTACACACCTGCCTTTCTCAGTGAGCGAGATGGATGTGGGCTGGACTGTTCAGCTGGAAGATGAGATTAGCAGAACTGAACCAGATGTGTTGGGGAGGCTTCAAGCAGGTGACACTGCCCAAGTTAGACTTGAAGAAACAAGAACCATTTAGAAGGGGCTCTGGGTTATAAAATAGACTAAACAGTATTGAGTCTGTTGAGGGTTCTGACATTTTGTGCCTGAGAACTCTGAATGTTTATGTCAACGCTGTGGTTTGGTTGACAGAGGAGAGAGCATCCAATGGATATGGGTTTTATTGCTGAGGAGTGGAATTGGCTTTCAAAGCAGAGAGGCAGCCATTTTGAGGTCCATTACTGAGAAGCCCAGTGTGGAATTCAGAATCCCACGTCACTCTCTTTTCTTTCCCTCAACATTGACCTTGTCTCAACTACCACTCTGTCCCGTCACAGGTTTGTTGTCCTTTCCTGGCCAGACAGTCTCTCACAGATTCCATTAGATCCTCTATTTTCTCACCCCCATGTTTCAATAAGGGTGAGACTGATACCAATCTGCTTTCTTGGAGAAAATACTTCCTGGACTCAACTTTACTGAAACAATTTTAAGATTTTAGGAAAGAGCTGGTCAGGTGTATCCAACCTGTGACCTCGAGGATTCCTGCAGCTAAAGGTAACTCTGAATTGTCCTGGCACAAAAGCATAAATGTATGCAAAATAGAATGAGATTTGGAGGGGCAGCTTAGTTGCACAATTCTTGAGCATAGACTTTGTAGATAAAAGTGTTGTATCTCCGTTTGCCGCCAGTGTCTTGCACCATCTTCCTTTTGGTATAGTTAAGCTACCTTTGCAAACACTGGTTTCTCTCCACTCAAGTTTTCTGTGGCAGTCTTTGCTAAGTGTGTATTTTCTTCCCCTCTTTCATCTTTCTCTTCCTTTTCCCTTGCTGGAGTTGCTGAGAATGAAACCTGGGGCTTTGCACATCTTAGAGGCAGCATCCCAGCGTGTACCACACTAGCCATGTACTCTGTGTGTGTTGTGGGGAGGTGTGCTGCAGAGTGGAGGTCAGAGAACAACATCTGAGAGCCTGTGCTCTCTACTGCCATGGAGTTCTAGGGTCACTCAGGTCACGCTGACCGTATGAACATCCCCTGCCACTGACTATGTTAATCTTCCTACCACAGCTTTCTGGGTTTGGATATCATAGGCATGCATGACACCTAGCCAACCAATTTCTTAAATTCTTAGCATTAACTAGTTATATGAAATAATGAGTTTCATCGTGTTATTTTCATACATGAATATAATTTTCTTTTGAAACTGTCTGAGACTGTAGAAATTTTCCTGGGCTAAATTTGTGGATCAAGAAATATTACGATGACTGCCCTATTTAATAATCCTCATTGTGTGTTGAAAGAAAGATCAGTAGCTCTCAGGAGAATGGAGAGTGAGCCATTGCTGACTGTCGCAACCAGCACCTGTGAGTCTGGCTGGCCCGGTGGCTCTTCTGCTAGATGGCAGCTTTTATAGACAAGTGACTTTTACAGATAAGCTTTTTTGATGTTTTTGGTATTGGAAATGCTAATTATTCTCATTAGCAGATACACTATAGGCATTACTAGTTGTTATTCCTATATTTTGAATTTTTGGAAAAAAATTGTGACAGGGGAAGAGATTTGCTTTTTTTCTTACTATACAAATTCTAAGTCAAAGTGGTTCATAGTTTAATTCTAGCTCTCAAGAGGTCTGGGGCAGGGTGATTGCCATGAATTTGAGGTGAGTATATATAAAAAAATAAGTTCTGCAAAATATTCTTGATTTTCCTCTAGGTCTAAAAGCCGTACTTACGCAGTCCTTTGCAGAAGAGGCTGTGTACTATGTCTGCCTCTTCCGCTCTCCCAGACTGCCTGCTCTGCTGGGGTCATAATGTGACAAATGTCTAAGTCTGTCCTAGTCACTCCAACACAACACTGGTTCTGGATGTAGCAAGGCCAAGGCATTTATTGAAGGTTTGGAGTGAGAGCCACTTCCTGGGTTATAGGTGGAGGCGTCTTGGCATGTGCTAAAGACAGAAGGGACAAGATGGGGTCTTTCCATAAAGACTCTGATCCTATTCACAAAGGAGTCAAAGGCCCACCTCCAAACACCTGCTCCTGGGGGTTGGTAATTTCCTACTGGATACTGGAGGAAACGTTCATTCCATAGCAGTTAGTGAGACTAGTAGATTTGAATCCTCAAACCATGGAGACAGATGTCCAAAATGTCTAGGTGGCTAGGTGCATTTTAGGAACCAGTGACAACAGAAGGCAGCTTGTCAGACTAGCCCACTGCTGTCACATAAAGAAAAGAATTTAAGATTCTTTTGTAGAAGTCAGTTTTCTGGGTCAGTAATGCTTGTGCAAGCCTTTAATTCCAGGATGTGGGAAGCAAGTGGATCTCTTTGAATTTGAGGGTAGCCTGGTCTACATGGTAAGTTCCAGGTTCCATATGTGTCAAGGGCTACACAGAAGTAATTTTTCCTTGTGTTCTCTGTATTAGTGTGCAATGAAGCTAGCATGTTGGAAATGCGAAGATGTCATTGTTGCAAGGCATCAGCATCTGAGGGAGACCAGGCTTTTTGAAACTTGGGGTTACTGAGCAGCCTTTGACTTTCTCCTGTTGCCAACTAAAGTCAGCTCCTTTTTCTTTCCTTCAACAGATGAGGAAAAAGAAAATAATAATAGAGCCTCCAAGCCCCACTCAACTCCTGCCACTCTGCAATGGTAAGTGAGCCACCCAGATCTTTCTAGCTAGGCAGAGTGTCACCTGGCTGTTTTGACACTGTCAGGTTTTGACAGTTGGTATCTCACCTAAAAGCTATTTAATTTGCAGGTAAACACAAAGGGTTCGCCTTAGATCTATGTAGGGGGTTTATACTGTTACATTGTAAATAACTGTCCCGCCTACTGGTTTAATAAAAACGCTGATTGGCCAAAGGCAGACAGGAAGTGTGGGAGGGGTTACCAGACTAAGAAAACTCTGGGAACAGGAAGAACAGAGCGGAGATGCCACAGAGATGCCAGAGAAGCAGAGGACACCTATGCTACTCTGAGAAAAGGTACCAAGCCGCATGGCTGAACAGGATAAGAGTCATGGGCTAGATTGAGGGTAAAGAGTTAGCAAGTTATATGCCTGGGCCTTAGGCCGATCAGCGTACAATTAATAAAGTGTCTGTGTGTTTTAGTGGAACTGTGGGACTGTGGGTCTAAAAGTCTGGGCCATGAGGAAAGTCCAGGCCAGAAACATCATACAACAGATCTAGCTTGGTGATGGGAGTTTTCTTAACAAAAGTAATCCTCGAGAATGACTTTCCATTTAATATTTGACTTTCCTAGACCTGATGAAATGTATAGCGAGCCTCTCTTCATCTCAGAGCTTTACTTGGACATTGTGTTGTGGCCCTGAACCTGGGGCTCTTTGACCTGAGACCCTTCCTCCAGAGGATCTTAGCAGTTGAAGGCTATTCCTTAACAGTGTAGCTCAGTGAACCCAAAGGAACCCAGGAACAAGAGAGGGGAAGATTTGGAGCTGGGAAGGTGTTCACATTGACGCCTTGCCTTCAGTGTGGGGCTCACTTACATGCCCTATGTCACTATAAGTTAATGGCCTTCATGTTGCTACATCCATTTTTAGAAGAGAAAAATAAAGCTGAGTTACATCATTGGTTGGCCACTGCTTAGGTGGGAGGAGTCAGGACTGT
Organism: Phyllotis vaccarum; assembly: GCA_033318265.1. Lineage (NCBI taxonomy): Eukaryota > Metazoa > Chordata > Mammalia > Rodentia > Cricetidae > Phyllotis > Phyllotis vaccarum. The sequence continues at coordinate 40,131,833 of JARWLC010000014.1, forward strand.
GGCAGAGGCTCTAACTGATTCTTGGGGAGGACTGAGATGAGATCTCAAATGGTAGCAAGGATGACCATGTTTCAGTTTCCAGGCTGATATATGCAAAAAAAAAAAAAAAAGGGAAGGTGACAGGAGAAGGCATTCGGGTAGATCTCAGCTTGCTGTCTGGGGTCTCTGCAGTCAGCTTGCTGTCCAGGGTCTCTGTAGTCAGCTTGCTGTCCAGGAGTCTCTGCAGCCAGCTTTCTGTGTCCGGAGGTCTGCGTGGTCAGCTTCTGTCCAGGGGTCTCCTTGCTCAGTTTGCCATTCAGGGTTCTCTGCAGTCAGCTTGCCGTCTGGAGTCTGTACAGTCAGATTGCTGTCCAGGAGTCTCCGTGGTCAGCTTGCCGTCTGGGGTCTCTGCACTCAGCTTGCCGTCTAGGAGTATCTGCGGTCTGCTTGCCGTCTGGGGGTCTCTACAGTCAGCTTGCTGTCCAGGGTTTTCTGCAGTCAGCTTGCTGTCAAGAGGTCTCTGTGGTCAGCTTCTGACCACAGAGGGGTCTCCTTGCTCAGCTTGCCATCCATCCATGGGTCTCTGTGGTCAGCTTGCTATCCAGGATCTCCTTGGTCAGCTTGCCATCCGGGGGTCTCTGTGGTCAGCTTTGCCGTCCGGGGGTCTCTGTGGTCAGCTTGCTGTCTGAGGGTCTCCATGGTCAGCTTGTCATCTGGGAGTCTCTGTGGTCAGCTTGCCATCCAGGGGTCTCTGTGGTCAGCTTGCCGTCCAGGGGTCTCTGTGGTTAGCTTGCTAACAGAATTTTAATGAGAAAGAGCACATGGACAGAAAGGGGGACAAGTAAAAGGCCTAGAATGGAGTCTTGGAAACCATCTCTAATATCTGGTGACAGCGCTGATGGCTGTCATGGGAGCTGACATCCTTCAGAATGCCCCTGCCTCCCCCTTTGTCCTCCTCTTACCTCTGCAGGCATTTGCCTAAGGACTGGAACCTGGGGATTTGGGGATTTGGCTCAGCTGGTCGAGTGCTTGCCTGGCATACAGGAGCCTGGCTTTGATCCTCTACACAAGATAAATCTCATGTGGTTAACTCAAGCTGTACTAGCAGCACATGGGAAGGAGGCAGAGGCAAGAGGGTTAGAAATTCACTTCTTCCTTATGTGCAGAGAGTTTGAGGTCAGTCTGACTATATGAGATGCTGTTCGCCTCCTCCCTGCCAAATCTACTTCCCCTAGCAAATATGCCTCTGTAGAAGTCTCCAAATACTATGCCAGTTTTGTCCACATAACTGCCATGGTGCCACCACAGAAATGAAGTATCCATATAGAGGATATTGGGCGTGCGAATTTCTAGAAATGTAAGACATGGATGTTGTCCTCTTAGTGACCTGAACTAGTTCATTTCAGAATAAAATATCAAAAAGATACAAGCAGAAGCCCACCCTGTGGCATCTGTTTTTCTGTGACTCTTGGGTACCTGCCTGGCAACAGTGAGGCTGTGACAGCTGACTCTGATGTCATACCAGGGTCAGCTCTCAGCTGTGCCACTTACCAGCTGCAAAACCTAAGGCCAGGTCCTCAGCTCCCTCTGCCTCAGTTTACATATTAGTGCAAAGGGTTGACAACCATATAATCCTGAGGATGAAATGGCTGGCGCAGGCAGTGCCTACCATGGAAAAGTTGTGCTTGGGCAGGTCCTCAGCACACCCCTTCTGTACACCCAGGGCAGGACAGACCTCCTTCCTGTATTCTATGTCTGTAGCAACTGGTTCTCATCAGTGGTTTGTTCTTTGAAATCAAAGTCAAGCGGACCATTCTAGCACTGACTTCATCCTCCAGTTGGCAAGCATGGCACAAAGCAGATCTGAGAGCATGTATACTTAGAAATATCAAATTAGTCTATAACTTCCTTATAGTCTACATTCAGATGGCTTTGGTCATAAACTAAATGCAAGTAATTCTTAATGAATACCTACTGTGTGTCAGGGCTGGTCCTATTCAGGGATAAAAAAGATAAAGGAGAAGCAAGCAGAACTGTACAATTTTTTTGAGAGTCTGTAGCCCAGGCTAGCCTTGAACTCTGGTTTCTACCTCCTGAGGCTGGGATTACAGTATGGGCCAGCTACTACATCTGGCTTATCCAGGGCAAGCACTCTATCAAGTGGGCTACATCCACAATGATAATTTTTAGGGAACCAGAAGCTACACCAGACACACATTAGCTGAGGTAAGAGCTGAGAGAGACCTAAAGGCACTAAAGGACAAGGAGGCAGCACTGTTGTGATGAGCATTAAGGGAAGGCTTCTTGGAGGGGACACTCCAGTGGACAGATGTGTAACTCTGACACACTACACTTCAAGGAAGCCAGAGCCAAAAGAGCATGCAGAAGGGGCTGCTACAGTGGCCTGAGGCTGCGGCCCAGCTTTTCACTCTTCAAGGTGAGCACACGGTGGTGTGTTCAGCCTGTGCCTAGGATCCACCTGGCATGGCACTAGAGCAGGTTCCAGAAGAGCTGGCCTGTGAGGAGACTGTCTGGATCAATGGACCTCTTAGGCAGTTCTGAGGCCTCTATGGCCTCTCAGAGATAAGCCCCTGTCAAGTCAAGCACAGAATTAAGCCTTGTCTGCCCCCTATCACTACCCGTGTCCTTCCGCAGACCTAAACCAATGTGAAGGCATACTGCTTTGGGAAAGGCAGTATTCTTCACATTCTGCCAAGGATAATTTCCTCTAGGCCCAGGACTCAGCCCCAGAAGCCCACTTCCCTGTGCCAGTTGTGGTCTTAATCATGAGAAGTAGTCTTGTCAAACACAACAGCATCCCATAAAGGGAGCAGGCTGGGCTTGTTCAAGGTCCTTACCACAAGCCACACAGTCTGTGAAGAGTGTTTGCTACAGATGAGGGGCTTGTGTGTTTGTCCCTACATGGAGTAGGTAAAGGCAGAAGGATCAGAGGCTTAGGGCTGGCCTCTGGCAGGATCAGGACCTTAGGGCTGGCCTCTGGCAGGATCAGGAGTTTAGGGCTGGCCTCTGGCAGGACCAGGGCCTTAGAGCGTGCCTCTGGCAGGATCAGGGTAGCCTGTGGTAGGATCAGGGGCTTAGGGCTGGCCTCTGGCATATCAGGTTTAAGGGGCTATACTAGACCGTGTCTCAGAACACAAAGCAAAGTCTTGATGAGGGGAGGAGCTGGATGTATGGGATGTGTGCGGCCTTCCTCTAAACTTGAGTAAGAACATCATACTGAAAACCACCCCCTCCATAAAAGTCCCTCATGAGTAATTAATCATTTTTCTAATATATTTCAGTCTAAAAGCTCTGTCTCTCAGAAGGGCCTGGGCACACCCTTCATTTCACAGGAAACAGCGACTGCCTGTTTATGCTCTGGCTGCCGGGGAGCTCAGAGGCTAATCTGGGCTGTTATTAGTGTCTCTGTCTGCAAACTGAGGGATGCTTGCATACTTTTCTCTCCTTCCTAGCTTTCACTGTTTAACTTTATATTTTGTTAGCATTTTAGGCAAGCCGGGAAATAAGTATAGTCATAGATGTGACTCCTTTTATTGGTGCTAGTGACACATTTCTTTGATAGAAAATTAAACTGAGATTAGGCTCAAGTTCATCTTCATTGTCGTTATTTTATTCTTCCTCAAAATAACTGTTTCCAGTAAAGTCTGTGTATATTTATATGATTACCCAGGGAGTTTTGCACTAAGTTTAGTTTTTATTGAGTTATTATTAAATGTAGATTTTATTTTATCTATATCTTCCTTATAAAAGGCGCACAGATACATTACACGATTGCTCCACAGACAGACAAATCCACAGCTTACTTTATTTCTTAACATCCTGAAGTAACACTCAGATTAGCGATGTCACACTGGATTAGCGATGTCACACCCAGATAGTGATATCACTGGATTAGCTAATAAAGAGTTAACCTCAGTCTGGAGAGGTGACTCACCTGCCACCAAACTGACAACCTCAGTCTGAGCTATAGACCCCACATGGCAGGACAGAATGACCCCTGTACACCTGCCATGGCATGTGCATGCCCCCCCCCCCCACACATTTAAAGATGAGGAGAGCTTGTTTCATTCTGAGTGGCATACAGTGCTGCATGAAGAAGAGCTGCATAATTCATTTGGTTCTTTTCCTCTTGGTAGGTATTTAGGTCTGCCCAAATCTCACCTCTGAATTATAAACAGGACCTCGAAGAAGAATTTTGCATAGGACCTCTGGCAGCTCTGGGAAGGACTTATGCAGACATGGAGAATGGGTGGTACAGACGTTGGATGGTGATGGGATTACAGCATCACCCATCTGTCTTTCCCTACAGCACAAAGTACTTAGACACACAAATCTAGGAAGCTGTCTCCACAGGAATCTTATGTCTGAGGCGTGGGTGTCCGGTGCTTCCCTTAGTTGCCCGTTTGCGGCAGTGTGCACCCAGAGGGGTGTCCAGAAGGAGAGCTGCTGTGGCAGGGTGACAGCACCCAGCCTCCCTGGGACAATTTGGCTTGCCACTCGAACTGGGTTAGGAATGATTTGCTTCTCCTCTGGCCCCTCCCTTCCAGAGCCCCCTCCCCACAACCCTGGAGACACCAGGCCTCCTCCGAGAACAAATGACTGCCAAGCAGCCAAAAAGAATTGGGGCCACATGATCTGGAGGCAGCTTCCAGCAGAAAACAGGCAAATATTGTCAAAGGGTTCCTGCCAAACCCTTTCCAGCATCCTCGGTCATGGGGGTGAGTAAATCCCACCTCACTGGGGATGCTGGGCGCCACTGGATTCCCGGCCGCACAATCACCCCTATTCACACTGAAGATTTTGAAATGGAAAGTGGCCTGTTGGGCCACAGTGGCTGACCTGCTGCCAATGCATGACTTCTCTGTGGCCTGCTCCCTCCCATCCGCGCTTCTGTGCCTTTCCTGAGCCCCATGTACCTTCCGGGTGGGGGCAGTCTCCTCAGCAGCTAGCATAAGAAGGGAGGTTTCCCCAATTCTTAGAAGACAGAAGGCTAAGCTTCAAGGTATCCCTTCCTTGGCAAGGGCAGTTAGGAAGCAGGAGCATCTTCCCTTTGAGAGGCTGTTGATAGTTGATATTAGTGTGAACTTAAATATAGATCTAGTTCTTCTTTTTAAAAATGTTCCCGTAGATCACCAGGAGCTAACCAGATTGCCACTGTTCTAAAAATAGACTTGGATATTTGTTCTAGTTTCCTTTCTGTTGCTGGGGTAAAGTGTCCTGAACAGTTTGGAGTGACACTTCAGTGGTCACAGGGGCATACTGCCTTTGCAGAGGACCTGTGTTCAGATCCTAGCACACACCTCGAATGGCTCACAACCACTTATAGCTCCAGTTTCAGAGGATCTAAGGCCCGGTTTTTAGGTCTCTGCAGGTGTGCGTTCCCCTTACAGTTACAGTGCATTGTTTGGAAGAAATTGAGTCAAGGCCACCGGTAGCGAGGCACGCCACATCTAGAGTCAAGAAGAAACATACCCTAGTGCTCTGTACTTGCTCCTACTCAGCTAGGTTTTATCCCCCCCTGCCCAATGGTTCAGTTCAGGGCCCAGCCTAGGGAGTGGGTTCACTCATTGTGGATGCCAACTAACAGTAAAGATAACACCTACACACACCCACAGGACAACTTGAACTAGTCCTTTCCTCCTCCAGTTCTTTCCCCAGCAAATTCTAGGCTGCAGCAAGTTGACCTTTTAAAACTAAATATCACAATATTTTATACCAGTTCATGGTTCCTAGTTCTTCCTGAAGTTCTGCTGAGAACTGACATCTGGTATTCTCATTGTGACTCTGACACATGTGGAGAACTCCTCCCCAGGGGTGTAAGGAGACCCACAGAGATATTCTTTGGGGGCCCCACTTGCCACAGTAAGGTGAAGAGAGAGATGAGGAATGAACAGAGACGAAGCAGGGACATAGGGCAGGGAACTATGTCAGAATCCCCTCAGCTTTGAGGCCACCAATCCCAGCCTCATCCTGGACAGAAGCATTGATAACTTGTGACATTATGCTTTCAGACAATGTACAGTTTCTGTGTAAAATAAAACCTTAAGTAATGTGGCTACTCAAAATCTAGGCAGACCCGTGCACCTACATTTCTGAGTGTTACCTTCCTTCTGGGAAGCTGAAAGCTATCCCAGGGGAGGGGTCAGATTTTTTCTGTGCTCTGGACATACCCACCATTGCAATAGCAGAGAGATCTACAGACTCAGGGCATCCTGGGACAGGACACCTTCAGTCTTCCATCAGAGGATGTCACCATGAAAGCTTCCATAAGATTTCAGACTGGGCAGAACCACTATAGCCATGCATTAGTAACAAGCATACATTCTAAGGCACAGGTCTTAGGCCATTGTGTTGCTGAGTGAGCCTCATAGAGTGCTTGTGGTATATATTATAGAGCTGATTTTTTCCTCGGGCCAGGGAGTGCACTCACTCTAAAACTCATGACTTAAAATATATGATAAACACACCAGTAGCAGTCATTTGCTACCAAAAATTATGTGAGTTGGTGAGATGGCTCTGTGGGTAAAGGTATCTGCCACCTAGCCTAAAGACCTGAGTTCAATCTCTAACCCACATGGTGGAAGGTAAGAACTGAGTCCTGTGAGTGATTCTCTGACTTAGACACACACACACACACACACACACACACACAGAGCACAGTCGTCAACCCTGTATCACTACATCCACTCTGCTATTGGGATGGCTATGATGCAGCAGACAGCAATCTTTCTTATCTTAGGGCACTACTGTTGTGTATGTGGTTCACTGCTACCAGACACGTATGGGTACATTATAGCAAGATGTATTTAAGGTACAGGGAATATCCCAATAGCCTAATAAAGGGTATTTGTGGGGAGTGAGGCAAAAGAAGGCTGGAGAATCAGTCAGGGGTCAGATGTCGAGGCCTTGAATGCCCAGGGAAGAACCTGGACTTCTTTGAGGGTCCAATGTGGGGGCACTGAAGGTAGAGAGCACTGCCCTGCACTGATTGCTCAGCAAATTCCCGCTGTTTGTGGTCTCAGATCTCAAAACAAAACAGCCAGGCATAGTACTGCACACCTTCAATCCCAGCGCTCAGAAGGAAGAGGCAGGTGGGTCTCTGAGTTCGAGGCCAGCCTGATTTACATAGTCATTTCCAGGACAGCCAGAGACACATAGTAGGACCCTATCTCGAAATACAAACAAAAACAATACAGTCTTCGATTGTTTATGTTCCATTATGACTGTCTCTTATTGTACATTGTGAATTTATTTTCTAAATCCTTCTTTGGTAAAGTAGACCTGTTCTAGCATTTCTAGATAAGTCTGAAAGAACTGAAGAGGTGGAGCCTTTGAACTGCAGTCATATGTATAAATAAAAAGCCAAAGGAAGCACATGGTTGAGAAGGGGAGATGCTCTAGACGTCCCAGCATTCACCCTTCCTTGAAGGTGCTGATACAAAGCTGCTGCCCATGTTCCAACAAGGCTATGGGCTGAAATCTCCCAAGGAGGTCTCCTTTAAAAAAATGTGTCTCAGAAAATGACTCAGCTCACTGGTGACCAAGTTCATTATCTGTCTATAATAGCATGAGCTCAATTGAAATACAACGAAGTTGTTAAATAGAAGATTTTAAAATAGAGGTCCAGTGTGTTTGTGTGTGTGTGTGTGTGTGTGTGTGTGTGTGTGTGTGTAGAAAAAAATCCAGGTATAATGGAGCATTGTTCGCCCACCACGTCAGGCTAATGATGTCTTCTAAAGGAGGGGAGGAAGGGGAAAATTTCATCATCAGATATGAAGAGAAGTAATTAACTGCTTTCTCTCTTTCGCGCCTCTGTCAGGGGAGCGGATGTTCCAATTAGTAACTTCAGTACTTTGTGAGGCGGTCTGAGGGATGGTGTCACAATGCTATTGCTGTAGAATCCATCAAGCATCAAAGGTGCCCTTCCATGCCAATTACACCCATCACTCACAGAGCTTATTAAAATGCTTCATAGTCATAAGCCACCTGGATACTTTGAGGCTCAGTAGCTCCTGTCACAGGGACAAAAACCAGATAGAAATGTAGTGAGTTAGCAGGCACTGGCCTTTCTCAGGTAACTGCTTAATTAGCTCAGCCTGGATGAACCGTGACTTTTGTCCAGGAGATTCAAATAGTTTGTTGTTGCTAGGGGTTTATGTCGTGTGTTATCACCTTGGGTGCTGTATTTCTGTCTTGACCTCTTGGTCAGATTTAAGAGGCAAACAGACCACAGAGTAGCAAGTAGGTATGCAGGTACCGTGGATTTAGTAATACATGATAAAAGAAAAAATCTGGAATATACCTGGGAGCCAGTGCTTTTAGTTGGGAGATGGGGTGCCGTATTACTCTATAATCCAGACTGGTTTCAAACTCATGGTAATACTCTTGCTTCGGCCTTTGGAGCACTGGGGTGCTTTCAGCTTGGGAATCCATGTTTTTAATACCATATTGAAAACAATACGTCCCCCAAACCTTGTCCATCTTGGGGCGTTTCTGTCGGTGGGAGGATGGACCCCCCTTTCAGGTTTGGAACCTGAGCCTGCTTTAGTTACTGCCTGCTTCCCCAGTACAGCAAGAGAGACCTACACCCTGTATGCTATCTTGACTCAGTTTTCTTTTTTTCTTTTTTAATTACTTATTTTTGTTTCTTTTACACACCAACCACAGTTTCCTCTCCTGTTCCTTCCCTATCCACCCCATCCCCTCCTCTTCCATCTCCGTTTAGAAAGGTCAGGTCATTCATAGGAGCCAACAAGCATAGATCCAGTACTTCTTGCCTGGACTAGTATAGTGATTCCAAACTAGTCTGACATGTTCGCTAATCATGCAGAAAACCAAAACAACAAACAAACACCCCAAACAAACAAAACAACAATAAATAATTAACCCCACTCTATTAGTGTCCTTGGCCATCCACCTCAGAGGTGGCATCACCTTTAACCACTCCTGTCCCTTAAAAGGGATGGGATGCTTTCTTATTTGAAAGTATCCCGCATACAGATCCTGAATGGCTTGAAAAGCAGGTTTTCCCACTAAATCCACGGATTTTTCAGGCCAAAATAAACTTAGGACACAGTTAGTGCAGAGGGACACTTTCCTCTCTCCAACAATCCCAGTTGCCGGACTCCTCGTGTCTGTGTATTAAAACGGTCTGACGTGTTAAAGTCAAAGCTTTATTAATTAGGGAACTAATTTAATGGAACACTCACAAGTCTAAGAGGGAACTTGGGGGCTTGCTTTTTTGCTCTTTTGTGTTCTTTTATACTTTTTTATCAGCTAACATTAAGCTTTATGTTAATGTTCTTATCCTTTGCCATCAACAACATTATTATTGTGATTTCTAGAGCATTCTAGAAGGAATCAAGTCTTCCAGCCTATCAAACTTGTGAGTGTGTGTGCACACAAGTACCTGCTGCTGTGTGTGCACAGCTTGCTTGCACACGTGTATGCCAGAGGTTGAGGCTGAGATTCTGTCCCACTTTCTTCTGTCACCCTCCACACTATTTTTTGAGGCACAGTCTCTCACTGAACCGGTAACTCACTGATTTGGCATGCTGGCTGGCCAGCCCTGGCGGTTTCCCTTTCTGTGCATTCCCAGCACTGGTGTTACAAGCACACACTTCTACGTTCATTTTTAAAACATGGACTCTGGAGATCTGTGCTCATGCTTTACAAATACTTCACAAGCTGGGCCATCTCGTCAATTCCCAAGTCTTTATTTTTTCAATCCTCTTTTTAAAAATTTGTGTGTATGTGTGTGTCTGTGCAAGGGTGTGACATATGCATATACATATCTGCAGAGGTCAGAAGAATTTGTGTGTATGTGTGTGTCTGTGCAAGGGTGTGACATATGCATATACATATCTGCGGAGGTCAGAAGAATTTGTGTGTATGTGTGTGTCTGTGCAAGGGTGTGACATATGCATATACATATCTGCAGAGGTCAGAAGATCGTGTTGGATCCCTGGAGCTGGACTTACAGGAGGTTGTGAGCTGCTTGCCATGCTTGCTGAGAATTGGGCTTGGGTCCTCTGAAAGAAAAATCAGTATATGCTCTTAACTGATGAGCCATCTCTCTAGCCTGTCAATCATTTGAATGCTATTCCACTATCTCCTGGAAAGAGCATTTTATGGTGGCACCTAGTCGAGGGTGGTATGTCAAGCCGCATTCCTTTGCATAACATTTAAAGATTCTCTGAAATCCCTACCATTCTTTCCTTTTGGGTTTCCCTTTGCAAGCCCCTCTTCCCACTCAGACAGATGTTTCCATCATTTAAGCACATGACATATCTATTACTCTCTGCTGCTCTACCTGCCTGGAGCCTCTGCCAACTACTGTGGTAGAGTAGGTTTTTAGTGAGAAAAATCCTCTTAAATTACTGGTCAGATTAGCAAATGAATTCTACTTTCTGAGCCTTAATTTCTTGACCTGGATAATTGGTATAATTCCTATTTGATATGGTTTTTCCATTTTGTTTTGCTTCATTTGAATTTTCTTGTTAGCTCAGGTTGTCACTATGTAGCCCAGAGCACCCCTAGACAGCCTGTGGTAGCTTAAACTCACCTCAACCCCATATCCTCCCCCTCCATCCCTCTTGTGAGTGCTAGGATTACAGGCATGTGTCAACATGCTTGCCTTTTAAACCCTGGAAACCCAGTGCCTAGCACCTAGAATGAGCTCCATGAATATGAGCTGTTGTTTGCTTTTACAAAATTTCAGTCCCAAGTCCCCTGTGAAACCGTAATTATCCACTCCCATGTACACACTAATCAACGTTTCCCTCTTCAGTGACATCTATGGTCAGGAGTTTATATTATTTACATATTCTTATTTCTTGTAGGTCATTCTCCCTAAATAGACTCCAAAGTGAACTAGGGCATAGGTTATGTTTTATGCCAAAACAAGTGCCTACAGGAGCCAGGAAAGAGACAGAAAATAGACTTGGTGTAAGAAAAATGGGGAGGAGTGAGGACTCTGTCCAACCCCAGGGCACATGTCACCCTGGCCAATTGTTGTCATGAGGGAATATTGGTCCAGAGTTGCCAGACCTCAGCTTTTTCATAAGAAGCCAAGAATCCAGATTCTTCTGTGCAAAGTTCTGGCATTTAAAAGCTGGGCCATTGCAGCTCAAGCTAAGCACAGCATGTCTGTGGGACTCCTGTTGGTGACAGCATCCTTGCTAAAGTGGTCCCTATAAAGTTAGAGCCTCAGTTGGGCCTCTGGAGTTACAGGGGAACAATGCTGTGAGTGCAATTAGGGATCTTGGCTAAATTTCAGAGTGGTTTTCATTCATCTGAGATCTAAAGCTCAGGACAGGCCCAAGAAACCTACACTGTACACGAAGCAAGTTTCTCTGAGTGAAACACAGGTAGAGTTCTACTTGGTGACACTGAGGATATACGCACTGGTGTAGAAGGGCTTCATTTTATAATCTACTTTTAAAATGTGGAGCATTTCATGAATACGGATATCATCCTTATACAGGGCCATGCTAATCTCTGTTTCCTTATGTTAAGAATACTGCTTAGCCCTCAGCAAATGTGTATTGAACTAAAGATCTCATCTTTACCTATTTGTTTACTATGAATCTGTTAACTTTATGTCAACAAAGACCATTTTGCTCACCATGATATGGCCCCAGTGATAATATCAATACATATTTGTTGAATGATTGAAATGATCCATCCATCAAACCCCAGGCACCTATTGTATGTCAAGGGATATGTGGGACTTGAGGGATTCTGAGGTGATCGGTTACTCCCCCAGCCTCAGAGTATTTGATCACCTTAAAATGACTGCCTAAGGTCTTTACTGGAACCTGAGAATCCACAGGAACTACTCCTTATGCCCAATCCCAGTGGAGGACAATGGACTGAATGGGTGGGACCCTCAGCCACTCTCCAGAGTCCTTGGGGTCAGACTCACACATGAAGTTTGAAATGATGGAGCTGATTTCTGTTCAATGTTATATCAGAATGAGCTCAATGAGTGCCACCCCTTCAAGCAGTCGCCTTGGGAGGCCATGTCCTCATTCTACTTGAGTTACGACAGTGCTGGACCACTTCTCTGCCAAGTGCCCTCAGAGTGAGTTTAAAGCTACTTGAGGACATTTATTCCATTGCTTAAGAATCATGCCTTATTTTAACAACACCACCACCAAAATTTGGGAAAGCAGGTATTCATTCCTTTGTCCCCTAAATTCCAGGGTTTTTTGGTTTGTTTTTGAATGGTTCACCTAAAAGGCCAATGATCATAGGAGTTATGTCTCCTGTTGGTGGATTTAATGAGCTGTGTATGTATGCTCCAGGCTCTAAAGGGAAGATCCAAAGAGAAACCTCCAAGATGTCATGTATCACAGCAGTAATGTTGGAAGAGGTATTTAACCCTCTGATAGGTCAGTGTCATTGGAGGCAGAATTCATTTGGCTGCCTAAATTCTGGTGTTTGTTTAAAAAAAAATTCAAAATTTTAGATTTATTTTGTATTTTCGATGCCTAGCACAGAATTGGGACACATAGGTATCCCAGAGTGTCTTACAGAAAAGAAAATTGAAATGCCATATTCAGGACTACTGGGCCCTGTATTTACAATGTTTGCCACACAGCACTTTGATATCAAGAGCTACCCTAAAAGGCAGTTATCAGTCATCACTTCTGAAGAGAAACTGAGGCCTGAGGTTAGATAACCTGCTCCTGGCCACCCCACCAGTAAACAAAGAGGTTAGAACTTGAGCCAGTTGGAGAGTGAACATTATCTTCCACAGAAGCCCTAGCCTGCACTCAGGAAGGAATGGGAGAGAGTGCTATCCACCTGAATGCTATTCAGAGTAAGGAGACCCTATCACATTCAGAGGTCAGCTCTACTGGGATCATGAAATCTCCTTTTTGGCAGTGACCAGTGACTGTCCAGGTGTGCTGCCTCTGCTTGCCCATGTGTTTTCTCAGATATATTCATTCTCTCTACCACTCTTGTCCATCCACGAAGTTCTGGGGTGTTAGCATATAGCCTGTGGCATCTCCCTGTTAGAAATGGCTTCAAAGTGAATGTATGATTTGAAGCCTGGGTGAACAGAGCAGCTGTGAGACCTAGCATAGCTTTAAAGGTCTGAAGGGGCCTAAGCTGGTCTGTATGACTGGGCCAGGGTCAGCTCATAGTAGAGGGATTGGGAATTTGGGCTGCCAAAACCATATGCAAAGGGACCCCTGACCCTGTGGGTGACCCTTTCTTTACCTTGTCGGACTCAGTTTCTCATCGTGAAGGAAGGGAACGGTTTCTGAGGCCTTCCTAGACCCACAGGAAGAGGACTTGACATGTTCTGCTGTTGTGACTTTTCTTGCTGGGCGTTCATTTCCCTAGGCTGGAGGAAAACTACGAGATCGCCGAAGGCGTCTGCATCCCTCGCAGCACCCTCTACATGCACTACCTGGATTTCTGTGAGAAGAATGACACCCAGCCTGTCAACGCTGCCAGCTTCGGGAAGGTCAGTCCAACCTCCTGGGTGGTCCTGGTCCACCCCTGCCTCCTGTCCCCACCGACTTTAAATAATTCATATACTTTAAATTTTTAAAAATTACATTTTACTTGGTGTGCGTGTGAAAGGGAGAGAGATGATAGACAGACAGACAGGCAGGCAGGCAGACAGACAGGCAGAAGTCAATCTGTCAAGGCTGAGTTCTCCTCTTCCACTGCGAGTCTTGAAAAATCAAACTCAGACCCTCAGGCTTAGTGGCAGGTGCCTCTGAGTCATCTTGCATAACACAGTTTTAAAAGATCATAATTCTTAATTTTTCCTTTATTTTCTTATCAATAATTATTACATCATGTAGGCCTTCTGGTACCATGTTGAAAAGAAGTGATATTCTGCTGTTAGGAATAAACATGTTAAGAACAGAACTGCTGCAGCTTCTTGGGGAACTGACCGCTTGGTCAGCGTGTCACCCACCCTTTTATCCTTGACAGCCTTCCTTGGTCTAAGTCTGTGTTTTCTGAAATGAATGTAACTCCTCATTTTTCTTTTGACTGGTGTTACCTTGACATTCCTCCTCAGTTTAGCTGTCTCTTTAAGCATCCTTGTAGTCAACGCTGGTTTGTTCATTTTGTGAGCAACTTATAGTTGGGTCCTGTTTCTTTATTCACTTCAGCAACCAAGCCCTGACATTCCGTCTTCTCTCTCAGTGTCTTGCTAGGATTGTTCTGCGCAGCCCATGTTGGCCTCGACCCTTGACCTCCTGCCTTTGCTTCCTGATGGCTTGCCTACAAATGTGTTCCACGTGTCCAGCACCTGCAGTTCCTCTCTAAACTGGTCCAGTTGCCCCAGTGATGCCCATTCAGTGATCATCAACACAGTTGGAACAATATTGCCACATCTGTTAGTTTTCTATTTGCTGTCTTTATTCCTTAATCTATTTTTATATTTTACTATTTCCCACTGGTTACAGTTTGGTTTATTTGTTTACTGGTAAGGTGGATTTACTTATTTAGAGACAAAGTCTTGCTATTATCCCAGGATAGCCTCAAACTTGCAACTATCCTTCTGAATGTTAGGGCTATAGGTTATTTCATGCCTTGTTTTATTGTACTCTATTTTGATTTTTAATTAATTTGTGTGTGTGTGTGTGTGTGTGTGTGTGTGTGTATGTGTACACATGCATGCACGTGGGTACCCAAAGAGGCCAAGGAGAGGTGTTGAATCCTGGAGTTAGAGGTGGTTATAAGCTGGGAACCAAACTCATATACCCTGCAAGAGCAGCAAAATTCCCAACCATCAAGTTGTAATTGCAGCCCCACACACCCACCTTTTACGTGGGTGCTGAGGATCTGAACTCAGGTCCCCATGCTTACAAGTACACACTGGCACAATGAGTACCTTAATTACCAAGACATTTCCACATCTCTGCCCTAATTATTTCTAATTAACCATTTTAGTTAATATCCAACCATTTAACCCAGTTTGACCTCAGATTTACTGTATAGGCCAGGTGGCCTTGAACTTATGGTGACCCTACTACCTCAGCTTCTTGAGTGATGCCTTCTAAATGTGTGCATATTTTATAGTCATGTCTGAATGTGTACATATGTACACGAGGTGTGGAGACCATATCTTCCTCTGCTGCTCAATACTTAATCTTTTGAGACAGGTTGTCTCATAGAGCCTGGAGCACACTGTTTGTCTGGACTTCAGGGATCCACCTGTCTCCTCCCTCACACTGGGGCTACAATCGCACTTAGCCATACAGGGATTTGAACTCAGTTCCTCAGGCCCATGCAGCAGACAGTTTCCCTTTCTACTTTAATTGGACTTTTCCTATGGCTCTATTTGCTCTCTTCTTTGGTATATTAATTATGCTTTAAAAACGATTTTAGTGCTTACCTGCAATTTACAGTATACATTACAACTAGTCTAGCCATCTTCAAATAACATGAGGACACGTCACCAGTGAGCACCTTGTGACAGTCCTGCCTGCTCTTGTACCATTGTTCTGCCATCATTAATTTCCCTGACGTATGAGCCTACAGAGGCAGATATATAATTTAGTGTATTGCTGGATTAGAATTCTGAACAAAGCGTTATCTTGTAGGGTGGATTAAAAATGAGTTTTACTGAAGTTATTGGTTAGGAAGAGAGGAGAGCAGGAACTAGCAATTTTTATCGGAGAGCAGGAACTAGCAATTTTTATCTCTATAAGGCTAACCTGTGTCTCAGTTACGACACGGAGCCAGGGCCTGGAGAACGCCAGGGTATGACAATGCTCTTTGACTTACAGTGGGAATACATGGAGGTACATCTATTGAAAGCTGGAAATCTCCTCAGAGATGTGCTTGGGACACTGAACCTGCTGAACAGCACAGGTTAACCTGCTTAGGGCACTTACTTCCCCTACAGTCAGGCAAAATCACCCAGCAAAGCATCCTTTCTAAGAAGTTGTTGAATATCTCATGTGATCTATTGATCACCTCCACCCCCCACTGCTGGCAGATCATACACTATCGAATTCTGGTTATTTGACTTCATGACCACATGGCTAACTGTAGCTGCCACTTCCTGCCAGTGTTCAGCATCCCACATTGTCTGGCTTCTCCCAAATGTGTGTTGCTTTTGTAGTACCTTCAAATCGGCACACAGGAAGCTGAGTCATCATAGTGTGGGACTCACCTGTCAACCCTGAAATTATAAGCCAGTTAAAAGTAGCACAGATGGTTGATTCACATGGCCACTCAAGACTATGAGGCTGACACAATTTGTGGTCCACAGATCATGGAGTTCTTGGAAACAGGTAGAAGTATGGGAAAGGGTTAGATAGTTTTCATAGTGTAATTTGAGTGCATGAAGAGGCCATTTAGCATCACACACTTCACTCCCAGGAAGGCTTGCTGGTGATTCCAATTCCTCTATGGCTCTTGGCTGAAAGCACAAAAGTAGAAGAAAATACAGTGCATTGCTGCTAACAGTTCTCACACACTGAGATAATCTGTGAGGGATGTTAGAGATCTGTTGGTTTGAGCCCATCATTTTCCAAATGGGGAAAATAAACCTCAGAAGGAGGGAGGGATTTTCTTAAGTTAGCACATTTGGTGACAGGGTCGCCCCGCCCGAGCTAGCTGAGGTGGGTGGTGCGTTGACTTCAATAGGATGTGAAGAAATCAGGAAAGGGGAAATCAGGATTTAGAAGGCTGTATTTGTATGAATTTAGTTTACTTATACCTCACCTTTTCTAGTGAGTAGGAGAGGTCACTGATACTTTGGATTATGGGCATGGCTCCTTCCTTCTTGCTGGCCAACCTTGCTCAGTGGTGGGAACAGTCAAGTATGTTTGGGAATCTGTGATTAGCAGCTTCATATATATGGAAATAAGACCTCCCCCTTGAGAGTCCCTCCGTCCTGCCCATCTCCTTCCTGCCCTGACCTGGGAGGAGGGGTCATTCACATGTCCAAGGATATAGGGGATAAAAATGTCCTAAAGGCATACCAACGGGTCTTCATAAATTAATTATACAGATAGTGCTTTTCTACTTTAAATGCTGCATGTTTTTCTTAGCCTTTAGAAAATGGTATCAAATGACCACATGATTTCACATCAACAGATATACTTTGTTAATTTGGATTTCTTAGTGTAGTACTATGCAAAAATTCCCAGGTCAACTGGGTCTGAAGTTCAACTGCAGCGTTAACCAGCTGTAAGAGCCCAGATAGTTTAACAGCTCTGAACCCAGTTTTCTTATATGCAAAATGGAATCAAGAAAACAACTCTAGAGGACTGTGGAGGGAATGGCTGTGATTAGCTCAGAAGCCAGCAAATAAAAGCACTCAGTGCCCGTTAGTCACAATTATGATTTCACTTTATTATAGCAACACTTCATGGCTCTAATATCTCATGTTTTTAATATATCATCCTTAATATGTGAAAGTTCCAACCCTTCTAGATGATCTTCCTGCTGAGCAATTTTGAAAACTATTGTTCTAAAAATGTCCCACATCACACTGGCTGCCATCACCCACCCATACTTTTCTTATTATCGTCTGTGCAATTATTCCATATTTTGACTTAACCTGCATCTTACGTAACTCACCCCACTCTATCAGTCTGCCAGAACTGTCATATTTTCATGCACACGTGACATGTCATCCAGTCAACCTAAGGACAATCCCTGGTTCACATATGGATGTTTAGGCATCTTGCAATTCTCGCCCATTGTTACCTTCCTTCCCTGGGTCCCTCACGGACCCCTTCATCCCTTCAACACATGATTTGAAAGTCTACTTCTGTCTTGTTGCAGTCCACATGAATTTCTAACAGAAAATTCTCTTGGATAATTTTCTACAGAAGTAGAACTTCAAAGCGCATGTGTAAATGGATGACATCCGGGAAATATATGTCTATAATACTTTATATGTATGTGTGTGCGTGTCCATGTGGACTGAATTGTTATGTCCAATGCAAAATTGTTCTCGAAGACACTTGGAGAAGGAGGCACAGGGTTTGAATGTTTCAGACTCTTTATTCACACCCACCACTAGGCTTCAGTTTTTCCTCCTCGGAAAGGAGGCTAGGTTTATTGTCAAAGAAGAGAGTGACCATCCCACTCTAGATTGAAGTCAGTGAGAATCAGATCCTTAACCAACTTCTTTTATGAATCATCTCTTACTCTTGTTTAAACATTTACACAATGGATACTTATAAAACACAATATGTTACGGTATTAAATTTCAATTTCTGTTTGACAGCCTTTCTTTTCCTACACCCAAATGACCCCTGAACCAGGACCCACACGGTTCTCCTTCAGAACAGCTTTCAGCATCCCAGACTCACCACAGACCCAAGATCCTGCCCCCTCTCATGTGTGAGAGGATTCATACCTGCTCTGTCATCCTAGAATTTCTTGGATCTGTGGAAACAACAAAAGCCTTGTTTGGAGAGCAAGGCAGTGAAGGGCATATGATGAGGAACCAAAGTGACTCCTGTCTGTAGAGGAGAGGGATGGAGGGGCTTTGCTGCCTGGCTCTGGAGGGATCTCTGGAGGCACTGCACAAGGGAACATATCTGAGGATCCGTGCACGATTGACGGACACCTTGCCCCCCCCCCCCCGTACAAGTGATAGTGAGAGCAAAGATCAAAGAAAGTCAGTGGGGAGCCTGTTCATGTTTCTTCCACTGGCAAGAGGCTGTGAACCCAAGCAGTCAGAGCACTAGCTAGATCCCAGGTATCAGCTGGGAAATGTTTTAGGGTCACTTTTAATACCAGGAGGATCGTGCTCAGATACTTTGTGGTGCTCAGTGATTCTCCTGGGTGTCTCTTCCTGCATTTACTCTTCTCTTTCCCCATCTGACCACAGGGCCACTGCATGGCCATATCATTTCAGGAATGCATACCTACAACTTGATTTTGTACAAAGTTCACCCACAAAATTATGCTTGGTGCCCTGCATGCTGCGTCTCCTCAAGGCTGGATCATGTATATGAGCCACTCACTGACACCTTACAATCATTCCAGCAGCTCCAGAGAGCAAAGTTCTCTTAAAAGGCTCCACTTCCCACCCCCATCCCACTTCCCCAAGCCCCCAGCTCTGTCTGCCCTAGCTGAAAGAGAGTAGGGTGGGATTCATGAGTAATTAAAGGGAATTTGGAAGGCTGGGATGTTGCGGAATGTTAGATCAGTAGCTAGAACAGCATGTGGTGTTCTTTAGGCAGGCTTCATTGAATCCATACAAATAAAGAAAGAGAGGCTGCCTGCCCGTTTGCTCATTTATCAAACAGCGAAGCTCAACCTTCACAGCTCCACAAAAGTGTTTTACTGTTTGCTGAGTCTTGCTCCAGAAATTAAAAGCTGAACAGCCCTCATTGGGGCTGAACCGATCCTGCGTTTTTGGATACTCCCAACAGAACTGTGCTACCCTTTCAGATTCAGGGGCCAGCTGATGATTCGGTGAAAGGAGAGGGGACTCAGTTGTAATTTGTAGTGCATAAGAAACACTTAGAGAAAGAAAAAAGAAAGGAGAGAAAGAAAGGAAATAAGGAAAGGGCAAACTTTCTTCCCACAGGATTTTGTTGCAGCTGCAGAAGGAGGTACCATCTGCAACAGCCTTTCTTAGCTCAGAGTCGGAGAAGTCTTGAACTCCACTGGGGCAGACAAGATGTGATGCGTTACAGCCCATCCCCCACACCCAACTCTGTTACACTTCCCCCTCTTATTTCCTGGAAAAGCCTTTCTTTGTAGTCGCTTGCTTGCTGGCTTAAGCTTGAGAAGGTGACGATTATACGTTACTAAATTCCAAATACTCTCATCACACAAATACAAAGCGACATGGGCCATACGTAAGCTTGACCACTAGACTGAATGAATGAGCAATCTCTGACAACACAGAAAAGGGTGGAAGAAGACGGGCTGATTTGGTGGTCAATGGACAATGGACATGTTAGAGGAAGGGGCCGCAGAGTGAGCATATGAAGTGTGAACTTCTTGTTTTGTCTGGTCACTTCTCTTCTTAGCTCCTCAACCCCCCACCCCACCCTCACCTCCCCGCCCAACCCCCACCCCCTCTTGTCTTGCATCCTTGCCCTACTTCTTCTGCCTGATGAAGCTCCAGGAGACAATTCCAGGCACCCACTGTGACACCTGGTCTCCACTCTGCCTTTTGCTCAGCTAAGCTCCAATTCCTGGGGGTAAATGGTGTCCCTTCTACAGATGAGACCTGATGCTCATGTAGCAGAAGGAACAAAATGCTTTTTCCAGTTCTTTATTTTAACACATTTTAATAATGTGCAAATGTCCTGCTACGTGTCAAAGAGCATCTGGAGGGACTAGGGAAGAGGATCAGTGGGGAAGAGCATGTGCTGTGCAAGCACAAGGACCTGAGTTCAAGTACCCAGCATCCTTATAACAACCTGGCATGGCTGGGCACAGGGCAGGGGTGAGGGGGACATAGTGACAGAGGAGAGCTTGATGGCCATCAGCCTAGCTCTAGATTTAGAGAAAGACCCTTGAGTGAGAGAGCAGGATGTTAGACATTCTCCTTTTATCTTCATACACAACTACACACATATGTACACATACACATACACTGTACACGTATTCATACATGCATACATGGCTTGCACAAATACACACATGCGCAAATACACACATATGTAGTTACTATTTTTAGTGTATCTTATACACAATGGTTTATTTTTTCATTGTTAATTAAGCAGCTTTACATTTGAGAAACTATTATGAGGCCAAAATGATAAAATATCAACATTAAACATAAAACATCATTACACACAAAGATATCACAGTTTCCCCTCCAACACACTAGGAACATTGTTAATGGCTGATGAGAGAAGAATCCTTTATTCTTCCAGTTTCTGAGTTCTATCCACTTCCTATCCAGTCGGCTGCAGCAGCCTACCGGCTGGCGTCCCTGCTACTGCCCTAGGCCAGTTCTCCACTCAGCAGCCAGACTGATCTTTCTGAGTGCATCCTTTGCTTCTGATCCTCTAAAGTTTTCCCGCCTCACCCTATGAAAGCAGAGTGCTTACAAGGGCGTGCAGTCCCCTTCCCTTATGGTCAGTCTCTCTTAGCTCATGGCTTCCCCTTTATCTCCTCTCTCCATTCTGTCTCTGATGCATCCACATCCCTCAGTCTTCATGGAGAGTCTTTGGGCCCCCAGAGCCTAGAAGAAAGGTCCTGGGCATTCATTCCCCCACTTTCTGTCATTCCACTCAGATCCATACTGTCAGAGTCCTCAAACAGTAAACAAAAAACAACCCCACTTCCACATCCCCATCCCCTCACCCTGCACTTTTGACTTCTTTATGGCGAGTCTTTGGTTTAAGATAGCGTGTTTTCTTTTCTCCCTTTTCACTTGGAGATACGTGTATCTGAGCAGAAGTTTTTATTTTGCTCAGCATCATATTCCGCAGGGCCTCACACCATGTCCAGACTTTATCTAGAACTAGGTGAAAGCTGTTGAGAGAATCTAAGACATGTTCCACTCTCCAACCCATCATGGCTATTGAAACCACACATTGCTGAACATGAGGAGGAGAAAATGAGGCTGAAGCTTCAGTTCCCAGAGTCTTAGAGGCCCAAGGTAGGCAGTGACAGAGCTGAGTTGGCCATTTACTTTAAAAGATCCTACAGATGTTGGGGTGTAGCTCAAAGGATTGCTTGCCTAACGTGTGTGCGCCCCTGAGATTTTTTTCCCTAACACTGAATAAATGAGGTCAGGGTTTTGGAAAGATACTAGTCAACAGAAGCAAATGTTTACTTAGGAAGAGTAAATTCAAGATGTCTTTTTTTACAGCATGGTAACAATGGTAATGGTGCATCATGGTCCTGAAAATTGCCATGACAATGTATTCCTCACTGCACATACAAGAGACAAGTGTGTGAAACAATGCTTATTCTGATTAGCCTAATCTGTCCATCTCATGTATATATGTCAGAACTTCATTATCTTACTGTTCTACTGCTGTAAAGAGACACCATGACAATGCAGCTCTTATAAAGAAAGCATTTAATTGGGGGCTGGCTTACAGTTTTAAAGGTTTAGTCCATTATTGTCATGGTGGGAAGCGTGGAGGCTGGTATGGCAGGCCTGGTGCTGTAGAAGTAGTTGACAGTCCACAAGCAGAGAGAAAGGGGAGGGGGAGGAGAGAGACTGGGCCTCTCTCCTTTTGGAACCTCAAAGCCCACTCTTGGTGACACACTTCCTTCAACAGAGCCTCACCTCTTTATCCCTCTAAACCTTTCCCATAGTGCCAGTACCTGGTGAGTAAGCTTTCAAATATACGAGCCTGTGGGGCTCATTCTTATTCAAACCATCACCACCATATTGCATGGCATTAACACATACACTTTAATTGGCCAATTTAAAAGCAATCATAATTGTAGTCACCAATTAAGTGGCTTAGAGAGGATTTCTGAGAGGAAATAAAGTCAAAGCTGAGATTTGAAGGGTACGTGAATCTCAAGCAGTCAGAAGGAATGGAGGAAGGTGCTGGACCATGAGAACAGCTATGGAAAAATCCGGAGTGTGAGAGCACTTGTTCTGTGAAACTTGGAATCAGTTCTAGATGGCCAGAGTGCAGGGTCAGGAGAGGTGAGCTGGAATGAAAGCAGGACCCATCTGGTGGAACCTCGTAGCACTGGGCTTTGTCCAGAGGCACCATGGGAAAGTGGTCATGGTGAGCATGACTAGAACAGGGCAGTGAGGGAGAATTGCAGGTGTGGATAGAATCATGATATATTTGAAATGGAGACACATGCACTTGTGGAGAGACAGTGAACTGAGAGGGACTCACAGAGTAGTGGTTTATGTTCTGAGGAGTGTGGACACAGTAGTGTGAAGGTCAAGAAGGTCACAGGCAGAGAGTACAGAGGAGGCAAGCTGAGAAGCCCTCAGAGAATGCAGCTCTGAGCAATCCAGAGTACAGGGAACTGGGATTTACATGAGGAAATTTAGAGATAAAAAGATGAGGCAGAGATTGGAATTGGAGCTTCTGATAAAAGAGCTTCTGCTGGAGAAATGTCAGAGGGCTCTACTGGACAGGCAAGGGTGCGTGTGTGTGTGTGTGTGTGTGTGTGTGTGTGTGTGTGTGTGTGTGTGTGTGTGTGTGTGTGTGTGTGTATGTGAGAGAGAGAGAGAGAGAGAGAGAGAGAGAGAGAGAGAGAGAGACTGAGCTACTTCTCCACGAGAATGACTTCTGTTAATTCTCTCAATGACTTCTGTATTTTTTATGAATCGTCAGATTTCCACTTTTCTAGATGTGAATGGATTCTGAGTTATTAGGCCATCCACTGGCATCGCCATCCCCTTGGCTTTTTCCCACTATCTGTAACCTCTCAGGGCAGGGAAAGATGGATTTCATTCCCTGACCACACAAGAGCTTTTCCATGAGGGTCAGAGTGAGGCCAGCAGAAGAGAAATATTACTGAAGTAGGGCTGGGGACAAGGGGAAGCAACAGAAAGAGGCAAATAGTGGTGCTGAAGGAAGGCATGAGAGCCCAGGGTGTTTTCTTTCATGAAGAAGGAGTGTTATTGTGTTGAAGTGTTGAGTCCTAAGGGCACAGGTCTCAGGTCTGTGTCCTGCGAGCTGATGTATTGGAGCGGACAGCTCAGTTGACTGCAGAGATGTATGTCCTGACTAACACAGGACGCAATCCAAGATTGGGACCTGAGTAGGCATGACACCTAGCCCTATTGTTTAGTCACTGTATACCATTCAATTCAGTAGGAGGGCAGGTAAGGGCGCCAAACACTTCCCCAGAAGGTGTCTCCTTCTCACTGGAGAAAGTGGGTCACTAATGGAATCTCTTGAGATTTTATTCTAGACCCCACTTCCTGTTCACTCCATCCTGAGCACCAGAACCAGACATTAGCTGCCCTCTGCTTCCGCCACACCTCTCTCATCATGATGACTGGTCCCTCAAACTATAAAGCTGCCTGTTACATTGTTTCTTGTCATGTACTTCTGTCACAGAGAGAAGTAACTATAAGATAAAAATGTGTTGGGTGGAAAGATTGTAGGAGCCAGAATGGCAGTAAGCCTCCTATGAGACTGTCTCCCCTAAAGTAACTGCATAGACACCACCTGAGCAGTGACCATTAGAAGGGGGAAAGCCATTGGGTCTTATCCTACAAAGAACTGTAGGCACTAATGACTTCTGAGAGAGAGAGAATTAGCCTTTCCTGGGCATGAGCCCTCTACCTGGTTATCCATACAAAGGAATCAACCCTTAAACCATCTATATACAAAAAAAAAAAAAATGAGTTCAACAGGTTACGTTTATATATTTGTGCATATGTTTATATCTCTATCTGTAATGACAAAGAAAAGGAGGAAATCAATTGGAGACTTGGGAGAGGGGCACAGGGGTTGGATAGAATAGACGTGAAGAAGGTATCTAGCACTTCCAATGACAAAGTGAAATGATCACATTTGCTTTTAGATGCCTCCTGTGAGGACAGACTGGAGACAGGTCCCAGGATTGCTAGGAGGATGTGTCTGTGGTTCCGGTGAGGGATGACATGGCTGGAGCCGAGATGGAAGGGGCATTGAGATGCAGCTGGTTCATAGGGGAGAATCACTGATGGGGTTGGGGTACAGTGAGGACTCTATGCTGTCACTGTTCACAAAGATGGTAAAGGTACCATCCCAATACACAAGTTATTCCAAAAGACAAGCTATTGGCAAAGCAGGGAATCATAGGTCAGTGAACTCCCAGACAGAGAATGACAAGAACTTGGACTGTTACTCATATTGACTCGTGGAGGTAGAACAAATGAGTCTGAGAAGCCTGTCCCTGTGTCCCTGTGTCCCAGTGGCCTGTGGCTTGTCTGTAGAGGAGCCTGTGAACCTGTTTTCCTAGCCAAAGGTTTGCCTGTTTGCTCTGTGGATGTTGTGTGGGATACCACGGGCATAAACAGAGCAGGGCTTCAGAACCAGCCAGTCTCCTAAATCAAGTGATAATGAGGCTCAGAAACCAAACAAGACAGTGCTGAACTTTTATTATTGGAAATGATTTACAAAGAACAGATAATGGTTTACATTTTAAAGAGAGAGAAAACCCCATGCTATAACATTCTTGTAATTTGGGGTGCATCTTATGAAATTATCCTCAACTTTGTCAATCAGGAAAATTCTTTTCTTTCTGCATAAACAGTTTTAGGACAGCAGGGATCACAGAAGCTGTGTTTGTTCCTACCCACAACCCAACCACCGTAGAGAATTCTCAACTCAGTTCTCTACATACCTGCTCGTTATTGCATCTATACAAGCAAAAGTTACAGCTGGAGTTTAATGTGTGAGTCTGCCTGGTATCACGTCAAAGCAGTTTTCATATCATGGCATACTAAGAGATTTTGGGAACATTCTTTATGGCTACATGAGTACAATTGAATGTACATGCAACCTGTACTTAGCCAGTTCCCTGATATGGGCTATTTATGATGTTTCTATTTTTTTTTCTTATTAGAAGACTGACACCTTCTGTTTTCCTACCTTAGAATACTTTCTTAGAATTAATAGATGAGAAAGTTTGAGTATTTTGTGGCTCCTGACATATATTATAAAACTGCTTTGGAGAAACAGTTGTACTAATAGAATCACTGGCAATCTGAAAATTCTAGTTGTACTATTGATTTAAAATTTTTATTATGCTTGTTTAGTGTGTATAAACATGAAAAAATACATGCTCATATATAATACACACACACACACACACACACACACACATATATATATATATACCATAGCACACATGTGGAGGCCGGAGGGCAACTTGTTCCTTCCACTGTGTGGGTCCTGGGGATGGAACCTGAAGGTCATCAGGCTGATGGATAGAACATTTATCCACTCACTGAGCCATCTTGCTAACATTTAAATGTGTTATCTTTTTCATTGTATTTGCTAATACTAGAGGGCTCAGCCGAGCACCTCACTGCTGTATCCATTTGCACAAGAGAAATTTCCTGGGACTAACCACATGAGAGGCCCTGCTTTTCCTGACAGATGCTGGGACTTCTGTATCACTATTGCTCTCTTGTTTGCTTGGGTGGTTAGGAAATTCAGAGTCCGAATCATGACCTTCTTTCAGCCAGCACAAACTCTTGACTCATATTTATATTTCTCTTGCTGTTCCTCTGTCCTGGTCATCACTAGTGTTCATATCTGCTTTGGATCCTTGCTCTGTAACTGGTCCCATGATGAGCCTCTGGAGCCTGGCCACAGGCCAAGACAAATGGGAAGGAATAAGGTCATTAAACCTCAGTGTAGTATAGATTGAAAACAGGGCAGTGTCACTGACACAGGCTCTGACCATGCATTTTACATAGGACATGACCATCCAAGAGGACACAGATGTAACTGTATACAGTTCGGAAAATGACTGAATCATTTTTAGTTATCACTGATTCTTATGTGTGTTTGTGTGCATGAGTGTGGAAGACAGAGGTCAATACCAAGTGTCTTCTCCATCATCTTCCTCATTATCTTTTGAGATAGGGTCTTTCACTGAAATCTAGGACTCTCCAATTAGGCCAGATTGGCTGGCTAGCAAGCCCCGCCCCCCCAAATCCTTCTATCACCATATCTCTAACACTTGAATTATAGCTACTTGAGTGTAAATATGCACAGCATCTCACATGGTATCGGGGATCTGAACTCAGGTCCTTATATGCATAGCAAGCACTTTACCCAATAAACCAAGCCCACAAGCCCATGAAATCGTGTTTATAAAGTCCCATGCCCCTCCCCATGCAGTTTTATGAGATTCTCACCCTGGATTCTCTGAGCATTGTGTAAGCTCTTTCTTGCCTCCACCATCCTGAGGTCAGGCAAGGCTGCTGGCCTATTCTCCACACTGTAGGACTTGGCTCCCTAAGGTGCCAAAGTGGGCAGTCTTCACACTTCCACTCTTTAAGATCCCAGTACACAAGTGTACTTCTTTCTGTTCCAAGGAACTGATGCTAGTTTAGTTAACATCACCACCAGTTGTCCCTCCAGTCAAGGGCCGAGTTCATGACTCCGAGTCCTCAGATATCACAGAAGAAATCCAAGGCACATAAAGATTCAGTATGTCAAGTCCCAACAGCTAACAGGTTCACAGGTTCATAGTGCCTGTTTATTTCACAGATGAATTAAGTCAGTGAAAGTACTGGTGTGCTTGAGAACCAATGCCAAGGTGATAGGAAGAGCCTTATCTCTAGGGAAAGCCCTTGAGGTTGCATTCTACCAGCAAGGAGGCAGGCTCAACATCTCTTCCGGCAGGACAGTGTTGCACCCCACTGATGGGGAGGCAAGCTCAGAACAGGCTCAGCATCTCTTCATGCAGGACAATGCGCAGCCTCATCTCTCTGACCATGAGCATCAGCTCAGGACTTAGCCAGAAGGAAAGAGTGCCTGGGGGTTTCAAGTAAACACTAAAGGAAAGCTTCTGAGGCAGGAAATGAACCATCAGAAAGTTCTGAAACACACTTATCGAGTGCTTACTAATCACTGAACTCTACATCTATTTAATATGCCCCTCATTTCACAAAAAAATGTAGAAATTATTGTCATTTCTAGCTTAAAGATGTTATGTTAATTGTGTGTATGCAGGTGCATCTGTGTGTGGGTATATGCACATGAGTGCAGGTGCCTGCAGAGGCCAGAAGGGGGTGTTGGAGTCCTTGGAGCTGGAGTTGTGGTAGTTATGAGCTGCCAGACATGGGTGCTAGAAACCAAACTTGGGTCCTTCTACAAGAGCAGTATCTACTCTTAATTGCTGAGTCATCTCTCCGGCCCCTCGTTTATATTATATAAATAGGGAAAGCATGCCATCTGAATGTGAATGCACCTTCATCACAAATGGCTGAGCTAAGATATAATTCAGGTCCTCTAATCCTCAAAATTCTACCACACAAACGTCCATTATGTCACCTCTACAAAACATCACCAGCAAACCCCAAGGAAGGAGGATGTCAGTATGTTCTTACCTCAGACTCCTTTAGAAGTGTGGCTGTCGCAGACTTCTCTACAGAGAAGTGAAGAAAACCCTCTGGGAAGGCACAAGACCCTTGTCTTTTCAATCTACTGCAAGACCAAGCTTTCCTGTGTGCCAAGCCTTAAGCGAGGCCTTTGCTCTCACACGCTCTACATTCAAGTAGCAAGAGACCCAATTAGCTCTCAGTGAGGAAGTGCCCTGAAGCTGTCAGGTGAGACCAAGTGAAAAGACATAAAGTAGAATCAGGCGATGCCAAGGGCCTGCCTGTGCTACCGAACACCGGTTTGTCCCTGGAGGCCTCTGTGAAATGTGGGTGACCTTGTGTTCTTGTAGGGGAGTGTGGGGAGGAAAGGGGCCAGCTTGTAGGGATGGGTGAAACAGGGTACATACAAAAGGCTAGTTACAGAGCTGAAGGGGGGTTTGGTTCCAGGTGTGGTGGCTGGTTGTAGAGGGACTGGAATTTTTCAGACCAGGCTGGGGGTTCTCCTACACTGTAAATACAAGAGAATAAAACACTGCAGCCCAGTGATATCCCCTCAGGAACTAAGGCCCACAACCATCAAAGCGCTGACTACCTGCCCCACATCACAGAGCAGGAGTCTGCTCTAATGTGTCCAAAGACTCCCAGCAAGTCAATGCATCAGACCTGTTTCCGTCCCTTCAGTCACAACACCACCAGCCTTTGCCTAATGGGTAACTGGCTCTTGTGTTGTCTTACAGACAGAGCCTGTTCCCTTCCCTGTCCTTCCCTCCTACATACCCCATCCCCATTCCCTCATTTCCTCATGGGTGACTGTTTCCTTACACACGCACACGCGCACGCGCACCACACACCCCTCCACACACGCACACGCACGCACACACATGCGCACCACACACCCCTCCACACACACACACACACACACACACACACACACACACACACGCACACCCCCCCCACACGCA
This sequence comes from Phyllotis vaccarum, assembly GCA_033318265.1. Classification (NCBI taxonomy): domain Eukaryota; kingdom Metazoa; phylum Chordata; class Mammalia; order Rodentia; family Cricetidae; genus Phyllotis; species Phyllotis vaccarum. The sequence continues at coordinate 40,160,744 of JARWLC010000014.1, forward strand.
CACCCCCCCCACACGCCCCACCCCCTTTTCCTGATGGGTAACTGGCTCTTACATTCTCTTACAGATCATAAGGCAGCAGTTTCCCCAGCTAACTACCAGAAGACTCGGGACCCGAGGACAGTCAAAGTAAGCATCCAGCAGCTGCCTTCACCACACTCGCCTCTGGGCCTTGAGGTCATACCTAGACTGCTACCCTGGAGCTTGATTTTAGGCCTTGTGGGGAGATCTGAGACTCAGGGTGGACATGGAGGAGCTTTATGACAGCTGGGCTCTCTCTCAGGACCCTTCCGAGAGAGAGAGAGGCTGGCCATCCAAAAGCACGGGCCCACTTCAGTTGATGTTACTGTCTGACCCGTAGCACCCTGTCCTTAAGTGTTCTTTGTAAAGTCGTCTAATCAAGGAGTCCTGAGACTTCTTACACCATTTCCAGGATGCTTGAACTGTTTAGTTTAGTAACCTCTGCTCTGGTAGTATACAGTGAGCCACAGACACAAATCATCTCCAAAAAAACAAAAAATGGGGGAGAGGCAAAAGGTTCCTGTCCCTGCTTAGCTTTCTCAACCAGCCTGCCAACATTTGCTTGATGTTTCTGACTCTGTAACCTCCAGTTCACCACAGTCCTCTTGCCTGGGCCTCTCATACTGAGATTATAGGTCTCATTATGCCTGGTTTGCCAGGAACATTCTGATATATAAGACACATGAAAAGATTTCAAGTCACAGTAGGGAATAAAGCAGCAGGATATGGAGGTCTTCTGGAGGCTTGGACTTTAAAGACAGGCAGTCACGGCCACGAAGTGTGTACCGGAAAGGGGACCCAACCTGTCCTACTCCATCAAAGACACACGAGATTTACCTATAAGAGTATTTTGGAAGCTTTCAGGGGTCAGGAAGTGTTCCTTGGAGGAGGGAGGCAGTCACAGAAGTTTAGCCAACTCAGTTCAACAGTTCCCTTCCCAGAGACTTCTAAGAACCTCTATTATGTGATGTGCCCCGCAGCTCCACTAGAGGGCGCCCTTCTTCTTATGCAGCATTCCAGACCTTTGACCACCATGAGCAAGGCGGCACAATGAGCTATGAAACATCAAAACCTCTTTAAAAAACCTTAAACCACCATAGAAGGCCTATAGGAGCCTTGGGGGAGGGGGACTCAAAATCACAGCTCACACTGTTACCCTGAGGAACAGAGGCCCCAGGACTCACACTAGCCTCTGCTGTACACCCTAGGTTTTCCTTTGTTTTAATTTGGTTTGCTTTTTATGATGACACAAGGTTTTAGACAGCCCAGGCTGGCTTCAAACTGAACATATAGCAGAAGAGGCATTGAACTTCTGATCTGCCTGCTACTGTGATCACAGGTCTGTGCCACCACCCCTGGCTTTGGACCAGACATTCTTATCATCCAATGAAGAGTTTGACTTTGGGAATGGGAGAGAAAGGAAATAAGTCATTAGACTTGGGAAACCCTTTTTTGGTAAAGTCTGAAAATGAGAATAGAGGGGTGTGTGTGTGTGTGTGTGTGTGTGTGTCTGCACGCGCCTGTTTATATGTGTGTCTCTGTGTATGTGTCTGCCTATGGCCTTGTATATCTGTGTCTATGTGTCTGTGTCATCTGTATGTGTCTTATGTGTCTGTCTGTCTCTTCTCTCTGTGTGTATGTGTGTGTGTGCACGCGTGCACGCGCTCTTACAAGAAAATCCAAATGACTGTCCAGAAATTTTTTAAATAAATAAAGGACACCTTAAGATAATTTCTCAATGATTTATTTTCCACTGAAGAACAAACTTCCTAACTTCATTTATAAAGAAAAAGTCTGGTATTTTGTTTTAAAATAAGGTTGCAACTTCAGTAAGTTCAGTAATCAGACTCTTAATTGCTTGCTGATGATCACAAAGCCAGTAATTCAGAATCCTGGTTGAGCCAGATTGGTGTCTGCATGTCATCCAGGACTCTGGAGTCTGAGGTGGGAGTTTGAACCACATGAATGTAAAGGCAAGCCGCCTGAGTTGCACAGCAGATAGCAAAACATTTAAGATGGGATGGGAGGGCTGATGGAAAGGATGCTGAATGGATGAAAATGTATGGAAACTTTTGTCTAGCCTGTAGTCTTTGGAAATTACTGGCTCCAATACATAATTTCTGATGTCTAAGAAGAGTATAGGTAATACAGTTGTTAAGTGTGGAAAACCAGGAAGGGGGGAAACAGAACCCGTATGTGTCTCACCCTAGCCTCTCTGAGAGTGCCTGCTTTCTTTTCCTCTTTTTCTTTAACCCACATCTGGGCAGTGCCTGTCTTTGAAGTTCTGCACACTCAGCCATATTCTACCATTTCCATAAGGATTCTTCCCAGTTCACATCCGCAGCCAATGTAAAGAAAGCAAGATGCCTCGAGCTGCAGATGAGTCTCCCCAAATCTCCCAGCAAATAGATGGCGCTTGATAGACCAAACATAGGCATGTCTAGTAAGGACTGTTGATACTCACTCCAGAACCAAACTAGCAAAACCAAGGGATCCACACCAGAACGGTAACTTTACTTTACTGCAGATCTGAGCAACATGCATGGGTTAATCAAGAAACAAGCTGTTCTATCTTATAATAATGTAATTTTCTGTAACTCTGTATTAAGATATGACTGCCCTGACCTTAAGCAGTTACAAGGAACATTTGAAAGCTAAGGCAGTGGGCTATAACTGTCCTCCCTCCAGAAGATACCTCTGGACCCACTGGAAGCAGCCCCTCCCCCACAGAGTATCCACAGATGGAAAGGCAGTTATGTGACAGTTGGGAAGTAGAAGGCCCCGACGGTAGATATTAGCTCAACACAAAGAACTTTCTGGTAACTACATCGGCTGAAAATGAACTGGGCTGCCTTTGGAGGGTCTGAGTTCTTCATCCCAGGAGGCATGCAGATGGAGGCAAGCTGCCCACTGGGCAGAAATTTCACAGAATGGTACCAGCAGGAAGGGGGCTGTGAAAGGGAAGGTTGCATACACCATCTTTTCCTCCCAGTGAACATCTTTCTCAAGATTCAAAATGCTTCCTGGGACCCATCACTATGTTTCTGTGTATAGAGAAGCATAGCTGATGCATTGTCAAGTGTTTCTGAAAATGAGACCCATGATTACCATAGCTTTGCCATTGTACTGTGACACTCCACCCTATACCCACTAAATTGGAATCTTGGGGGTCAGGATGCTGCCATGTGCTCTATGGGTGATTCTTAATGTTAAGAATGCTTGGGAATCACTGACCTTGGGAAGCATTGAACCTGCTAAAGATTCAAATCCTGCCTCTGCTGCCTACTCACTTGGATGCATCACTTAAATTCTCTAGACCTTGTTGTAAAATGTGAAGTCTGAATTATTTCTAGCTTCGTGGGGATTTTGTGAAATAAGATAATGTGTGTCAAGCCCTTCTTGCTGTAGACCTCAGGCTGGTGAGCCTCACAGTTGCCTGGGCTGTTCATGGGCCCCATTCTCAGATGTTCTGAATCAGTGGGTTCTGGGAAGGGGTCTAGGAATCTGCATGCTTATTAAACTCCAAGAGTAATTTTGATACACTTCCTGTTTGCCATTAACACTGCTCAGTGGCTATGTAGTTAAAACAGACTGACCCACAGCGTGTTCTTTTCTGAAATTGATCTATGGCTTTGAGAACATTGCTTGCCTTTTTTCCATTTTCTCATCTTTCAGAAGGTTATTTTCAAATTAATGTGAATAAAGTACTTTGCAAAGTGTTCAGAACCTAAAAGTGCTCAGTAGATTGTTATCTAAAGTATTAAAAAACCCTCACCCCCAAATGCATATTTCTCCCATCCCTCTTTAGTTGTAACGGAAAGCATGTCTACAACTAATGTCCATTGTAAGTTAAGAAAAAGTTCTCGTCTTTGCCCTTCAGAATCAAATGAGGCACTGAGTCTTCTTCAAATTACAACTTTTGCTGGGTGTGGAGGCACGCACACTTGGGAGGCAGAGTCTCTGAGGTGGTTGTTTGAGAGTGTAAAGCCAGTCTGGTCTAAATGGCAAGTTCCAGGCCAGTCAGGGTTACACAGTCAAACCTGGTCTCAAAAAAAGAAAAAAGAAAAAAAAAAAAAAGAAAGAAAGAAAAGAAAAGAAAAAAAAAGAAAAAGAAAAACCATAAGTCTCTGAGACTACCATTTACTGAAGAAGGTAGTCATGGTAAAGTAAATTTTTATTGGTGATATATGAACACATTCTGGATCCCCACAGAGTGGAACACTCAAGTGTTAGGTACTCTTGGAAAGATATTTGGTAGACATTAGAGTTCAGGTATAAATGGAAAATTTCTCATCCTTTTTTGCTTTGCAAAGTATTTGACTTAACATTTTCTGTAGGAGGCAATTTTAGTTATTTTTACCTGCCTGATTGATGGCTGGTAACATGGCACTTTGGTTTAATTGTAGATTTTAGGGATGTCAAACCTTATAGAAGAGTTAACTTTTTCAGCCCTGGGTTGGATGTGTCCAGCCATTCTTGGTTTGGGGCAACATTCTCCAACCCGGGAAAGTGCCATCTAATAATTATGCATGTGTGTTCTTGTCTTCTCTTTCCTGGTGGCCCAGGTACCATTACTATGGGATCGCAGTGAAGGAAAGCTCCCAATATTATGACGTGATGTATTCAAAGAAAGGAGCAGCCTGGGTGGGCGAGGCGGGCAAGAGAGAGGTGACCAAACAGACGGTGGCGTATTCTCCCCGGTCCAAGCTTGGGACATTGTTGCCAGACTTTCCAAATGTCAAAGACTTAAATCTGCCAGCCAGTCTTCCTGAGGAAAAGGTAACCTCATCCAAAGTGATTGCTGGGGATAATTGCCCTTCCTCTACTCCCTCCCTCCCCTTCTCTGCTTCTTCCTCTTCCTCTTCATCCTCCTCCTCCCTCCCCTTCTCAAATTTCAGAAAATTCCTAAATATCTACGGTGATTTTTGCAGAAGCACTAATACAATTGATGCACTAGGATCTATTTTTTCAGTGTCTTAGCCACAAGGAGAATTTAGTCCCTCAGCCCTACTGTACCATGTGCTAAGCACTCTGCAGGATGTTGGACACATGCATGTGAAAACCATGTTATTTTTATCTCCCTGAAGCCCAGAGTCTCAGCATGGAGGATGGGGGCAGAGTAAAACAAGTGCTTTTGTGTTTCGGGGTGGTGTAGTGTCCTTGTTTGTCACTGGTCCTTCCCTCACCCCACAGGTGTCTACCTTTATCATGATGTACAGAACACACTGTCAGAGGATACTGGACACTGTCATAAGAGCCAACTTTGACGAGGTAGGTTAAGAGCATTATGCTACCAGGAAGGCACTGACTGCTCTTATTGCTGTCTAAAGTACAGATCACGGGGCACTGGATTTTCCTGGAGAATGACTCATTAGGAAGGCTACCCTACCCATGTGTTAGCACACCTACCCATATGAATTCTGAGAAGCTAAATAATATTTTGATTTCAACTTTTTCCTAAGATCATCCACCGTGTTGCTTTTGATGTGATTGCTCTCATCCTTCCTCAGTTTCCCCCATGTCCCATCAGTAGGGCCATCTTTAAATGTAAGAAATCTACTTTATTTCTGCTTTAGAATATTGCATTCAAGAAAAGAGCAGAAGGGGAAAAGCAAGAGAATTGAGGCACCTGTTTGACCAGAGGAATACTAAAGTCCTCTTGCCCATGAAGCCACATACCTCACCCCTAGACCAAGGCCTTGATGTCTAAAGATGGCGTCTTTCAGTTATAAACAGTGGTGGTAGCAGCACCTGGGGGTTGGATATGGATGTTCGATTAAAGAGAAGAGAATGTGCTCTAAATGGATGGCAACTCCCCATCACTACTGATGGAAAATATCCAAGACATTCCTTTTATGTATGTCTGTCAGCAGCATATCTATTGCGTCTTTTCCCTGTTGCCTGGCTCTGTAGAGGCAGCACCAGACGGAAGTGTGTCAGTAAAGACAGACCATCTTCCTTATCTCAACTTTTGCACCTATGTCTCTTAAATGTCCTTTAAATTCTCCCAAATTACTCATGTGGTCAATCCAGTTGATATTTTTTTTAAGTTCTCAAATTAGCAAATAATGAGTTACAAACCATTTAGATCACACTAGCTGCTACAACAAATAAGGCCCAAGTCTTAACTTTCTGAAAGGTTTCTTTTGGTCATATCACAATCTAATAAGGATGCTCTTTAGTTGAGAGATTGGTGGTGAGGAGCGATTTAGGGACCCAGGATTCTTCAAGCTTGTAGCCTAGAGTCTCAGGCTATCGGGAAGTCATGCCCCATTCTTAACCTTGTTGTCTTAGGACTGAGACACATCACCATTGTGTGGTTAATGAGAGTGGGCTCTATCTTAATGCAACAGATTTGAGGAGTATGTGAGCCCCACAGCTACAGTGACAGTCTCCCTAACCCATGCAACTTCATTTAATTCAAAACTCATTCCCATGATTTCATTTCCCTTCCAGCCACCTATTTCCAACACTTAATAGATATCGGATGTTGCCATATGTTCTTTATTCATTTTAGAAAGATTTGTAAAAACATAGATTTACGAAGGAGATGGAAAGGCTTGCAATCCAGAGAGCAGAATATGGAACATACAGGGGTTGGGAACTTCCTAGGGGCAAAGCACCCCTTTGAGAAAAACAAATTCAAGGCCTACATTGCAAGTATCAGTTTCTCAGCCAAGAAACTAAAACAGAACCTGTAGCAATATGATTCACAGGGTTAGCAGGAAGGGAGATTCACAGCTGATAAACTGTAAATGGTCTTACAGATGCTTGCTATTATTAAAAATCCAGTCACCCTGAGGACAAGAGACTTGTCCAAGGTCACATAGCTGGTTAAGACCAAAATTGGGACTAGTTCTTTCACGTGACACCTTTAGTCTCCTGGCAGCCTAAGTAAGACATGGTTCCCTCCACCTAGCCACAAAAGAAAGAAGCAGGGTCCTACATAGTCACGTCAGAATGAAAGGCAGTGTTTTACTTCTGACAGCATGGCTTTCTCCTACAGCTAAGAAGTCTTTAGTAACCAGATGGTTTGCCCCAAGCATTATAATATACAGTCCACAGAAAGGGTCCCTGTCCATCTTGCTCACTGCTTGTCCTAGCTGGCTACACTCTCAGACTCTTGGTACATACTGGTTGGGTCCGTAAGTGGGTATTTGGATTGGTAGGTGAAGGGATTGTTGGATAGAAGGGTGCAACTCAATGTAGAACATTGTTAAGCAGATATAAAACCCATAAATTTTCATGGAGGGGACTCCTCGCCAGACAATATATCACAATGAGTTAGGGAGTCCTGTAACATGAGGTTTCTGGCCTGTCTGGCGGGGGTCCAAATCCATAGACCTGCAGTCTCAGACCGCCTAGCCCCACAGTCTGGACCTGCCTGCCCTGTTTAGATCTTTAAAAATGACTCAAACACTTAAGTATGTGTTGTTTGGCCCAAGGCTCAGACATATTGCTAGCTAGCTTTTTTATCTTAATTTAACCTGTTTTTATTAATCTGTACTGCCACGTGGCCTGTGACTTGCCTATTATTTCATTATATCTTGATTCTTGGGTGACTGGATCATGTCTCTATCTGACTCCGCCCTCCTTTTATCTATGTTCTGATTTCTCCACCTACTTCTAAGATGCCTGGCATAGGCCAAAACAGTTTCTTTATTTCACAGCATACAGAAAGACATCCCACATCACTTCTCCTTTTCTGTCTAATCTAAAAGGAAAGTTTCAATTTCAACATAGCAAAATTGTATAAGACAAAACAGCTATCAAGCAAGAATTATAGTTAATATCTAGTCTACTTGTGTTTAGCAAAATTAAAGAAAATATTTTATCATCTAGCTTATCTTTGTAAGTCTAAAGTTTAATATACCTTTTAAAATAATTAAGAAAACCTATACCTATAACTATCTAATCTTCAGCTATGTCAAAGACCACAGAAGGATATAATATTACTTAAGTAAACAGGAAGTGCAGGCAACTTCTAAAATCTAGAAATGACAGAGATGACACCTGTCTGCCTCGACAGTCACCCAAAGTTCCTTGTAACATCGGAGCATCCATCTTTAGCCTATAGGCCCAGAGTCTCTGGCCTACCTTTCAGTGAAGCAAGAAATTTGAAGGACTGCCCTGCCCATTTTGGCAAAGTTTGTCAGTTGCTTTTTTTTTTTTTTTTTTTTTTGAGACTTGAAGGATGTCTGGACATTTTTCTGCAAAGCAGGAACCTGAAGGACCATTTGAGCTTGTTTTGCCAAAGTTTAGAGGTCACATTTTATGGGTCTTACACGTCTAGTTTATACAGCATATTGTCAAGCAGTTAATATAAGAACAGTTTTTTGTCTAGTGGTTAACCATTGCCACAAAGAAAGTAAATTTTATATGGAGTTTTTTAACGTCCATCATTCTCTTGAAGTAGATTGGTGCTGCCAGGATCACACATGTCTCACTGTCCAGAAAAGTCTAAATTCTTAAAATACTTTAAATGCCATATTTTATAGGTCTGTAAAGTGTTTTAAGATTATCTATCTAGTTCAAATATATCTTTGTATACCTACAAAAATCTTAACTAACATTGAGTATGTTTGGTTATTACAGATGACTTATTAATCTGCATTTTTAATTGCACATTACAATTTTAAAGGAATTGCATAAACATAGTATCTTAAACAAGAGTAGAAATATATATACAGTACAAAAAGAATTGACCTTAAATCTGTGTCAATAAACCAAAATCTATACTAATATAAATTATTTTGAGATTAACAGCTGATTTTTGGATTGAAGTAAATTCAATAATCTATCTTTTTTAATCATTTCTATATCATATCCCTCTTTTTTCCTTAGAAAGAGATTGACTAATCCTATTAACTGTTTATAATGAAAGCAAACATTTATAAATAATATTTTGGGAATTTTGGTGTAGCTTTTATTATTTTGCTGATTGGGGGTCTTGAGCCTGGATTATCTTAGTTTATAGCTTTGAAGCTGATGTGACCATCTTTTTTTATTAGAGAATTAAGTGGTCTTGGTTGATGAAACCATATTTGCCTGGAAATAATCTACAGATTTTTAATCTTTTGTGGAAACAAAAGCAGAACATTTTTTTAAAGTAATATATCTTTAGACATAAATTTTAAAGTCAAGATATCCTCAAAATATGTTTGTTTAACTAGCAGCCTTTGTAATCAAATGCCTTTTTATAGTTTATTAACAGTTAAAAATTAAAAGAAAATATAATAACTATAATTTAGACTATATTTTATCTTTATGTAGTTTTTATATTTTTATTAAATAAAATGTTGATTCTTGGGTAGCTGGGTTATATCTCTGTCGGACTCCACCTTCCTTCTTTTATCTATGCTCCGATTTTCCACCTACTTCTAAGATGCCCGGCATAGGCCCAAATAGTTTCTTTATTTCACAGCATACAAAAAGACATTCCCACATCAGAATCCCAAAGTTCCATGTCTGAATACTGAAGCTTTAACCAAAAGCATCTTCTGCCTCTGAGCCTTGCTTTCTATTGTTGCCTTAAAAGTAAAAATAAAAATTAAATAAAATAATTTTTTTAAATTGGCAATTATAATAATCTCATAGCAAAATTGGGGTACATCCTAAACAGTGTATGTAAAGTGTCCAACTTTGTACTAGATAATAGACATTTGATAACTGTTGCTTTACTAAGCGCTTTTCAATGCCTTGACAGTTAAATACTCAACTGTAAGTCATTAGATGTCTTCCTACATGTTGCCTATGTGTCTGCTATAAACTAGCATGGATATGGAAAAGAGATTTTAAAAAATAATCTTGCTGGGTATTTTATTTTTAAATCAGAGTCAGCTTATGGCTAAGAGTGCTGTTCTTGCAAAGGACCTGGGTTTGGTTCCCAGCACCCATAGGAAGGTTAACCACATCCTTGGGCACCAGGCACATATGTGATATACAGATGTACAGGCAGGCGAAACACTTATTCACATAAAAATAACAAAAATAAATTGAATAAAATTTTAAAACCTGATGTTTCCTTGGAAGAAGGGATGAAAGTATAGGAGGCTGGATGGAGAGTCTAGGAAGCCGGCATTAAATGATCATGTTGAACCATTTGCCTGATCCTTTCTCTGAAATTGCTGCAAGGGCTAAGGAGAACTCCCCAGAATTCCTCCTTTTGTCTAATAATAAGTTTCTACTTATCCAATGCCTACACGATGCCAGGAGTTTTATATAAGTCTTCTTATTTTATCCTAACAATAGATAGAAATCGTTATATCCACCCTGAAAGGCTGCTGGCTCTCGCACACTTGGTCCTGAGCATCAGATTCCATTGATCTTAATTCCCTGCCCTGCGTCTGCTTCCTCTAAGTTTAACATAGCTGGGACCCTCTGCCCAGCCAGTCAAACCACAAACCTCAGCTCTTTGCTTTCCCACCCTCCATATGGGGGCGGGGGGGGGGGGGGTTGTCAGGGCAGTGTCTGTGTCCCAGTCACTTCACAGCTGGCCTCCAGGTCTCAACCCTCCCTCCCTCCTTTTCTTCTCAGGAGAGTGGGGAACACTGAACATTCAGTGACATAAAAATAGAGAAGGAAGGGACCTTAATAGTGACGGCAGACTTCCTACAATAGCTAGCAGGAACTTGGGGACTGATAAGGGTTCCTTGTGTGGTGATCGGGCCTCTAACAGACAGATGCACTAAGACCTCTCCTACCTAATCTTTTCTATTCTTTTCACTAAAAGTTGGCAGCTTATGGAAAATCGGGGTAGGTGTGAATGCAAGCAGAGCCAAGGAGAGCAGAGAGACTCAGACTTTGCAAGCTCTTAGTGAAGTAGGCAGGGTTTTCTGCAGTGGGAAAGTAAGGTCTAGTACCTGGCTAGAGGTCAACAGCCAGGAGTGAGGTGGATCTGGTACCTGATCCTCGCAGGGGTCTGCAGGATGGTGCAGTGATGGAAATCTTTGGAATCGCAGCAGTAGAGAAAGACAGGCCAAGGGTAAGCCAGAACCCCAGCTACCATGTAATAAGCAAAGTGATCCCAAGGCTGATGGCGGAGGGACTCATGGGTCTACCTCCTCCTTTGGACTGCTGCCTGGCTCTGGGAGAAGAACTTGGTAACTCTGTAAGTGGAGTTATCATCAGCAGTGCCATATGAGAGAAGTGAAATAAATACCTCTGGCAGAGGGGGGTGGGCTCCAAAGCTTTAGGGCCATGTATGCCTCCCACAGAAGCTGTACTGGTGTTATAGTGTGTATATTAGGTTACCCTTTTCTGTTTCCCTTACCTTGACTCATTCCTCTACCTACCTTCCTTCCTCAAACCACAGCCTAAAACTTGTGGATGTGGGTCACCATGACACTCTCTTGGAATATCTCCTCGGCCATTTGTTTATCCACAAGAAGCCTCGAGCTCCAGCTTTCACTATACTAACAAGGATTCCATTATGCGTGTCCTGGTGACAGAGGAAAAAGTCAATCACGTGTTTCATGCGCCCTTCTTTCGTATTGCCCATGTGTCACCATCATAATGACACCAGCCACTTTGAGAGAATGGGAGATGGGGTATGAAAAGTTCCTTACACTCTACCCAGGCTTTTGGCACACGAATTTGAAGTGGGAGAATTTTGCAGTAGCAAACACTTTTCGTGTTCTCAACCTGTAACTACCACATCTTTCCCTTTCCTTCCCGTAGCACCCCGGGGCCACCAGGGACTCAAACACCAATGCGTGCTAGTGCTCTGACCTTATAAAAGTGACCTTATAAAACTAGCTTTCAAAGTTCAGCTTCCGATGAGCAAGGCCAGCACCAGGCTGCAGGGCAGACATGTGTCCAGCAGTAGGCATGTGCAAGTGTGGGCAATGGGCAGAAGTCCCCACAGCATCCCAGGCTGGGGCGGCTCCCACTGCCACTGGGAAGTAGACTTGGGTGCTGCAGCCTGTGCTGTGGAGGTGGGGTTGCAAGGCTCTTTGTCTGACTACTCTCTCAACGCAGGTTCAAAGTTTCCTTCTGCACTTTTGGCAAGGAATGCCACCCCACATGCTGCCCGTGCTGGGCTCCTCCACAGTGGTGAACATTGTGGGCGTGTGTGACTCCATCCTTTACAAGGCCATCTCCGGAGTGCTAATGCCCACAGTGCTGCAGGCATTGCCTGACAGGTGAGTTTGCTGGGTCTCTTCCCAGGCACTGGCTATTCCTTGTTTGTTTGTTTGTTTGTTTGTTTGTTTGTTTTAACTATTATTGTAAACAGGGCAAAATAATTTACAAAATAATTATAAGCTATTATTGTAAAGTTGATTAATAATGGGCTTTTAAAAATTAAAGGTTGTAGTTTTGAGTGTAAATAAAATGTTTCTACTTGAAAATGGTTCAAAGTTCCAAAGGTAGAGAACGGTACACAGTGAAGATCAATAGGTCATTTGTACACAGAACACATGGCTTTTCCTTCTTGTTGAAACAGTGCCACTATATAGGCTACTTTGTGCTTTCTCACAAAACCAGTTCACCCTGCAATTACGCTGAGCGGCTCCTCTGCCTTCTCCACCATGCTCTTTGCTGCTTGCTGCCCTTTTCCAGGATGCCAGCCTTGAACTTCCTCACTGGGAGGAAGGAAGTGAGGCTGTGAAGGTGGGGGAAGTTTCTCTGGCCCCTCTATGTCAGGTTGCCTCTGGCCATTATATCCTCCACAGGACTCTGCCCCGTTGTCCCCCCAGGCTGCCCTTTGTGCTGAGAGCAGGCAGCATCTTACCCCAGCTCACAGTGGTCTCCCTACAGACTTCTCTGCTAGCCCATTCCTTTCTCACTTGTCCCTAATAAGCCCACCACTTCCCTTAGCATGTTTCCTGTTGGTGCTGTTTCAGGGGCAAACCCTACAAGCTCATTATTTTCTGTAACAGCTTCTGCCATGTTGAATTTTATTGATTCTCTGAGGACTTTGAGTCTTGTCCAAGTACAAGGAATGTTGTGAGGGGTGAAATGGTGGAGCATGTTAGTTTCCTGTGGATTCTGTAATATATTATCACAAAATGAGTAACTTAGAATGAGAATACTTTATTCTGCCCTTTGGGTTCTTCTTTGCCTGGCCTTGCCCTCCCAAGATTCCCGTATAAATAAGCCAGATGTCCCAAGTCAAGAGACTGGCAGCTGTGTCTTTACAGAGGCTCAGAGGAACATCTGCCTAGACCTCTCCGTTGGTTCTTGGTGGCTTTCAGCAGTCCCTGGTGTCCCTTGGCTTGCAGCTGCATCGCTATATTCTCTGCCACCATCTATTCATCATTTTCCATTCTGTATCTTTGTTTCCCTTTGTCTCTCACTGGGACACCTGCCCCTGGAGTTAGGGCCCCCTTGGCTAATCCAGGCTGATCTCAGCTGGAGAGCCATAATCACACCTGCAAAGACCCTCATTCCCGATTAGGTCACCTTTTCCAGTTGTGAATGAGCATATGTGCAGCCCCATTCATCTTACTACATGAATATCCATAGAGGATAAACTCCTAGAGGGTTATTAGTTTATTTAGTTATTCTGCTAGTCAGTTAATGATGAAACAGGACTCAAGTAGTCCAGGCAAGCCTCAGACTCACTGTGTAGCCGAGGATGACCCTGATCCCCCAGATTCCACATCCTAGTGCTAGGATGACAGATGTGTGCAGCCATGCTCAGACAAACCCAGGGCCTCATGCTTGCAAGGCATGTTCTTCTACCACTGTTACAGCTGTGTCCCTAGAGTTTGATGTGCACTATTTTAATATTATTCTGTACCTATCTAATAATTTCCTTTTACAGTCTCCACTGGCAGAAGAGTTAAAAATGAACATTTAAAGCATTTGGAGTGTTGGGGCTATTGTTATTCACCTTTATTTGTATTATTTTGTAGTTAGAGATTGTTTCCTACGGCATTTTTACTCAAGAGTCCACTGCAATTGCTGGACAGTTGTGGATGTTGTCCTGATACCTGAAAGGAACTTTGTTTTCAAGGCACAGGTTCTTCTGTACTTTTATAGGGGTGCCTGTGTGTGTGTCCCCATATGCGTGCATGCATGCGTGTTTGTACCCATGTGTGTACCCGTGTGTGTACCCGTGTGTGTGTGTGTGCACGCATGCACACGTGTGCATGGGTACATCCATGCATGGATGTGTGCATACATACGTGCATACATGCATGAGTGTGTGTGTGTGTGTGTGCACGCATGTGTGTGTCCCCATGTGCATGCATGTATATTGTGTGCCTCTGTGTGTGCATGCACACATGTGTGTCTGTGCGTGTATGTGTGTGCATGCATAGGTGAGTCCATGCATGAATTGTGCATGTGTGTGTGCGTTGTGCACATGTGTGTGTGCACATGTGCATATGCATGCATGTGTGTGTGCGCGCACATGTGTGCATGCATGGGTGCATCCATGCATGGATGTGTGCATGTGTGTGTGTGTGTGTGTGTGTGTGTGTGTGTGTGTGTGTGTGTGTGTTTTACTGGAGATCCAAGCCAGCAGAAATGCTAAGCAAGCCTTCTCCTACTGGCTCACCTGCTTCCTTCCAGGTGGGTCTCAGGTTCCTGATCTTACTTCAGTCTCTTGAGTACCTTTCATTCCAGGAAGAAACACTACACTTGGTTTTCAAATTTTCATTTTGTATATGATTTGAGGTTCCGGTATCAAATTCTTAATTTTTGGATTTACAGATGGAGGCCAAGTATTCTAGCACCATTTGTTTTTGAGGCTGGACATTTTCTGTTGAGTTGTTTTGTTGCTTTGTAGAAATTGTTCATATGTTTGCAGAGTCACCTCTGAAATCCCAGCGATGTTCCATTCCTTGATATGCCCTGCCTCCACTTACACTACGATGCTTTGGTTATAATTGCTTTTATAGCTGTCTCCAAACAAGTGAGAGGAGACCTGGAGACCTGGAGACCTGACTTGATATTTTTCATGAAAATTGCTCCTTTGCTGTGACATGCCTGTGACATGCCTGTGACATGCCTGTGACATGCTGATAGAGATTGCCCTGAGGTCATAAGTAAAGTTAGAAATAATCAGCATCTTAACTAATATTGATTCTTCTAGTCTATGAACATTGTTTGTATTTCTTTATGTGAGTCTTTTTACAGTACTTTTTCCAGATATAACAATAAGTTCACTTACAGTATATCACAGTCCCTGGGGCTGGAGAGATGGTTCAGTGGTTAAGAGCACTGGCTGCTCTTCCAGAGGTCCCAAGTTCAATTCCCAGCACTCACATGGTGGCTCACAGCCATCTATAATGGGATCTGATCCCCTCTCTGGCCTAAATGAAGACAGTTCACTCATGTACATAAAATAAATAAGTATATTAAAAAATAATTTAAAAAAGCAGTCCCATGCCAAGCTACTAATCTACTCCCCCAAACACAAAGACCACACAAGCCTAAAACTGAACATCCCCAACTCCCAATTAATTTTAACCATGTCCCATAAGAGTCCTAATTTTCAAAAACTACTAAGGCTTCCTAAATAATGCCTAAATCTCACTACAGTACTCCATTTCAAAAATATAACCATAGTTTTATGTGTGAATCTTTTGTCATGAGGAGTTATTAAAGTTATTATTCTAATAGCTTTTATGGTAGGTTCATTGGGGCTCCTTGTGGGTATAAACGTATAATCTAGACTTAGAGACCATTTTGTTTCCTGATTTTCAAATCTCTGTACCCATTCATCTGCGATGTTGGTACTCCCACAGGTGACAATGGACATGTTCACACTTTTCTAGGTCTTAAAGAGAGTATATAGTGTTCACAGTAAGATATAGAGCGTTTCGTCAGAGCAAGAGGTTGTCTTCCCACTGCTAGTTTTCTGAGAGTTTTTATCATGAAAGTATTTTGAATTTTATTAGACACTTTGTTTCAAGAGTGTATTATGTTTTATTCTTCCTTAGTCTGCAAATATGGTGGATTTCATATTGCTTTATTGTCAAATACGGTAGTAGACTTTCATCTTGTAAACACTACATACTTTTCGTATCAGACCTAGGAAAAGTGTGAAGATATCCATTGTCACTGATAGGTCCTAGCCAATGTAATATATTTTAAGATACATTGCTAGATCTGAACTGCTATTTTGTTGTGGATTATATATCTCTCTATTTATAAATGTTAGTGGTCTTTAAGGCTTTTTTCTAAAAATATCTTTCTCTGATTTTGGTGACAGTGCAATATTTGTTCCCATCAAATAGGGTAGTAAATGTTTCCTCTCTTTTATTCTAAATTTCATCCAAAAATTTAAATTTATGAGCTTGAAGTTGTCCATATTTCCTTCCTTCATCTTCCCATCTGTAGGGTCTGTGATGATGTCCTCTCATTCCGCGTGAATAACTGCAGTTTCTTTCATTTTTCTTGGTTAGTGTGCCTAGACATTTATCAGTATTTTACAAATAGATATTCTTCTTTGAAAGCAGGTGATGCTTTCTCTAGCTTATCACATTTCTATTTTCAATTACATGTCAGTGATTTAAAATGCATCTATTTAGGTCATGCCTATAATAAAGCACTCGGGAAACTGAAGATTACCATGAGTTTGAGACCAGCCTGGGCTGTGCAGGGGGTTCTAGGCTTGGGCTCCACGATGAGACAGTTATATAAAAACAACAAAAACTGAAGGGTCACTTTCATGTAAAATCACTTAATGTTTTCATTTTTTCTAATCATTCTCAGTTTTAATCTTCAAATTTGATATGTTATATTTTAATTTTGATTTAAAATCTTTTGACTTTTCCCTATCACTTTCTCTTTGGTCTATAGATTATTTTAAGAATGAAATATTTAATTTTTAAGTATTGGGGATTATCAAGATTATATTGTTATTAATTTGTATTTTAATTTCCCTGTAGTCAAATTGCACACATTGCTTTATATCAAGTCTTTTATGTTTACTTGAACCTGTGTAATAACCTGTAACATGGAGCATTGCTGTGTGTACTGGAAATGCTATCTTAAGCTGTCATTTGAGGCAGAGTTCTGTAAATGTCTGTTGGTTAAATTGATGGGCAGCAGGGTTCATGGTCTCCTTGTCCTTGATGACTTTCTGTCCAGACAGATTTTGTTCTGTCGACTCCTTTCTCCAACTGTAGTTGTGGGTTTGTCACTTTCTATCCATTTTTTTGCTTCATGCTGAAACTAATTTTGGAAGATTTGTATTAAATACACTTACATTAGAATGTTCTGTCTACCTGGAGAACTGATTCCTTTTAATCACACACATGTAACATTTGTGTTATTCATAATAGATATTATCCCTAGTAATACTTCTGCTTATCCCACAACTAGATTGTTATCGATGCCTCTTTCTAAAAATTAAAACTCGCTTTGTTATATACCTGGTTTATATGCGGTATCAGAATCTTAGTCAGGTTTGGTGGTACATACCTTTAATCCCAGCATTTGGGAGCAGAATCAAATCGATTTCTGTGGTAAGTTCTAGGACAGCCAGGAATACATAATAGAGAGCCTGTCTCAAAAAGCAGAGACAGAGACAGAGAGAGAGCCTTATGACAGCAATGTTCAATTTGTTATCTTTGTCGGTGCTGCTGACGTTTGTTTTTATATGTGCTGAAAATTTGCAAACTGCTATATGTATATTTTTCTTTGGACAATTGTCTTTCAGTTTGATTGAAGATATAGAAGTCAGTCTTTTATATCTACCCTCATTCTCACTATTCCTGTTTTGGGTGGGTAATTATATCTGCGTAATGTATTCCTGCCAGTGAAGCTCCTTTACATTTTCTGTACTGTAGGTCTGCTGGTGATGACTTCATTCTGGTTTTTTGTTTGTTGGTTGTTGTGCATGTGTGTATGTGTGTGTATGTGTGTGTATGTGTGTGTGCATGCAGGCATGTGTGCATTGTGTGTGTATATGTGTATGCATGCATGTATGTACATGTGTATTATGTGTGCATGTGTATGTGCATGTGTGCTTGCATCTGTGTGTCTGTGTGCATGCATGAGTGTGTGTGCATGCATGCATGAGTGTGTGTGCATGCATGTGTGTATGTGTGTACATGCATGTGTGCATCTGTGTGTGTGCATGCATGCATGTGTGTGTGTGATTGTGTATGTGTGTGTGTGAGAAATATTTTCCCTTCACATCTGAGAATTGTTCTCACTGGCCCAATGTTGGATTGACAAGTAATGTGTGTTGTGTGCACTGTGTACGTGTAGTCATGGTATGATTACTCATCATGGTTTGAGAATGCCCCCCCACACTCACACACCAGATTCATGTACTTGAACACTTGATCCCAGCTGGTGGTGCTGTTTGGGGAAGTTACAGTGTGGCCTTGTTGGAAGAAGTATCTCTTGCCACTTTCAGCTTGCCTCGTCTATTTTGTGCTTAGAGTAAAGGATGTGAACTCTTGGCGTCCTGTCCGGATGCTGTGCCTGCTACTTGCTGCAGCATTTCTCCACCGTGACAACTTTTAACCCTCTGGAGCAGTAAAGCACAAATCCATTCTCTCAGTTGACTTGGTCATTGTGCTCTATCAGAGCAACAGGAAAGTAACCAGTACACAGATGCACCTGTATACAGAGGCTAGAGGTCACCACCATCTTCAGTCACTCACTACCTTATCTGGGAAGATGGTGTCTCCTCACTTAACTTAAAGCCCACAGTTAGGGCTAGACTGCTCCACCAGTAAGCCCCAGCAGTCCTCATATCTGCCTCACAAGCACTGGGGTCATAGATGTGTGCCACTTGGCTTTCGCATGACTGCGGGGATCCAAACCCAGGCCCCATACTTGTATAGCAGACACTAGCCACTGAGCCACCTCCCCAGCTCATAGACTGACAGGGTTTTTTGTGTGTTTTATTTTCTTTTCAGTATTCTACAAGTTTATTCACTTGTTTTGGGCTCGTATATTTGTGTTTTGTAGGTCTTTTGTCCTCTGTGGAAATTCCCCACCCACTTGAACACCTCAAGTCTTTCTGTCTTTGGTTTTCAGCCATTTGACAATAGCCCTATTATAATTCTGTTTTGGATCCTGACTAAGTTTTTGGAGTTTCTTGGATTTATGATTAACTGTAATTTCATCACTTTAGGGAAAATTCCTAGATATTATTTTCTCTGATTTCTTCTTTTTCTCTCCTGGCATTTCAACAATGAGTATCTTAGTCCCTCTGACATTGTCTGACTCTTAAAGGAAGTCATTCTTATTTACTCATCTTTATCTTTGAGTTTGAGCTGGTTAATTTTTATTAAAATATATCCAGGTTCATGGATTCTTAACCTGGATGCTAAGGTTACTATACCTTGATCTTATTTCATATCTAACAAAACATTTGAGTCTTAAAAATGTTTAGATGTAGTTTATTATTATTAGCATCACCATTATTGTTGTTGTGTGTACATGTGTTTAATGCGTATTGTGAAGTAGATTCTTTCCTCAGTTTTTACATGTGTTCTGGAGATTAAACTCTGGTCACAAGGCTTTTGCAGCAAGCACCTTTATCTGCTAAGCCATCTCTTCCACCCCATTGCCTGTCACCATTATAAAGTCATTCTTCTATCCTGCTAAAGTGTCTCGTGCATAGTATTCATCTTTTACATTAGATCTGTATTAGCATTAGTCATATTGTAGTTATTTTAGGGTCTGTTTGATTGTCTGGTTGTGCTGACTGCTTTGTTTCTTTAGAGGGATTTGATTTTATCTTATCATTCATGTGCATGTACCTGTGGTAGCTTGAATGTGTTTGGCCACCATCTCAGTTAGGAGGCGTGGCTTTGTTGGAGGAAGTGTGTCACTGTGGGTGTAGGCTTTGAGGTTTACTATGCTCAGGGTACTGTCCAATGAGTCAGTTGACTTCCTGTAGTCTCTGAGGCAAGATGTAGGACTCTTCAGCTCCAACACCACATCTGCCTGCACACCACTATACTTCCTATCATGATAATAATGGACTGAACCTCTGAAACTGTAAGCAAGCCCCCTCAGTTAAATGTGTTATTTATAAGGGTTTCTGTGGTCATGGTATCTCGTCACAGGAATAAAACCCTAAGACAGTATATGTCTGTATGTGTGCACACGTGTGTTCAAGCCAGAGGTCAGTGTTAGCTATTTTCCTCAATCACTCTCCACCTTATTGTTTGAGATAAGATCTCTCACTGAACACGGAACTTGCCAGTTTAGCTAGACTGGCTGACCAGCAAGCCCAGTGACACTCCTGTCTTCACATTCCCAATGACAGAACTACAGGTATGTACGTTGCACATGGCTTCAGTATGGGTTCTGGGGTTCCAAACTCAGCTCTTCATTCATTCAGTCATCTATCTACCACCAGCTGTGTAATTTTTGATTGACTGTCAAGCAGTGTTTAGAGCAGTAGACACTGAGGTAATTAGGGCCTATACCTAGCAATGGTCACGTACCTCCTCTCTTAAGCTGGCAGTGTGAGTTTCTCTCTCCTCAGGGTTCCCTGAGCTTGGGCTTTGTAGTTGCTATGGTTATCTTCCATGTAACTCTAGCTTTAAATTCTTCTGAAATATTTGTTCTTAGTTTAGACATTTGCCTGTTGGATTTTCTTTTCTCTCCAAATCTTTCTGCCTCAGCATTATGCCTTCCCCATGTGACTTCTACAGGTGCTTGAGGAGACTGTTAGTTCTTGCCTTCTTGTCTGTGACAGGCTTTTTTTCCCCAAAGGTTGCAGCCAGAGTGTAAGAGCTGAAATAACTTATCTGCCTTCCTATGCAAATAATAAAACAACCAGAATTCATTTATTCAAATATGTATTTAATCATTCACTAAACTAATATTTGTCAATTTCTGTAAGGTACTAGGCTCAATGCTTGGCTCTGAAGGATGGTGTTAAATATCTCAAGATTGGGCACAGTGGTGCACACCTTTAATCCCATCATTTAGGAGGTATAGGCAAGAGGATCTCTGTGAGTTCAAGATCAGCCTGGACTACATATCAAGTTTCAGATGAGCTAGGGCTACATAGTAAGACCCTGTTTCAAACAAACAAACATATCTCAAACATGCTTACTACACTGAGTTTACAGTAGACCTTGGAGACTTTTAAAAATCACACAGAGTACTGCTGCTCTGATCTTAGACTTACAGATTCAATGCCTTTCTCATTACACAAAGAAGGTAAAGTTACCTCAAAGGTCAGGGGCCATCTGACAGTTCACTTTTATGTTTTACACATTGCTTTTTTCTCAGATTGCCTCAGTACCCAAAGCTTTGAACTTGGTTGGGGTGAAAATAGACCCTGTCCCTCATGGCCATGGCCAAGTTGAGGCTGAGCTTCCAACTCACTGGATCGGGATTTTCCCACTTTCTAATTACAACTGAGGTGAACAGGTGGCAGCTGTTGAGAAGCCGCCATGTGCATGTACCAAGCACTTTTATTTATTGGAAAGTTGTGTCAGAATCCATCATTTTCACAGTTGTTTTGCTCACCTCTCCCAGGTGATTTTGGCAAAGTGATTGATAGTGTTATCAGTTGGTATAGCAAAAGAAAGAAAGGGGTGTGTGTGTGTGTGTGTGTGTGTGTGTGTGTGTGTGTGTGTGTGTGTGTGTGTGTGTGTGTGTCTTCGATTGGTAAGGAGGATATCAAAAACCCAAAGACCAAAGACCCAGACAGAGATGCTACATGAAAAGCAGAAGGCATTGGAGATGCGGAGATACTGAGGCAGCTGAAGCACCCAGCATGGGAATTGTCACATTATAAGATTACAGGACAGTCAGGAGTTAAACTGATCTGGCCTGGATCCTTGACTCTGCCTCTTGCTACATGCCCTAACTTTGAGCCTCGGCTCTCACTTCTCTGGAAGGACTGATGATAATACCTACTTCACAGGGTGAGGTGAGGGTTAAACAAGGAAGTATGTGTGGAAGTGTTTAGTGTCTGGCTCAGCACCCCATTAGCAGGTGACTGCTATTATCATTTCCTTGCTGTTGTAACAGCATCAGGACCGGCTGCAGTTTCCTGGGGACCAGGGAGAGTCAGAGCCCGTCTGAGTGCAGGTTCCAGATTGGGATGCAGGAGAAAGGTTGAGACCTGTTATTGTAAGGTCCATCCATGCAGGAATGTTAGGCTGACCCCCACCACCACTGCCAGCCCAGGGAGAAAGGGAGAGGCTAAATAAGGGGAACCTCCCCTCCATTGAGCCCCATGAAAACAGAAGGGTTAAGAAGAGGTTCAGAAGATGAAGAAGAAGGTGGCATATCCAGGGTCTGGAAAGGCATTTCATAACCATGTGGTCAGCGTTGGTAGCTCCTTGCCTCCTTATGGACACTCCCACAAAGCAGCCTCAGTGTTTAAAGAATGCCTAAAAGACTATGAATCCAGGGCTAGAGAGATGGATAAGGTGCTTGCTCTGCCCAAATGTCTCAATCCCAGGTCCCCTGAAGCAAAAGGAAGTGGTAACAGCAGCATCTCTGGAAGCTTGTGGGCCAGCTAGCTTGGTGTGACAAAAAAGAGATACTGACATCTGAGGGTGTCTTCTGACCTTCTACTTGTGCACCATGGCATCATGTGATTACCCACATAACACACACACACACACACACACACACACACACACATACACACACACACACACACACACACACACACACACACACACACACACACACACACACACACACGAGAGGGAAGGGGGAGGAGAGAGAGGAACAAAAGAGAAGAAGAGATTTTTTTAAAGCCTCTAAATCCCAAATAGAAGTTTTTTCTGGGTTGAATCCCTCCACACTTTTCTTCAGCTTAATAAAGCAAACAATTGCCTGAAGCAGAAGTCCCTTCCACACTGCTGCTGTGTTCTTTCTGATTTTAGACAAAGGCCAGCTCCCAGCTCCGGCTGCATGCCAGCAACAGCAGTGCATGGCTGGAGAATGGCAGGCTGCCCCCTGCCACCGGGCAGGCACCCAGCACTTCTTTACAGCTTGGCCCTCTGTGTAAAGTAGCCAGAGATTCTGAGAAGTTGTCCCCTTAGAAGCCAGCCCCAGTCTAAAGATGACTAGCCAGTGTGAAGGTGCCTTTCCGACATTCTGAATCCTTTACTTTCATTCTGCCTTCAATGCTAGGAAGCACCTCTGTGGACAGGCACCTGGGAAGGCACCATGCCTAACTCAGCTTTCCCTCGGGAAGACACAGTTCTATTCCTTCCTCAGCCACACCCTCCACTCCTCAGAAAAGCCTGCTGGTGCTGCTTCTAGAATACTCTAATCTGACCCCCCAGTCTTTGTGCTCTCATTCAGGCTGCTCTTGCCTGGCTTGTTACAACACTGTCCAAACAGTGCTTTCTGTTTTGTGCTTACTCTTCTATAGTTAATCTTCACACAGAAGCCAGAGGGAGTCTTTTTAGCTATATGATAGGATTGAGTGTTGAGACAGCACAGGAATCTCATGAGGGGGAGAGACTATGGAAGTCAAGGCAGATGCTTTTGAGATTGGTGAGGAGAAGGGAGCATGCCATTACCTAGGGCAAGAGCATCTAAGGCAGAGGGACTAGCGTGTGACAGTGGGCAAGGCCTTTGAGGTGCTAGAAAGACATAAAGGAGACCAATGCTGCTGGATGGAGTGAGCCGGGAGCCAGAGGGGAAGCCTAGGCAGGGCTTTGTGAAGAATATCTGAGATCTGTCTATTCGAAAACTGAGAGACATTTATTTACTTACTATAAGTAACAAACATCTCTTGAAGGCCTACTATGTGTCTGGTGCTACGGTAGGTGCGAGCAAAACAGATGTAGTCCTTGACCTCTGCTCCAGATGGTCTAAAGGGGGCAGGGGTCTGTGATGGTGATTTAGCAGGCACACTAATATGGGGACACTGAGCCATAGGCAGCTTTACGATAGATGCAGCACAGGGGTCACCTGGGAAGTTTCCTGGAAAACTGCAGCACTTTGGGTCAGTTCTTAAGGCCTTATAGGAAGCATATGGGAGAGGTGGTTAGAACAAATGGCACTCCAAGGAAGAAGTCAACCGCATAGCATGGGAGAGTCACAGCTAGATCTAGAGGGCATATCTTACATGTAATATGTGCATCATTAATCTGAATCACAAAGGCAGCTGAGCCTTAGATGCCATGAGGAGTCACAGTTCATTACACCAGCTGTCCCAGAGACACGGAAACTAGGCCAGTGCTCACCTGCATGTATGCACAGACACACATATCCACAGTAGTTATCGGGGATGAATAATGCCATGTATTTGCTAAAAAGGTCCCAGAAAAGTAAAAAGAAGTCATGTAGTAAATGAACTGATAAATACTGGCCATTGTTGGGATTGTTGGTCCTTGGAGGTTTTTATTATACTACCCTGGGTTAAGAGCTTCACCCACAGGGTTGGAGAGATGGTTCAGTCGTTAGGAACACTGGCTGCTCTTCTGGAGGACCCAGGTTTAATTCCCAGTACCCACATGGCAGCTCACAACTGTCTGTAACTCCAGGTTCTGACACCCTCACACAGACATACATGCAGGCAGAACACCAGTTCACACAAAATGAATAAGTTATTTTAAAAAGAAAGAGTGTGTGTGCCTCCTGCTTTTTCAGAGGGCCTGAGTTCAGGTCCAGCACCTTCATCAGGCTGGCAGCCACCTGTAACTCCAGCTCCAGTGAAACACGTTTCTAGCTCAAGTGTACACAGCATGCACTCAATTTTTTTTAAAAAAATAAAGTAACAATATACTTTCAAAAACAAAACTTCATGGAAGTAGAATTTTGTTCTGAAATAGAGAATATAAAAAAGAAGTGTTATTGATCCTTTAAGACACATGAGTGGGGATTTCATATACACAGCATTCTTCGGTCCTCTGCTGAAGATATGGGAGTGGAAGGAGCTAGTGACTGACATAGGGCTGTGGAGACTGGATAAATTACTTAGAGAGACAAAGAATTTTGAAGAGGGTCCAGGAATAGACCAAAGAGCTGTATGATATATGTGTTTTAATTTTCATTTATTTTGTGTTTGAGTGTTTTGCCTGAATGTATGAATACCATGTACATCTGAAGTGAAATGTGAAGGAGAGATCCGCTCTTCTGGAACTGGAGTTGTAATGGCGGGGTAGAGGCCTGAGGATCTCTGGCTGAGGAGCAGCTAAAAAAGCACCCGCCGATACCAAGGGACAATATCCCAGAGGACAAGGTCATGGCGAAGCTTGGCCATAACGGCCAGAACAGAGAACACACTGAGTTCACAAATCTTGTGCTTAGATGGAGCTTGCTGTGTGGCTGAGGGGCAGGAGTGAAGCATGAGAAGACAAGAATGGGGAGGGCAGCCAGGTGTCTGGGTAACCAGTGACGTAGCCATGGAGAGGAAGAATGGCACTTTGCTGGCTCAAGGCTACAGTTGAGGCAACAAGGCTGGTTATTTACTTGTGTGTGGGAGTGTTTCACATATGTGTGTGTCATGGCACACATATGCAGTCCAGTGGACAGCCTCCACTGTTGGTCCCTTCTCTCCTGTCTTATCTGAGATGGGATCCCTTGTCGGTGATGCAGAGCTCACAGGCTTCTAGGGATGGCCCCCTCTGCCTCCCATCTTGCCGTAGGAGCTCTGGGATTACAGATGTGCACTGCCATGCCCAGCTTCCTGGCTCTAGAGATCCATACTCGGATCCTCATCTTTACACTACACCATATGCCCTTTGTTACAGAGCCATCTTCCCATCCTCTCCATTTTTAAGGTTCTCTCTACCCATAAACCTCATTTTTATTAATATTTATTAAGTGCCCTGGGGAATAAAGACATGAAAACTGAGCACCTGTCCTGCAGAGTGTGTGGGACATAAGTAAATGGATTTATTACATTGCTAAAGCCATACGATACTGAACTACATTTAAAAAACAATTAGGCTGGGGCTGGTGAGATGGTTCAGCAGCTAAGGGGCCTTGGCTGCTCTTCTATGGGACCTAGGTTCAATTCCTAGTATCCACAGAGGGGCTTACAAACCACTGTTAACTCCAGGTTCAGGGAATCCAGTGCCCTCTTCAGGCCACTGCATGTATGTGGTACAGAGATGGACATGGAGGTAAAACACCCATACACACTGTCAAAAACAAAGGGAGAAAACTGGCTTAATAAAGGACAGGCAAGTGGGAAGCCACATTGGGTCAGCTGGTCAGGAAGGCTTCTCTGTGGAGGTATCTTTGAACAAAGAAACTAATGAAAGATTCTACACAAGGACCTGGGGAAGGAGCAAATAGCCGGCTAATAGTTGTGAAAGGAGACCATGCCCAGAAAGAAACAATAAAGGCACACACCTTTAATCCAGCATTCTGGAGGCAGAGGCAAGTTGATCTCTTTGAGTCTGGGGCTATCCTGGTCTACATAGCAAGTTCCAGGCTAGCCAGGGCTACATGGTGAGACCCTGTCTCAAATAAACAAACAAGCAACATAAAACAAAAAGCACCAGCACACCAAGAGACCAAAGCCAACAATAAAAAAAAGCAATAAAGACGCAGTAGGCACAAGTGAAATCATCGGGCAGAAGGCGTTCTAATAAAAGTGAGTCATTCTTGGATCCATTTAAATAACCAGAGGGACAATCCAATGAAGAGGAAAAGCTGAATTCACAAGAGGAGACAGTAACAATATCCCTGGGAAGGCAAGAAAGGCTCACGGGACAAGACGAACTGATGCCTCCTTGACCCTCTCAGGGAGAAGGTGCATGGCCTGTGCTGGGAGCAAGATGGAAATGGTGCTCACTTAGCCACCAAGATGGGGAAGAGGGTAGACCCTGGGGTGGGTCCTAGAGAGGGCTAGGACCAGCTAGGAACAGGAGAAAGGAACCAACAGTGACCAGAGAGAAGGGCAGGGTAAGTGGCTGGTCCTGGGTCGGGAGGTGTAGATGGTTACCATGGGGAGAGGTCCTGTGTCCAACAATGTTTCCTCAGCTCCAAACTCCCATCTCACACTGGCTCCTACACCTCCTCCCATACTTTGTCCCCCCCTCCCCGGCTGCCTCCTGAGTCTAAACCTAAACCCTTACCACTTTTCTCCATCCTCAAAATATACTATGGTTTCAAGGTCCATTTTAGAGGGTTTTTTTTTTTTTTTTTTTTTTTTTTTTTTTTTTTTTTTTTTTTTTTTTTTTTTTTTAACCAACTTAAGAAGCAAGCTGCTGCTTGACCTGGGAAATGGCTCATCCAGTAAAGGTGTTTGCAGGCAAGCTTGACAACCTGAGTTTGAGCCACCGGACCCCACATAGCTCCTTCAGGTTTTCCTTTGGCCTTTCCCTCAAGGCACACGTGTGCCTTTGCACATGTGCTCACATGCACACACTTAAATAAACAAATAAATAAATGAATAAATACTTTTTAAAGAGCAGGTGTTTCCCAGCTCCCACTGAAGGCAGCAGTTTGGTAGGCTGAGAGGCAAGCATCCTCAAACATTGCACGTGGATTCTTCCAACTGGGGATTTGAACAAAACTGGAGGAAAGCATGTGTGGAGGCCAGTTCCAGAACAGCTTCCTTAGGCCAAGGCCCACTTATCTTTACCCCATACATAAGGCGCTTCCAAAGTACCACAGAGGGTGTCTTGCCTTTGGAATGAATTCTGGATGCCACCTCATCGTGTAATGGCTTTTACCTATCGCTGTGCACAGGCACCCATAAGCCCCTCCCCACAAACCATCAGATGTTCAAAGACACAGGCTGGATGCTCAGAGTAGCTGAGCAGCACAGCTGGATCTATTGGTAATGGCCAGCAAAGGATTATGGGGAAGAAATTCCTCTGGGATCCAGACACTCAGGACACTCTTACAGCTCATCATTTCCTCTTTTAGCTTAACTCAGGTGATCCGAAAGTTTGCCAAGCAGCTGGATGAGTGGCTCAAGGTGGCCCTCCATGACCTCCCGGAGAACCTGAGAAACATCAAATTTGAACGTAAGTACTGAGTTTGGGAGCAGAACGGAGTGAGGGCAACATCTCAAAGGCACTCCTTTCCCACCAAGCACCGGGGGTTAGTCTAAGTGTGAACTCATTTAATCCTTGTAAAATGTTCCTTGCTAGCAGTACAGAGAAGGGGTTTGGGACTTAGGTAGTAAATAGCAAAGACAGGCCTTACTCCCCATCCCCTTGTCTGATTCCAGCGTCAACACAATATTTCTGACTCCATTTAATCCTGACAGCAGGCACCACTATGAGGTAGGACATAGTATCCCCATCTACAGGCATAGAGAGGCAAAGAAACATTCCCAAAGCCATACATACAGCCACACAGCTGCTGATTCAGACCCAAATCAAACTCATGGCAGTACTCTGTGGGTTTTCTTGAAGCGCCTGCCCATAAAAAGCTGTAGCTTGTGTAAGAGCCTCACATATTTGCTGCCTAATTAGAAAGCCAAATTAATATTTCTTATAAGGCACTGGAGCCATGAATCTTTGGCTAAGCAGTGCCTTGTAGTCCCCAACATTTAGCCGCCACTGTGGAGGCTGGCTCCATTTTTCTGTCTCGATGGGTCTGAGCATAGTGAAGACTCGTGTACAGCACAGTTGTTGATACTGAACAAAGATGGGATGATTTTAAGCAAAACAAGGTTTTAAAATATGTTTCTTAAAGGCCCGTTTGAATACAGCCTGCCGTTCTTTCCTAAAACAAGTGCCAGAGAGGAAAACGAAGGCGATCAAATTACCCTTTCTCTGCGGGCAAAGAAGCCCTTTCAGACTCGCTTTGAGGCCGCCTGCAGCGCCCATCACCTATTGATAAAGCCTGCTTTATTTCACGGCTCTCAGTTCTTTTCTTTTCTCCGGCACTAAATTCCACATCACAAAGTTAAAGAAAAAGTAATTAAGGAGCAGGATTAACAATTGATCGGCCTGGAAAATTAGAAGTTCATCTCCCCGCACCCCCCCCCCCCATTCTTCCACCCCACACACTATTTTTCAAACCAAGCCAGCTCTTGAGTCCAAATTAGAATAATCCTGGGGAAATTTCTGACTATTTCATGACCAGTTCATAAATTAGTGAGAAGAATGCCCGTGCCCGTTTTAATTACACCGACAAAATAAACCCGCTCAAAGTCTGCAAGGAGGAGGTGGGCTGCGCCTTCCACCTGTGCATGCTTGGAGGAAGTAGGTCCGTCCCCCGTCCCCCCGCCCCCCCCCCCCCCCCGAGCCTGGGTGTTTGGAGAATGTGTAAGAGCATGGAAGCAAATGCCTCCCACCCCCAGTGCAAGACTGGATGAGTGAAGACCATGGACAGAAACATGTCTTTAAAAAAAAAAAAATCCACAGATATAAGGTCTCTTCACTTCAACTAATCAGACTATTAAGACAGATAGGCAAACAGCCTTTCCTAAATTAAAACCCACAAACAGGTCACAGGCCATTTGGCTGAAATGATAAATGATAAATGCCAAATTTCCTTTCAGGGGTAGCCCAGGTTCCACGCCAGTAGCACCCCTGCCACACAGCGCTGAGGTCAGTCACAGTTCCGATGAGATGCAAGATGTTTTAAAGGGACTCTTTCAAAGCTTTGGTTTGATTCCTGCGATTATCTGGAAAGCAGTGATTGAACTTGCAATTAGCAAAATGAAAGACAAGTGAATAATTGCTTTTACACACGGTTGATTGACCACCATTTCTCACACCTGCGAGTATGGCATGTGTATACTTTGAAATCTGTACCCTAAATATCATCACTAGGACATGGCTTATTGGCATCAGTACAGAGTCCCCAGTGAGTACCTAAAAACAGGACGGTGAGGCAAAGTTAGAAAATGAGAACTACTCTTTGAAATCTGCTCCTGGTTGGAATATCAAACATGCAAATGTTTCTGGCTTCCTGTTTTCTTGTTGCAGTATCAAGAAGGTTTTCCCAAATTCTGAGAAGGCAGACATCGCTGAATCATCTTTGCCAGGTAACCCACTGCTGAGTCATTGCAAAGGACAAGGGCTACACCAACAAGATAACTTCTTGGGATACCAATCCAGTGGCATATCAGGCCTCTCTCTAGTGTTTAATTTACGTGTTTAAGAAACTAAAATCCTTAGCCCGTGTTTAAAGTTGTAAATTGTATACAACATCAGCTCCCCCTGAACCTTTTAGATATGATCTGGGTTCCCAATTTTGTGTTTCCTTTAAATAATTTGCTGGGTTTGTCAACCACTATTGACTGTTAGGAGTACAATTGTATATGCAGTACGCTTAGCCTGTCCCCAGTAGATGACAGTCGTCGTACTTAACATTTGAACCCCTTAGTTACACATAGAAACCCTTCAAGAAGTAGGAGCTTGCCCACAGCAGCTTGTACCTGGGCAGTAGTCAGCAAGGGTGAACTCCTCATGCCTAGTTCTCTGTCAGAATTGACACACCTTACTCATCCATATCAACGGCCTTTACATGGTCAGATTCACAACTACTCCGGTCTGGCTGTTGGGGGATCCTGGTTATGCAATGACTAGGCAGTAGGTAGGGTTATCTAATTCAGAGTGGTCCAAGGCAGGGCTCCACCCTGGAATCCTCACAATCTCAATGCTGTCATCCTGTACCTGTCACTAAAGGCACACAGGGTGGTTTAGGATTAGAGGGAACCCTTCTAGATTGGCCAGCTGTGACAAAGGCAGCTCCTGGACATGTCCTGGGGAGAGTGACAAATGAATGGAACTCAGGGAAGAGTGTGATTATTAGGAAAACCAAGACACACTTCTTGTCCCATATGCCCCTGCTCTCTTGCTCTCTTTTACTTGGAAAAGAGAGCCTTAGATCTACCTGGAAATATACATGTGTTTTTCTCTGGGATTAGAAACTTTAGGATACTTTAGGATTGTACCTTTTTAATGCACATATAGACATCTATTTCTGTGCCTACAGTCACATGTGGTGTGTGTATGTGTCTGTGTATACTTACATTCATGAACATGAACACATATGCACACACACATACACCTTCTCCAGCTTGCACACACAGAGTACAGAATACAATTGGTAAATACCACCTTTCCAACTTCACTTGACAGCTCCCAGACACATTCCTGGATTAGCCAGAATTCTGGACTGGTGTAATTCTGGGAATGAAACACAATGGTACATTTGAGCTAATAAACCAATGGGCTTTCTTAAACATATACACAGAGAAAGTCAAACTAAACAAGACCCAACAAGAGATTCCTTCATACAGTCCGGCTCTCTCAGATACACTAATCAGGTGGGCAACTTGGCACTCATCTCAGCCACTCATTTCACAAAATCTTTTGAGTACATGCTGCATGCCAGATACTATGCTAAGTGGTACCTGTCTTCATCAGGAAAATAAGTCAATAAATGAAGAAATAAGTAGGTAGCTAGATAGACAGACAGGCAGACATGTTATAAAGAAAATGGGATAGAAATAGGGAAAGTCCAGAATGTCAAATAAAGAAGAAGGGAGGAGAGAGCCATAGGAAAAGCGTTTCCCTGAATTCTCTGACTATGGTATCACCATTGTTTCTTGAAATTGAGTTTCCCTGGATTTTAGTTTACAAGCTGTGATAAGCATACTCACTCAGATGCCAGGTACATGGGACAGAGAGACAGGGTTTTGATTGGACAGCTCATGTGCTAACAAGCTGGTGGATTGGATTACAGGCATCACGAACAGTGATCCACAGTGCCGACATCACGTTCCAGATGCTGGAGGACTGGAGAAACGTGGACCTGAACAGCATCACCAAACAGACACTCTACACCATGGAGGACTCTCGGGATGAGCACCGCAGACTCATCATCCAGTGTAAGGTGTCCCATAGGGGTCGTAGTCCTTCTGTTCCTGGTTTTAAAAGAAAAAAAGAGTATCTTGATAAATATTCAAGTGGTATTCCCAGGCTGTTCCCTTCCCTGGATCCCATTCTTCTTCCTGTCCCTGTTAAATGGGTTGGCCCAGACAGGAGGGCTAATTTACTTAAGAGGATATGTGTCAACATGGCTGATGCAGTTGGGCAGCACACAGTGTCATACAAAGGACCCTGCATGTGACCCTGAAAGCCACACTTAACTCCAGAGCAGAGACAAAGAGTACGGGAACTCAAAGTTATGCCCTGCCTTGGTGAAATTAGGTATAGGGCTAGCTGGATGTGTGGTGGTGGTGGGTCACATGACCATGAGTTGGCCTACCCCCACTCCCCTCCACACACGTTAGCAGGTGATCCTTCTGGGCACATGAAAGTTTGAGAAGATGTGAGTTACTTTGATGAACATGAGTTCATGGCCATGTGGAACAAAAGACTTCCTACAAATAAAACTCCAGTGCAGGCCGCCCTGACGTGGGCAAGATGTTTGCTTCCAAGGGTGAAACAACACAAGGGGACAGAAAACATCACCCATCATTTTTAGACACTTCTGTTCCTCCTCTGAGCCTTGCAGGGCGCACCTCGCTTTGGCCAGCCTTCCTTTCCTCTGAAGGGTAGAAGGGTGCATGCTGTCAGGCAAAATAGTCGGTATTCTTCAGAGATTGGGAGGGCCCTGAGAGTCTGCTGAAGGCAGATTCTCCATGACTTTCTGTGCGGAGTAAATTACATCATTACTGTACTGTCCACCAGGAAGAGGGGTCTACTCAGAAAAATCCAGGCCCCCTGAGTTACAGGGTCTACTCCTTCACACTGTTGTCCTGGGGGCCCTGTCTTCTGTCAGCTGGTCCAAACCTGGGCTGTTTATGAACCAACATTCTCTGAGATTCTCTATTAGAGGGTTCTTCCTTTTAAGGCCTCTCAGAGGCAAACAGTGTCCTAAATATCTGAACCTGTAGCCTTCCATGAGACTTACTCCCTGGCTTTAGCTCAGGTCCTTCTTCCTTTGTCCTACACGGTTGCTCACTTGTTTATTACGCCTTAGTGAAAACCGCTGAAATAATAATGCAGTGTGTCAGCTGCCTGGTCTCTGCCAAGTGCCCTGTCAAACCCACCGTGTGTGATACCATTAATTGTTCTTTGAAGCCTCATGAGGAGCAGTCTCATGTCACTCTGTTTCTACATGTAAGAAAACTCAGATCCAAAGGGTTGATGGGGCTCCCCATCCCAGGTCCTGTGATCACAGTGTGGCAGTGCTAGACCTTGAACTAGACCTTGTGTCAGCCTCACCAGCCCAGAGCAGCTCCTGCTGTGGTGGAGCAGAGGAAGCAAAGTAGGAAAATGTGGCTCCAAAGGGACAGGATCATTTGAAGCGTTTTATGTTATGATTCCCCTTTTTTTTTCAGTGTGTGTATGTGTGTGTGTGTGTGTGTGTGTGTGTGTGTGTGTGTGTGTGTGTGTAGCTGCATATAAACTGCAGCACGTGTGTGTAGCTCACAAGACATCCTCAGCTTTCACCTTTCACCTTGAGACAGGGTCTCTTGTTCATCACTGCCTACACTAGGTGTCTTAGAGTCACTGTTGCTGTGACGAAACATCATGACCAAAATAACTTGGGGAGGAGAGGGTTTGTTTGGCTTATACTTCCACATTGTAGTCCATCACTGGAGGCAGCCAGGACAGGAACACAAACAGGGTAGGAACCTGGAGGCAGGAGCTGATGCAGAGGCCATGGAAGAACACTGCCTATTGGCTTGTTCCCCATGACCTACTCAGCCTGCTTTCTCATAGAACCCAAGACCACCAGCCCATTGATGGCACCACTCTCAGTGGGCTGGACCCTCTTTTATTAATCACTAATTAAGAAAATACCCTACAGCGGATCCTATGGGGGCGTTTTCTCAACTGAGGTTCCCTCCTTTCAGATGACTTCAGCTTGCATCAAGAGGACATAAGACTAGCCAGCATACCAAGCTAGCTGGCTTTTAAGGTCCTGGGAAGTGCCCTATCTCTGCCTCCATTTCACTATAGTAGCGCTGAAATTATATCTGTATGCTGCCCAAAACACAGCTGTTGTGTTTGTTTGTTTGTTTGTTTTTAATGTGAATTCTAGGAATCCAGACCTACACCCTCAAATATCACCCACTGAGCCAGCTCTCCAGCTTTCAGGCTGCTTTCTGGCTGTTTCCCTCATTCTCAGATAGATAAGATAAAACTTGTTCCTGAGTGAGCACCCTAACAGCCTATGGGAAACCACTGGTCACTATATCCTAGGGGCCTCCCAATGAGCCAGGCATGGAACTGTCCCCCGATAATGGCTGAGGAGAGAGACCCACCTGCACCTCCTAGAGCCTCTTAAGGAAGTAAAAACGTGAGTCCGGCTTAGGAAACAATAAGAAGAGCTAGTTGAAGGACCCAGGCTCTGCTGCCTTTCTCTGAGAAAGAATCTCAGAGTTCTCTCAAGTTCCTTTAGGTGCAGGATAGAAAGGTGTCATTTGAAGCTAGAATTGTATTGTGGTTCACTGCAGCCCAGCTTGTCCTCACTGAATGTCTAGCCTGGATCAGGCTCTGTGTTACCAGCTGGGCAGTGACTGGGATAGACAGAGCCCAGAGTCCACGGTTAGTGAGAAGCTGATGTACAACTGTGCTGAGGACACTGTTACATGATGCAATTCCAGAAAGGAGAGTTCAAGCCAGGATGCCAAGCCTGAATACAGACGGCCCAGGACAGAGGTGTCACTCATACCTGTACCTCCCAGTAGGCAGGACAAAGTCTGTGAAGCACAGGAAATGAGCCCAGCAGTCAGTCTGATCAGGGGTGGGCACCCCCATGCTGCACTTCATTTCACTACAACCAGCTGACATTGGCAAATTCTTGCTGTCAGGGTCACCATTGCATCTATGACGTAGAGCCTGAGTGGGGGTGTTTGGGTCACTTTAGCTCTCACATGTATTCGAGCGCACCCCTAGGATGAGTATTAAGGGGTGCCTTAGGAAAAGGGTGAGGCTGTTTACCCAAAAGACCTTGCTGGAACCTTAGCTCCAGTGCCTGAAGATCATGGTTTCTAGTTCTGTAAGATGAGAATAATGCAGAGGGGTTAAACATGACTCAGCGCTGCAGACTTAGTGCACAGTGGGGTTCACCACAGTGGGGCAGGGGGCTCCACATGGCAGACATTAGGAGACAGATATATGAGCAGAGCTATTTGGACTCTTAACCGCTGTTCGCTACTTGTGAAACATCTGGGCAGTTCCTCATCTTGAAGTGCCTCAGTTTCTTTATTTGCAGATGGGGGAAAAATGAGAGCACTCTCTTCCTGTCCTTGGCTTGTCTGCCCTTTCACTTGATAACCAGCTGAACACGCACTCAGTGCCAGGCAGACAGGTATTGGGGTCATGACATTAACACTGGTCTAACTGCACCCATGTAACTCACTGAAGGGGATGCCCGACATGTGGGAAAGAACCCCAAAGACATACCTACAGCTCTAGGCTCTGCCATGTAACTCACTTGCTTTCTGGCTTTGAGTTAGTTGATTAAATGCATTAAGGCACAGAACCTGTATAAGTCACTTTTCCTCTTGCAGACTACCCTGGTAAATACCCCAGATCATTTGGGCTCACAGTTAAAGGCTAAGTGCACCTTGGTAGAGTAGTCATGGTAGCAGGTGGCTAGTCCAAGATCAAGAGGCAGACAGTGATGAATGCTAGCATTCTGCCTGCTTCCTCCCTTTCATTCAGTTCAGGGCCCCAGCCCATGGAATGGCATTAGCCACAGCTAAGGTGGGTCTTCTCACAGCAGATAATCCAAGCTAAATAACCCTTCGAGACAGAACAAGAGCCCTGTCTCCTGGGTGATTCTTCATTCTGTCAGGGCGACAGTATTAGCCATGACATACTTCATCTACAATCTGAGAAAGATCAATGTACTTTTAAAGCCCATCTTTATGCTAAACATTGAGACTGCTTGGCTTTGCAGAGAGTCGTCAAAAAAACAA
Organism: Phyllotis vaccarum; assembly: GCA_033318265.1. Taxonomy (NCBI): domain Eukaryota; kingdom Metazoa; phylum Chordata; class Mammalia; order Rodentia; family Cricetidae; genus Phyllotis; species Phyllotis vaccarum. The sequence continues at coordinate 40,196,478 of JARWLC010000014.1, forward strand.
AACAGAATTGGCTGGCCTTCTCACATGGGAAAAATTGTTCAGATGTGTGGAAATAAGAAAATGTACAGATAGATCCTGAACTGTGGCTTTATTTACTTAGCACCATGTGGAATGCTGGTGTCCCCAACTATGTACCTATTTCCCAGCGCTTTACTAGCTTCCAAGCACTTCCACACTTACTTTCCTAACCTGAGCTGAAGACAGGGCGGGGAGAGGAACAGATGGTTTCATTTGATTAGCATGCATTACATTAAATACACATGCCTAGCACTGAGAGGCTAGGTAAGCTACTTATACTGGGATCATTGCTCATGCCCAGTACCTGGGCAGGCAGCAAGAGATGGTATTGCCTTGGCCTAGTGGCTAAGCAAGGCTTTCCACGATAATAGCTGTAGCATAGATAGTGCATCAAAAACATTGACATTAGAGAAGAACCAGCAAGAAGACTTGACATGTAACTCGCTATTGGCCAGCGCTATCAATGATCTAGTAAAGGCAGTAATGTGCTGTGATAGGCCTGAGGGGGAAGGATGTCATGTCTGCTAGCGAGAGACAGAGGGCTTGGAGGATTTTATCTTAGCTGGGTCCTGAAGAACCATGCAGTCCAGTTCTCTGTGTCTTCAAGAATATACAACTTGAATAAGGTGTGTGGGATTCTGCTTCATTCACAGTGTACCAGGAGTTTGACCACCTGCTGGAAGAGCAGTCACCTATCGAGTCTTACATAGAATGGCTGGACACCATGGTCGACCGGTGTGTTGTGAAGGTTGGTAGGGCACAGGGAATGGTGCCATGGTTCCTGCGTGTGCTTGGCTGTCTATGTAGTCAAAATGATCTAGCTGATGTTCCTCAGCATCCATAGACCCCTGGGGTTGTAAGGAGGAGGACTGGTCCAACCCTGGGAAGTAGAGGGGACAGAGAAAGGTCTCTGAATCTCCTCTTCCTGATTTGCCCAGGTATGAATCTCTTATTTGTCCCCTATATCACATCTTGGCATCAGATTTCGTTAAGTGTGTTTATGCTGCTAAAACCAAAAAGACTAAACAAGCAAACAAACAAACAAACAAACAAACAAATAAATAAATAAATAAATAAATCAGTGCTTGACAGGCTTGAACTTGAAGGCTTACAGGCCTTCCCTCATTTTTCAGAGTCAATAGTGGATAAAGAACTGAAGTATTCAAAGCATTCACTTGCTTGCAGGTGGCTGCCAAGAGACAAGGGTCCCTGAAGAAAGTAGCACAACAGTTCCTGTTGATGTGGTCTTGCTTTGGTACAAGGGTGATCCGGGACATGACCTTGCACAGTGCTCCCAGCTTCGGTAAGGTCACCCCAGTGCCACACACAAACATGCACACACTGTCCAACCACTTTTCTGGACTTTGTGCACTGAGTCCCTCTCTGTGGAGTCATCCACAGGTCTCACTTTCTATTTCTGAGCCACAAGGCCATTGGTGTGAAGGCATCTGTTGGGGGTAGGACACAACTATTTGAGGTTTTTCAGAGGGCAAGAGTGCACTGAATGGTAAGGGTGAGGAGGCGAAGCAATCCATGCGAAAATAAGAGGTTTGCTGATGGAGAAACCTACCAACATTTAAAGAGGGGTGGGTGGCAGTGGTCAAGTATCCTTTGTCACATGTGTCCTCAGTGTCTACCACTTCCATATAGTGGTCTACAGAATTTCACAGCTGTGGGCACTCTAAGACTGGGCACAGACAGGCCACTGATACCTGGAGTTAGATTCTGCTGTTTTTCATTTGTTAAGTGATTGACTTTTGATGTTTTCATTAATATTTTTCCAGAAATGCACTCTGGCCTACTCTGTAGAAGGCGGCTTTCCCGTGTCCCTCTGTTTCCTTGACAGTCCTTCAGGTCTGTCTCCAGGTCCTGTCTCTGCAGGCAGAAACCTGGTCCCCAACTTGGTGGAGATATTATGCTTCCTGCAGGACACAGTCACCTCTCAGCAGAGAGAATCATCCATAGCAAGGGAGATCGTGCTAGAAATACATTATCTAGATTTCAAAATCCCAAAACACTGGCCTCTGTCCCTACCAGGAACGGTTGGTAGAGTTTCTGGATAATTGCTTCCACACTGTCTTCCTCTGCAAATATAGATGTGATTTCATGTCTCATAATTTTGAATTAAGGCAATCAACTCTCAGCTTTGTCTTGGGTTTTAACTTGACACTTTTCCATCTAACTTTTTATGGACTTGACACCATTTTTCAATTGTGTCATATAATGAAGTGGCAGTGTGGTAAAACACAGGAATGTTATTTAAGACCTGTTATTTCTTTACTCTTGAGGAAAGAGTTGACCCACTCAGGCATTTTGTTGGCTGTTTCTTTCACTTTGACCCTGGGGTTCTCTGAGCACGCCCAGGCTTCAGCTGCAGATGGAAACTCTCTTTGAGCAGAGTGTGGAAATGCTCTGGTGACTGCTGCCTGGGCAGTGCCATCAGATCTGGCATTTTGATGATTTCCAGTGCATGGTCCTGAGCATTAGCACATGTTACCTGTAGCTCTGGAAATAACATTTGTGTATAACTGCTTTGGCTTGAGCAATGGCTGAATGGTATCTTGAGATTTTTTTTTTTCATTGCTTCAAAATCAAAGATTGAACCATTTTTTTAAATGTACACATGCATGCACAAAGACTAATGAGAAGCCTCTGCTCTTTGCCTTATCACTTATTCTTCTATTTGCTGACCCATAAAACACATATAGCCTTGACCACCTCCCATCATGCAGGGATAACATGGGCATTATTACTCTTTGTAGTTCATTTGTTTGGGCTGAGTTAATAAGCAATATAAAACTGGAAGCCTGGACAGAACAATTGTGGTTTATTAATGCCTTGAATTTCTTCCTGAGATGTATGAGTCATTAAAATGGGTTTAGTGGGTTTATTTCTTTTCCAATCACACTTTTTGGAATGTGCTAGAAAGTGTGGTACATGGCAAACGTGTATATACACATACGTATATATGTGTGTGTGTATATATATATATATATACATATGCACACACACATATATTAGTTTACACACACACACACACACACACACACACACACACACACACACACACACTGTGAACAGGGAGATGTTAACCCAATTTTATTCTTAGATTATTTTTCTCAGGCTTGAGTAGGTTGAAACAATGCCTGCCTCTGAGTCCATTCAGCAAACTCTGAAACGGTCCAGCTCATCTGACTCATTGTTGAGCTTTACAGCTTGGGGTGACAGGCAAGTTGAAAGAATGTGCGGCAGACGAAAGCCCAGCTCCCGCTTTCTGCCTGTATATGTCAAAGACCCAGTTGGTGGCTGTGTTTGGGTCATGTGTTCTCTGTATGAAAACAGCTAATTAGGAAAAAGAGCCCAGCACCCCCCACCCCCAGCTGCAAGGGTCAGCTCTATGTGTCTTATAACTCCTGCATTGTCCTTGGCATGGGGGATGGTTCGGGGTCCGTAGCAGTGCTAGCTTGGCAGGCTGAGCCGTACAGTGAGCCTGTGGAGTACCTCAAAGGGCCCTGGCAGACTCCATCTCCTCATCTCCTCCTTTCATAGCAGCCCTGAGATGTGGTTCCTTCTCCTCCTTGCTTTTTGCTTTTACCTCCATGATTCCTTTTCAAGAGTCTGTGCTTTGATCTAGAGCAGCCAGACTTTCTACTGAAAACGGTGTCTCTAGAAGTTTGCAGAGGTAACAGGTGCCACGCTCCGGTCCTGGTGCCGTTGAGCCAATTAAAGCTTCTGTCAGAAAACAAACAAACAAAAAAAAACTCCATTTGACTGATCTGATTCAGGGACACCTGAGTCCGCAGCCAGCACAACAGCCTTCACCGTTTTGTTGTGGATTTTCACCAAATGCCCATTTATTTCACTGTTGTGGAAGCCTGAAAGGCAACAGTAGTTCCTGATGTACTGCAGAGCAAAACTATCTGAAAAGCCCAGTGTTACAGTGAGTGAGGCATCCTTCCACACATCACTTCTTTACATGATGGTTTTGTGGTCCAGCATCAAAGCTTCACCCACCTGAGCTGAGGCTGGAAGGGTATCTGTGCTGGAGTGGCTATCAGGGCTGGTGGCTGGGTTGGAATTTTCCAAATTGCCTCTCTACATTCAGGTGCTCCGGCTCCCCATTACCCAGAGCCTGCAAAACATTGAGGACCCTGATGTTTCAAGTGTCTCTTGGGCCCTTGCCAAGCCCTGAGAGCATGAATTTCCTTTTCCATCCTCCCCAACCCCTGTAGAGACTCAGAGAGAAGAGCGGCTTACATAAGAGGCTGAGTTCTTCCAGGGACAGGGCTTCCTTCTCAGCTCAAGTGTGTGTTCTTTCCCATGAGCTGTCCTGACACACCGGCCTTTCTCAGTTCAATACCAACGGGAACTACAAACCAGTATTTATGAAGAGCCTAATAGACTTTAGCTATCTATTAGCATTTTTTTCCTATAGCTGCCTTTAGTATATCAGGTGATATACTAAAGTGGGGTGGAACTTAATAGGGACTTCTTAGAATTAGACATGTAAAAAGGCAAACAGAAGCCAATAATAATTATTTTAACAAACATTTAGCAAAAAATAAGATTACTATTTCTCACTTTAACTTCACAAGGTAGGTCACACAGGATGGGAAGGGAGCTTGTTGGATTTCTTTGCCCAAGATCAAGAAGGTGGCATGGCAGAGCTCTGGCTCAGAACCATCCACCTGACCACACACACTATCCCCACAGTCACCAGACACAGATGAATGACACAGAAGGACTAGACCACTTTATCCACACTGCTGGATTTAATTTATGGATTAAGATTTTTAAATACAAATGATGAGAGAAAATAATAATCACTAGACTTTTGCAACTATTAACAAATGTCAGACAACAATGGAACGATATCTTGTAAATTCTGGGAACAAAAATTGTCAACTTACTCAAGAAGGAGGGCAACAGAAAGTCATATTCAGTTATTAAAAACCAAGAGAATTTCGTATTCACATATTTGCATCAAAAAACAATTTTCTTATTATCACCGCCTGTGTAACGAACTGGCCCAAAGCAAAGAGGCCTGATATGGACAGTACAGACTCAGGGGTCTATGTGTGGCCCGTCCACAGGAGATCTCAGGCATAGGGTAAGTTCCTTCACACTCTGCTCAAGAGCTCCTCTTCTCTAATCTTTAATGCAAAAAATGTACATGAATTTTGGAGCTCTGTTTTCATACCAAGAGAAGATTTTATGGAAACAAATGTAATTAGCTAATCCTTCCTACATCTGTTTGTTGTTTATGTCTATGGGTGTGGGGCAGAGGACAGCCCTTGGCGATCAGTTCTCTTCTTCCACCATACGGGTTCTGGGAATCGAACTCAGATCTTCAGGGTTGGTAGCAAGTACCTTACTTACTGAGACATAGTGATGGCCCCCATGCTAATCTTTACATGTGTTCTTTGCAAAGCTAAAACCATGTTTTAGGAGAAAATGTATACCACGGAGTCTGAAACGTGAATGCTGAAGAACAATTAAGACATGTATAGGTCTCTGTCTCAACTATAACTACTAAATGTCAGATTCTATCAGGATTGTGTATAGTTTTACAATAAACATGTAAAGTATACAGATTGATCAAGAGATTATCACTTAAAAAGTATAACCATAATTTACAGGGGAAATGAATTCTATCAACATTTAAGGGCTGGCAAGAATGGAGGAGGTGCAGAAGGCACAGAACATAGGTGGTAAGAGGGGGATCAGAGCAAGACATAGCACACGCACATTTTTTTATAAAATCATTGATATTCTCAGAACATTGAAATATAATTTAAAAAATAATAGCATTATTCAGAGTAGCAACTGAGACTAAAAACTACCTTGAAACAATTCTTTTAAAAAGTGTTAAGATCTCCAAGCTTTATGCCACATACTGTGACTCATGCCTGTTGTATCAGCGCTCAGAAGGCTGAGGTAGGAGCCATTGGGAGCTCAAGTCCAGTTTGTAGTGCCCAGTGAGTTCTAAGCTGGCCAGAGCCTCATGGTGAGATCCTGTCTCAAAGAAATAAAAAGGAAAAAAATCCCAACAAGAAAAAAAAATTATAGCTCATATTTGAAAAGATTCAACCCTCAAAACATATTAAAGTCTTTAATGTATAAATCCAATGGGCTTCCAGCTTACATCTTCAATTTGTTTGAGTATAACAACTTAACCCTTCATTCATATGGAAACTTAAAGAGATAGGACAGTGAAGAAGACATTGTGAAGGTGAGGGCGAGCAATTGTAGGCACATGCTCAGCGGGCACTTGGTTAATTACAAGGCAAGACAGTGATAGGCAAGTGAAGAAACACCCCAGAAAGGCCAAAGCAGATGGGCAGGAGTGAAACCTGTCTCCAGCCCACCCAGCTCACATGCCCATCTCTCTCAGATGAGAGTCGGGACTATTGACGAGGCAGGTGGGATTCGAACACTGGCTTTCTGAGGCAAGAGCTTTAGGGTGACTAAGATAAAACTAGATGCCCCAACTTCCAAAAGGAAACATCTAAATCAAAAACAGTAACAGTGGGGAAAAAATAGATCTTAAAACTGCTTTAAAATTAGGAAACGATCTCTTTCTGATGTTGGAATAAGAAGTTGAGTCTTAAAAACAAACCAACAAATAAAAACCTTGCGTACACACACAAAGGACAAAGCATGAAGGAAGGGTCTGTCAAGGTTGAAGTCTATATAAATACAAAGCTTAGCAGGAATTCTGCAAGAATTTGAAACAAGGATGAGAGGCTAGGCCTTCCTCTGGCAGTATTATAGATGGTATAAGTCAGCCGCAGGAAACCTTAGGGGAAGAGACACTGGTATATATGTTCCAAACTGTTCTCTGGTGATATTACATCAGACCTTACTAAAGGTCAAGAAAATAATGTCAGAGCCATTCTATGATTTTGGGTGCCCGCAGGATAACTCATAAATGACTCCACTGCCCATCCCAGGGCCTGCTCTCCACGGCTAGGCACTCCCAATCTGCTTTGTTTTCTTGGCAGTTTTAGATTTCCAAATAGTCTGCTCATGCTGCTATTGTTCCATTTGCCACGTGTGACTTAGTTTACTTCTGTGTTCAGTGCTTAGCGTGTGGAACTGTAGCCATTTTGGGGGTGACACCATTGGAATGTTAAATTTGTGCTTGAGTCCCCTAAATAGTTAAAACATTTCTAAAAGGGATATGGAAAGAAGGGAGATATGTAGTAATGGATATAATTACCAAATACTTAAAATCTAGAATATATTGAATTCACTGTAAATAAGCTATCTGTCTGCCTGCCTTCCGGCCTTCCTCCCTCCCTCCCTGCCTGCCTGCCTTCCTGCCTGTCTGTCTGTGAGGGCCACGGGTATATGTGGAGATCGGAGGACAACATATAGGAGTTGGTTCTGTCCTTCCACCATGTGATCTCAAGGGAAGAACTTAGGTTGTCAAGTTTAGTGCTTATGTCCTTACCCCCTAAGATATCTAGTGTTTAAGTTATTTTTTAAAGCAAATACCCTAGTATAAAAAAATAAGCAACAAATACAACAGCAATTTACAAAAGAGGAAATTCTACTGAACAATGTACACATGAAAAGATGGTTTTAGTCATTAGGCGACTGCAAAGCTCACACCCTCTCTGCCAGCACCTTACTGTTTTAGTAAAAGTGGCAGGAAATTTGACATGATCTCTTAAGACTAGAGGAGCAGGTGTTCTTGGACTCTGTTGGTTGGACTTCTAGACCTAGATATTAGGAGACAGATACAAAAATTGTAGCCAGTTTTCAATGATGAAAATTTGTCAGCAATCTAGCATTTACCCAGCAGGAGAGTAGATAGATGGTGGTATTGAGTGGTCGTTCATCTGCAGCTTCATGTCAAGGTGCATGGATCTATGAAGAGAAAATGTCAAAAGCAGGTTGCAGAATGCTTTGTAGAGTGTTGAATCATTTTCCTTGCACCAAAAAAACTCCCCGTGTGTTCTTTGCAGATCTCTAAGTTTACAGTAGCAGTATAAAACACGTGAGCAATAATAGATTCAAGATTAGTGATTACTCATAGGGGCGAACACAAATAGTAAGAGAAATTACAGTAAGGAAGGGAGCCTGGGGCTTAATATTTTCCTTCAGTTAAAAAATATCTGATTTAAATATAGAAAAGTGTTAAGCATATCATAAAGCTATATGGTTAAATACATGAAAGTTCATTTTAGAATGCTTTCATTTTCTGTGAGCTAAAAAAGATTGGCCAGAACTAAGAAAGTTCTAGATTCTATCAAGGGCAGTAGAGTAGGTTACCATACAGCAACAGTTTCCTTTGCCTCCACTCTGATAGTGTTTTTTCATGCTAGCCTTTGAAGATCACTAGCTCTGAGCCTGAGCAGTGGTTTGTATTCCCTGGACCTTCATTTCCCCCTATATTAGCCGAAAAGAAGAAACCTTCACAGTCCCGTTGGAGCCCAGTGCGTATGGTAGTCTGTGATTGACCATTCCTTCTAATGTATGTGCACTGAGGCTCTGCTGTGTCCCAACACTGCTGGGCACAGAATGACGATGGGGGTTATTTAAATCCCAGTGTTGCAAAGCTACAGCATCCTCTCTTCTCTCTTTTAGCCCCCACCTCAGTTTTTCTTCTAGATTTCCTCTCTCCTGTGGCCATGACACCCTGGAACCGAACCTGCTTATTGCCCAATAATTCTAATCATTTTAAAAGACAAGGTAGCCCTTACCAAGTCAGGATCTTCACACATCCTTGTACTCAGAAAACCACAACATAATCATATTCGGGGCAAGATCTCTATAAAGTTCCTATTAAAGAATGATTGAAAATTAACAGACCTGTTGGGTGTGCTGATGGTTTCTAGAGGGCTGCATGGATAAACCTACTAGGGCAAGCTCATTTTTATCATACAGGGTTTTCCATTATAACTTATCAGTTCACAGATGTTCAATTCCATCCATGTTGACTTAGACCAACATCTTAGTAAATAAAATAATTTCTTCATTATGAATGATTTTAGTATTTAGTGCTATCCTTTGATTTTTTTTTTACTGTAACTGAATCATTGAAAAACTCTTAAAATAACAAGTTACCATTTATTAAGCACCTGAAATGTACTTATCTCATTCTGCAATGTAAGCTTCACTGTCGTCCATTCAGAGAACATCACATTACATAATAATTAAACTCTTCTGCCACCTGTGTGGCTTTGCATGTTCCTGTGATTCTTGAGTCTCAGTTTTTCCCTTTGAAACAAACTAATACTCATTTCATATGGCTGAGAAGTAGACTATACACAATAACCTACATTGGCCACCGTGAGTGGTTGCCACAGAGCATTCACTCAGTGTTCAGCTAATTTGGCAGGGTAGACTGAAATACAGAAGCCACAATGCTATCTGTGCTATGTGGTTTTAGACTTCAAAGACTGTTGGTACATGGGATGGTCTTTAAAATGGTACATGGGACGGTCTTTAAAATGACTGTCCACTTCTTTTTTTTAAGGAATCATCTACATTCAAAGTGGAGAGTACTTCTTGAAAATTCCCAATTTTTTCTACCTGGTACCTTTTCTAAAAAACCTGTGATAAATGAATATCAAAAGAATTTAGGGAAATAACCCAGTTACTGCAAATTTGCTATTTCAATTCTGCTCCTGGTATTATTTCAATTCTGCTCCTGGTATTATCCCGGGTATATTGGTAGACACCCATGAACTAAAAGGCACATTCCCTGCCACATGCATACTTAAAGAATATGCTTTAGGAAGAATGGAAATGAGCACCATTGTGTTGATGAATGGTGAACAGAGTGAGGAGAGCTGTGGCAAGAATGAATGGGCTGCTGGGAACTTGAAAGATCAGGCACATTTGGAAGAGGCTCAGTGTGTGCCATTTTCTATGGTGATAGATGCATGGAGAGGAATTAATGGGCCTTACTGGGAATATGGCATAGAACAGACAGGTTGGTCCATAAAGGAGGGGGTCATAAGGAGAGGAACGAGGTGTGGTTAGAGGACGTGGGGAGACACACAGGGTGCTGTAACTCACTTTTCTGTTGGATCTTTTCCCACCAGGGTCTTTTCACCTAATTCATTTGATGTTTGATGACTACGTGCTCTATTTACTAGAATCTCTGCATTGTCAGGAGCGGGCCAACGAGCTCATGCGCGCCATGAAGGGAGAAGGAAGCACTGGTGAGCTGGAATTTCAGCGGGAATGTCAAAATTTAGCAAGCTGATTTACTTACTTCTGTTCTGCTTCCTTAATTCCACACACCAAAGAAGTTAGCTGGTCCTAGTGGGTCCTCTTTAGAGTGGGCCCTGGGTTTGAGGGGGGATGACCATACGACAGAGACTAGAAAGCATGTTTCATTTTATGGGGTTCTTTAAAGGCAACTGACCTTGACCTTGGGCACTCAAAGTTTATCTTTCTCTATTTGTAGCGGAAGTCCAGGAAGAAATTATCTTGACTGAGGCTGCTCCACCCACCCCTTCACCAGTACCATCATTTTCTCCAGCAAAATCTGCCACATCTGTGGAGGTGCCACCTTCATCCTCCCCTGCCAGCAACCCATCTCCCGAGTTCACTGGCCTTAGCACAACAGGTAAGGGAGGGAGTCTCCAAAGTGCTGAGTGGGGAGTAGATGTTGGAAGCAAGAGATTTCTGGAAAACAGTCTTCCTCAAAAGACAAAGAGAAATACCAAGACTTGGGAATCTTGGATTTGTGGGAGGCTTACAGTCTCAAGTTAGCCATTAGTATATCTTCCATATGTTGCTGCTTTCAGTTGCAGATTAAACACATGATAAATCTCTATTCCCCAAAGTAAGCCACTGAGATTATTAAAATGTTATGTGAGTTAGTATGCAGGCATTCTTGAAAACAAGAAACACAAGGCCAAACCTGAGCCCTGTCTATGGGAAGGTAGACAGGCAGGAGGCCATGTCAAGCCACAGTAAGGCTCAGTGAGCTGGTCTTGGGCCATGCTTGGTCCACCCTGAGCCTGACTTGTAAAGCTGATACCACTAGAAGGCTGTTCTGATGGGAGACCCACAACACAACAAACACACTGTGTTCTTATATGCCAAATCACCATATCTAAAAAAGAACCTCAAATGCTTACGTGTATATCAATTTTAATTAAGGTATTTATAATAGTCAAAAGATAGATAGGATCCATACGTGACCTTTGTCCATTAGAGAATGAATGGATAGAAATGTGGTATACTATAGAATATTATTTAGCCTTAATTTTAGAATAAATGACATTCTAATGTAACATTGTAGCATGAATGAGTCTTGAAGGCATTGTGCTATGTGAAATGATCTAGATGTTAATGGACAAATGTCTGACTCCACTGTATGGGACCCTAAGACAGTAAAATTCATAGAGGAAGAGGATAGAGGCAGGGACAGGGGACATCCAGATAGAGTTTCGGTTTGGGAAGACCGGAAACTCTGGAGATGGATTGTAAACGTACAACCCAACAAATGCACAATGTAATTGGGCTAAAAATGGTTTAATTGACAGATTTTAGGTCATGGTGTTTTAACAGGCACACAATCACCGTAGCGTTCTGTTCCGTGGGAGAGAAACACAGTGGAAAGGGGGGTTATATACTCATGAGAGTCCGAGAGCTCCAAGGAAAGAAAAATCTCAACAGATAGATTAAGAAAAAAATAAAATACAACCGAAAGAGAACTTAAAAAAAAATGATCTAAGAGATTTTCTGGTAGTACAGTCAGTGCAAAGAGATAAAAGTTAAGGATGAGAGCTATGCCAAGAGAAGGAGCCAACACGTTCAGGAATTCCAACATGATGTTATTTTTCTGTAACTGCATCATCCTGTGCAGCCCTGGCTGACCTGGAACTCCATATGAGCAGACCAGGCAAGCCTCACATTTGTGGTGAACCTACTTCCTTTGCCTCGAGGGCTGGGATTGCAGGTGTGTGCCCAGCCCAGTGCTCACGTGATAACTAAGTGTTCCAAGAAAGAGTAGGGCCCGTGCTCCCGATGTGGAATCTCAGAACTCAGGAGGCTGTGTGGCGGGCGGGAAGACTGCTGGTGTCTGAGGCCATCCTGGACCTGTGGAGTGGGTGGGACAGAGCTACAGAGTGAGCTTGTATCTCAAAAAAATAAAAGAGAAGAAAGGAAGGGAGGGAAGAAATAAAGCACTGTGCTATTAAATGAAAGAAAGGAAGCTCAGGATGGAGGGAGGGAGGGAGAGAGAGAGAAATGCGAATCACTAAAGAAGGCTTAATGATTTTACAAAATACGGAGATAAGATTTAGAGTAACAATGTTCTCTCTTTGAGTCTGAGGTGATTAAATGGGGGTCAGGAGTAGAAAACATCTCTAAACTCACTGAAAAGATCAAAGAGATCTTACCAGCTCCAAAGCAAATAGATAATCACCCACCACAGGACCCTAAGATTGATATCAGACTACTTATCAGCAACATTAGATTCAGTATCTGATGCAGGATTTTTAAACAAGTATTGAAAATCTTAGTACAGAATCATATTTCATAGGTTCCGTGTGTCTGAAGGGATAATGTGAGTGCGTGTATACCCATGTGTTTTTAAAGTGCCAAGTCCTATGCTGAGTGCTGTGTGTGGTATGAATATCACTATGCCAGGGTCTTGCTGCCAAAGGCCACAAAGGAATAAGAGAAAACGAGTCAATCATCACAGAAAACAGCATAGCCAAGGTATGGACTGCTGTACGTGCCTGCATCAGGAGAAACCTCACAGCGGGGCACAGGGTTGGCTAGGGTGCTGTGTAGTCTCATTTATTCTTGGATGGCCTTGGTGCTATCCAGTAAATAAGGAGTTAACCACAGAACCTCATTTCATGCACGCACACAGCTTTGGTGGGGAATTCTGTCCCAAGGAAAACACTTTAAATGCAACTATTTGGAAGTGCCCATTCTGCCAATATTGGGCTCCACCAGATTCTAGTGGGTCCCCAGACTAGCAGGAAACGCCTTCTCACAACTTAGCAGACAAGCTCATGGGAAGTGCCTGCAGACACACTGTTTGGAAACTGGGAATCCAACTGAACACACCTTCAGACAGGCAGTTTTGATACTGGAAAGAGGATTAACAGAAAACCAAATGTTTTTGCTCACTGACAGAAAAACAGGGAGCACTTGTAAACGCTGTTCACATCTCTTCAGCACTCAGGGCTTCTTCCTAGACTGGAGCACTAGATCACCATCCCTGGGTCTCCTGCTTCACAAAGGAAGCATTGGAGCAAAGACCATGCTCCTGACAATTCCACCATCCCCAAGGCAAGCAGAGTCATGGCCATCCTGTCTTCTAAAACACACAGGGAAGTTTTGCATACCAAACAGTGTGGTCAGGGTCATAGGCTTCCTTCCAGCATGGCACATCAAACCAAGGTGTATTGGGGGAAAAGGAGGATGTGAGGCATGTGCAGGAAGTCTAATAGGAGCATTTCAGAGTCATCCTGCCAGTGAGTTTACCTGGCTTTCTTGGTAGCGATTTGGAGGCCTCAAAGTAGAGGCAGGTATGACAATCACCAAGGCCACAGGAATATCATAACAGTGTTGAGAGATTTCTGTACAACATACTGCAGGTCATAAAAGTACTTTCTTAGAAAAACAAATGTGAAACAGGCTCTGTTGAGATGACTGGAAGCTTTGAAGATTCTGGCACATTCCAGCTTTGTTCTTTGGTATCTCCAGAGGCCATTAAAAATGTCATCCTGCATAAAAGTATCTATATTTTTTTCTCTCTAGTACCACTTTTGAAATACTCCATGGATTAAGTCTGGATCCATAGGCTAGATCTTGACATGCAATGGGCCATGGTCTAGGAGAAACATACATAACTTCCTAAGATATTATTGTAGAGTTCTAACTTTGGGGGTCTTGTGCATACCATCATTGAATAATATTGTAAGTTAGGAAATGATTATATAAATATAATAAAATATACCCTTCATGTTCTTTTAGAAAGCTATCTTAGTATATGATTTTAATGTCCAGTTAGTTTTATTAAATTGCTGTTTTATATTCCATCTACTTTCCAAAGAGCTAAAAACAAAAATTTTCATTTATTTGTGTGGCAGTAAATTTTATTTAAAATATATTAATATAAGATAAATATTTATTGGAAAATAAATTAACACTTATGATAACAGGCTATAGCTTAGGATATATTTGAGCGATCGGATGGTTTGAGCAATGGATGTTGATCTAGTCTTTCAAGAAGGCAGGAACAAATGGGGAGCTTAAGATCTCAGCAGCCCCTCTTGAACAGGGCTGGTCACACTTTTTTTTAGGAGCTTGGGACTCCTAAAAAGTGTCTTTTGACCTTATCAACTGACACCTGAATTCCTCCACTTATTTGTGTATGTATATGAGTATACACTTGTACATCTATGAGTATATGTATATGCTTGTGCATCTATGAGTATGTGTGTATGCTTGTGCATCTATGAGTATGTGTGTATGCTTGTTCATCTATGAGTATGTGTGTACGCTTGTGGAGATCAGAGGAGAACTTGTGGTAGTTTATTGTCTCCCTCCTACCATGTGAGTTTAGGGTTAAACTCAGGCCATCAAGTTTAGTGACAAGTGCTTTTTCCACTGAGCCATACCGCCAGACTAAAAACAAACTTTCTTTGAAGGATCCCAAAATAGGGACTTCCTTGGTTGCTAATACTTGGTTAGCATTCCTGAAGTCTTGGGTTCAATTCCTAGTGGGGCACAGACTGCGAATGTTCATACATCTCTGTAATCACAAAACTCAGTAAGTGGAGTCAGGATCAGAAGTTCAGGTATCATTGATAAAATGATGTATTATCAGGTTTGACTTAAGAGTAAAGGTCAGCCAGTACCAGAGTCTTTTTACTGAATGAATGTTTCCTTTTGGATGGACATTTCTTCATGTTTCAGCTATGAAGAAGAGAACAGTTACCATATCTGTTCATCAAGCACAAAGTGTAAGTCAGTGGCATATAGCCTCCTGGCATCCTTTGATGTAAGAGCTAGGTAAGACTTGGGCAGCAGAGAATGAATCATGAGTCTCCAGGAAAAGTTTCTCTACCTATTCATGTCTGTGGACACATGCAGACATATATTTGTAAATACATTATCTTAAGTGCTATCATTTTAAACGACGTGGGGGGGGGGTGAAAAAGACTAACGCAAGCCTCTAAAACTGAGGCTGCTCAAGGACAATGTAGTGAGTTTACTAAAGCCTTTGTGCGGCTCATGTTAAGAGATAGTTATAGTACTCCCACACTGACAGATTTCACTGGGTAAAACCTAGCCTTGCCTGGAGCTTTGTGGGTTTGCTGCCTCCCTCATAATCAGTCAAAGTTCAGAAACTTTAACTTTAGGGGAGAGGGCTCTTTTCTGCCTCAGGGGCATGGCAGGTGGTGCCTAATTGATCAGTCTATTTAACATGACATCAGGCTGCAATTCTTTAATGTCATTTAAAACAAAATGTTAAGCTCAGACTCTGTCTGGGCAGGTCACCGAAGGGCTCTAAAACCCCCATTTATGATGTCATTTTAAGAGTTCCCTCCTTTGGCCATGACAATAAAAGTTAACTATTAAGCTCATGTTTTCAGCTTCCCACCCAGGTCTCCTGTGACACAAAACCCAGCAGATTCATTCATTGGGAAGTTAGGTTGCCTGATGAAACAGGGGGATTCCTCACAAATGGCCCTGACTGTAGGACATCTGGCCTGCCCAGCTGTACTTTCTTTGCAGCAGCTGAGGATGTCTCAAAGATAACTAACTGACCCTTCGACTTTTCCAAATAACAAAGACCCACTTATACTAAGGACGGACGACTCAGCCCAGTGGTTCCCAATGGTGGGCACTGGTGACTCATTTACAGTGAATGCCTTCCATCTCAGCTCCTTCCTCCTCACTGAAGGAACAGAATTAGGAGAAATGAATCAGGACAGCAAAAAAGACTGTTTCACAAATCCTTTGAGGTCACCCCATTCTCTTGATCTTTTATTCATTTGTTCATGCAATAAATACGTGTTTTGTATTTAGTTTGTGCCTAGCCCTGGAGGTACAGAGTGAAAATAAGACAGATATGGATGGCCAACTGCCCTTGGTGAGTCTTAGACTCCAGTGGGTGAGAGTTAACACAGGAGTAAACTACCAAGTAAATATGTAACTCCAAATGGCCATAAGATGTATGAGTGAAATAGCAATGTGTTAGGAAAAGGGTAACCTGGAGACCTGCCCAGGTTGGTTAATAGTGACTGCCTTTCTAAGGAGGTGATATCTGTCACAAAACTGGCCATTTACAAGGAGCCAACCATATAAGAGTTGAGGAGAGGCAACATGGACCTCTTATGCCTCAGCCTCATCCACCATCTGGAGGAAAAGGTATAGCTGGACAGTTGAGGAAACTGTTATACAGGGGTTAGCAGAATCTCACAGTGTCTGTGCTGGGGATAGAGCTCGGTGGTAGATTGCTCCATCAATTACCAGCCCTGGTGCAAAGATTATCTAAGCAGGCTCTATTACAGGAAGCAGTGTGTCACAGAGCCTTGCTTCTTGGTGCACAGCTCATGGACCAACAGCATTGTCGTCTTTGAGATTCTGACCTCAGTAAATGCTCCACTGCTGACCCAGTGGCTCAGGATCTGCACTTTAATACTGTCAGCAGGGATCTGAGAGGGAAGCTGCTTGCTATGGAAAGGCTTTGGAGACAGGGCAGTCTGCATTCAACATCAGCTGAGACTCTGCATCTCACCTAGTGACTTCCTTTACTCCTTGGGTCTCAATTCCCTCACCTAAAAAGGACATATGACAAGTCTGGATATGGTTTTGTGTGCCTGCAATTCCAGAATTTGGGGGTCAATTTGAGGCTGAGGATGGAGAAAGGAAGTTGATGGGTTCAAGACCATCCTAGGATAGGAGGCTCTGTCTTCAGAGCAAAGGAAACAACACAGAAAAAGGAGGTAATCCCACTGCCCCCCAAACAGTGTGGGAGGAGAAACACAAATAAGCTCTGCTCTCTGTTGCGTGAATATTCACTAATTCATTCAAGAAACTGTTGACTGCCTTTCTTTTCCAAGCAAACCCCACCCTAAACCAAAACAACCTTGAGGAAGAATGTTCTTTTGGGAATGGGGAGAAGATGGTCCCTTGTAGTTTCAGCACTGTAAAGCAGCCATCAGCAGCCCCTGGGGGATCTTTATACACTCACTAAGGGTGTGAGGTTGGAGGTAACAGAAGGAGACATGGGAATTACGCAGAGAGGGAAGTACTGTTGTCTAACCAACAAACACAAGCATCTGGGCTGTACCAGCTTTTCCTTTATTAGTGTCCCTTGAGCCAGCAGCTCTTCTCACTGGAGGTCCCCCACCCAGGAGCCGGCATACAGGGGATGTTCTCTGCTCCCCAGGCAGAAACTGCTTCTCACCCAAGCCAGTAGGTGCTAATCTGCTTAAGGCTGCCTGAGTGGATGCATTAGATTGCTGGCACACAGCCATTTAGAGGTTTTGTTCTCTAGATCTTGGAGGGAGGCAGCTTTTCCCAGGAGTTCTACTTGCTTTTTGTTTGATAACTATGCTATTCCTGACAGCACTGGCTCCCTCAACAAATTCAATGAAATCAAAATGTCCTGAACCCCTGCTACTTGGCAGGCCTAAAGCTGGGGACAGAGACTTGAACTAACAGTTGTATTCTCGGAGCTCAGTAAAAGTAACTTCTGCTCCATTCCCTCAGCTGATGGCTATCCCACCAAGTCTTCCTACTGCTTAGGAAAAGCCCTCTGCCCCCCTGCCTTCCTTAGCTCCCTCTCAAAATAGACACTGACTGCTAACTCCCCTGGGGTTCAGGGTTTAAAGAGTCCAGAGCTTGCATTGTGACTGGCTCATTATTCTCAAACTTCTGGCCCCACTCTCATTCCATCTGGTAGTAAATCTATTTACGTTTTTATGAATTCTTTTGACAAAAGCAATATGCATTTGTTACAGAAAAAAAAAAAAAACACAAGAACAAAACCAAAAACTTAAAAATCACCAACCTTCTTACCCAGGAATAGCACATTTTAATAAAAAAAAAAGGGAAAATTAACAATTTTAAGAGTGCTATAATCTAATGAAATTTATTTTGTGTGTGTGTTTGAAGTCTATGCATGGGTACATGTGTGTTCACAAGTACACCCAAGTGCATTTGTACATTTGTGCACATGTGGAGTTCAGATGTGGGTGTCAGGTAACTTCAGTCAGTCTCTCTCTGAACCTGGAGCTGTCTAGCCAATGAGCTCCGGGACCCTCCTGTCCTCTGTCCTCGCCTCCCCAGAGCTGGGGTTATAGACACACGGTCACTTCCAGATTTTCACACCATTCTAAAACTCTGATTTGGGTCCTCACACTTGTGAAGCAAGTCCTTACCAACAGAACCATCTCCTCTGCCCCTCAATCACAGAGAAGGAGCCATGTCTGATCCAGTCACCTGAGATGTAAGTGTCGGGAATTTTCCTTTCTGATCTTTGTACAGCTCTTATGAATGATTTCTAACAACACTCCTGATGAAGCCACTCTTTTTGATAGTTTACGAATTATTTCTAACAATGTACCCAATGAAGCCCCGTTTTTTTGGCGGGGAAGAATGACAGATATGAAATGCAGAAGGAGGGTACTTCTCACGTCCTCAATGAGGGACCAGTGACTTCACAGAAGCACATTCTTTAGAAGGTTGCTGTAACTGGCTATCTTATAGCCACAGTATAGCATTCCGTCACTAGTGTGCTAACCTTTTCTCACTGTAACAAATAACTGATTCAGCGTTTATTCTGGCTGTTTAGAAGGTCTTAGGATTCACGGTACTCTGTGCTTGGAGCGGCATATCCTAGCTGAAGCCCATGGTGAAGCAAAACCACTCACCTCATGGCCAGGAAGTAGAAGACAATGAAGAGGGGCAGGCTCCCACAATCCCCTTCGTGGACATGCTGTCATAACCTAAAAACCCCCAGTAGGGCCTGCCCCTTACACACTCTAGGGATGGAGGCTTTAACTCATGACCGTGAGGATGCAAACTATTGAACATGGATGATCTCAGCAGTAGGGAGGCTGGAACAAGAGGATTGGGAGTCTGAAGCCACCTGGGTTACATAGCAAGACCCTGTTTTAAAACAAACAATAAAAAAATATAGTGTCTGGTGATAAGATTGACCCAAAAACCTTGTCCTTCTTCCTTAGAATCTGGGGTGAGAAACATAGAAACAGACTTTCAGAACCTCTCAAGAGGGCTGGGAGCTGGCTTCTGCAATGGCGCTTCTGCGGAAGTCTGAGTTCAGTCCCCAGAACCCACGTGGAGATGGAAGGAAAAAAGCAAGAACTCCACAAAGTTGTCCTCTGGCCTCCACACGCAGGCAAAGGCATGTGCCCAACAGCAGTAGTAGTAGTAACAATAATAATTTTATTTTTAAAACAAAAAATATATTAAAAACAAAACAGTGATCAAGTTGGTAAAGGCAACTGAAGTGGTACATGTCTATAATCCCAGTGCTAGGGAGGCAAGGGTGAGTGGGTTCCTGGCTCACGTGGCAGCCAATCTATGTGAACTCACAAGCTCCAGGTTCAGAGAAAGACCCTGCCTCAAAAGAAAAAGTGAAGAAGAGCAGAGCAAGACACAATGTTGATCTCTAGCCTCAGCACACATGCCTACCCCAAAAACATGTACACACACTACACACAAAGGGTCACTGGGACAGCTGAACTCATGAGGAATAAATAGTGCCTGAATCTCGTTAAAAACTTCCGAATGTCAGGTTCTTTGTCACATATTATCTTAATCCTTAAAATAGTCTTGCAAGATAAAGATGACTAATCCTATTTTATAGGGAATGATGCAAAGGTTCATGAGATCTGAGAGGCTTGCCCAACATCTCCCAGTTAATACACAGCAGAACCAGGATTCAGAGCAAAGAGACAGAGAGGCAGAGAGAGGGAACGTGTGGGGTTGAACTGTGACCACTGGCCACCCAGGTGCTCTGAGACCATGGGCCAGCCATTCAGCATCCTGTGAAGCCTCTCTCCCTCAGTGCTGACACAAGGCGCTGTCTGAAGAAGGGAGATGAAGTCCACGGGGAGGGGAAGGAGGGTTATTGATGACATTGAACAGGTTAGCATGGTGGCTTTTTATTATGTGTGGGTGTTTGAAAGAAGCCAAGGACAGTGGGCACATGTTCCCAGTCATAAGGCTCCTAACTGTAGCGTCAGATCCTGGAAAAGCCACAGTCAGAGTGAAGGCCACATAAAGGGAGATGGGATGTAGGAAATGCCATTTTACCTGATTCCTAATTACATGCTTATCTCCAAGTTAGCTCTTCTTTCTTCTATTTTCATATTCTCAAATTTTCTGTGCTTCTACATGTTTCCTTAATTTTTTTAACTTAAGGATGTAAATGTAAAGCATTTAGCCCACTTTAACAGAACATACCTCCTTATGCTCTTGAAATGAAATCATTGCCACTTTATTAAAAACTGTGTTATCTGCATTCCGTTTGCAGATTTGCATAAGTGCTTAGAGCAAGGCACCTTCAATAATAAAACAATACATTCAAAGTAGAGTTTTTTTCCCTCCTTCCTCAGGGCTCCTGCTTGTCAGGTCTCTGCCCTGCAAACAGCTCTGCAGCCTCCTGCCACACCACATCAATGCAGCTATTCCCTATGCTATCAGGGGAAGGACAGGCTAAATTCTAATTATGCAAACTCTTCCTTTGTCTTTCTGTAGAAATGGGTTTATGCAGACAATACAGGATTTTGCTTTATTTCATCTTTTTTAAAATTTATTTTTATTTTACTTTGTGTGTGTGTGGGGGGTGGTATTTTACTTTCCTGTATGTGTATGTACCACGTTTGCTCAGTGCCCATGTAGGACAGAAGAGGGAAATGGATCCTTGGGATTGGATCCTTGATGGTTATGAGGGGCCGTGTGAGTGCTGGGAATTGGATTTAGGTTCTGGGAGAGCAGTCTTCCTCATAGCCCCTGTTTATATGATCTGAAAAACAGCATCTGTTAATCAATGCTGCAGCTCTCTGTGTACACCAAGAAAGGACACTGAATTTTGTGTCCTTACACCTTGTAAAACAGGTTATTTCTGCTCTCTTAATATTTTAGATTTTATCAGAAAATGTGTTGTCTAATGAGTTTACTGCTTTTAGCAAGTTTTAAAATTATTCTTATAAAAATTCTAACTGTCATATAAAATGTGCCTTTAGAAAACCTTTGTCAGGTCCTCCCTGCTTCCACCCCCACCTCCTGTCCATCAGGTCCTTAGCAGTTTTAGGTATCCTATTAAAAGGCGATCCATGGAGTTAGTAATGCGCATAGGATGGGCCACAGTCCAGGTCACTATCTACTAATCTTCAGAGAGAGCCCAGTGTTGTACTCACAGTGCTTAAAGCCATGCTGGCTTCATAACACCTGTTGGCATGAACATGAAAAGTGAATCCCTGGGACTGCCTGAGCCATACTGCCTGGGCCACACACTCCCTGGGCCACACTGCCTGAGCCACACACTCCCTGGGCCACACTACCTGGGCCACACTGCCTGGGCCACACTGCCTGGCCACACACTGCCTGAGTCACACTCCCTGGGCCACACTGCCTGAGCCACACACTCCCTGGGCCACACTGCCTGAGTCACACTCCCTGGGCCACACTGCCTGGCCACACACTGCCTGAGTCACACTGCCTGGGCCACACACTTTTTCTTCTTCTCCTACCTTTTCCAGCCCTCTTCTTCCTCTTAAGCTTTTTTGCTGAGTGTATCAAAACAGCAAACACTATCCTAAATGCCAGGTTGGGTAGACTGACACATGCCTAGCCTCATGGAATTTGTACTCTGATGTGGGGAAGGGGATGGGCATTAATCAAACCACATACCTTTCAGAATAGGGAACTGAATATTGAAGTAGGTACCATACAAGCCTCCAATGTACTGAAGGGGCCTCACCTCATCTGGAGTTAGCAGACAGCTTCTTTGGATTCATATATGAAGACTGACTGGGCAGTGAGGGAAGAGTACGGATTCTAGGCAGCATTTCAAAGGGCCTGTGATGCTAGAGATTGTGGTACTCTGGAGAAAATAACTCTGTGGCTAGACCAGGAGCTGCTGGGGAGACTTGTGGTAAGGTGAGCCGAACAGAATACGCCTTGTAATAATTGATTTTGGCTTTCAGCTAAGGAGCAATGGGAAGCCACCATAGTGTTGTAAAGACAAACTGTTAGTGACCGATGCAATGTAACCTGTCTCTGTAGGAGCAATGCAGTCATATACGTGGTCACTTACATATACAGTGACGACAGCTGCTGGGTCCCCAGCTGAGAACGCCCAACAACTGCCCTGTATGAGGAGCACCCATGTGCCTTCTTCGTCTGTCACACACAGGATACCTGTCTACTCCCACAGAGAGGAGCATGGGTAGGTGACTCCCTTGGCATTTAACCTCAGAGGGGTTCAAATAGTAGTTTTTTCTCACAGTACAGGACAGGGACTGCCCTCTGCATGCCCTCTAACCTTAGAGAACTGTCTTGTATAACCCCCACAATACACAGATGAGGAAGGAGAGAAAAGGTAAATGGTCCCTTAGTTCCCCAAGGCAGCTGGCCAGTTGTGGAGCTCCAACTGAGCATGTGTCATCCAAGGCTGGAGTTCAACCCTCATATCCCCTCCTGAGCAGTTCCCTTTGTAGCTCTTTGCTTACCTCGTAGCCTTAGAAAGCTCTACAGTGTTCTTGTCTCTTTGGACTCTATTTAGAGGTAGTTTACTCCATCTGTGGTGGGGAGGTCTCTAGATGACTGTACTGATACTCCAGGTTCAGGAAGTCTTCACAGCTTCCAAGAGTGCTCTGTAATCTGGATCATTTGCTTTGCCCGTGTTGTGTGCAAACCTGGGTGGGGATGCCGTTGTGATGACCAGCCTGCATGCACATCCATTCAGAAGCATTATGTTCAGCAGCCCTTGACCTTTGCTCTGTCTATCAGGAGACACTGACTATGCTGTACTTACTGAGCAGAAACTCAACAAACACTCTTGACATTAGAAGAACCACACAGTGCAGGGAGCCTCACCTGTAGCTGCTCATGGGCCTGCAGACTGCTTATAGAAGCCTCAAAGTAGCTGGGGTACAGGGGCATCTGAGGCAATTCCCACACAGGCGGCCCAGCAGAAGGTACAAGGCTTAAAGGTATGCATAGGGCTGTAGGTCAGTATGTGCCCATAGTTTGGATCCCCTGGGATCTTCATGGGGCAGCCCTTATTCCCTGAGCCATTTCCCTATATAATCACAATGCACTCTTAGAATTGTATTTCAGACTTTTTTTTTTTTTAATCTACAAGAATTGTAGAATACAGACTCATGTGACCATGGATCCAGTTCTTTGCCAGTGTAGTGTTCTGATGTACAATCATGGTAGTGGCAGCCTGTGTTCATGTGGCATTGCCCTCACATGAGTGGTCCCCATATAACCCTGTGTATCATTTTGCAGATGTGAGAAATGAGACCACGAGTAACTCCAGATCACATTGCTAGACAGTGGCAGAGCCTGGCTCAGAACCAGAGTCTCTGACACCTGCTTTTTCTCACAACGAAATTCCTGAAGGTTCTTCCCGACCACTGCCCAGCAAAAAAAATCCAAGGAATGCAGAAACACAAAGCCCAAAGCAAATGTTTTCTCCCCTTTTGACTACAGGAAATACAATGGGCTTTTGACACAACAGAAGGAGAGGTTTCCATCAGAGTGATGTTCTGATCGCCAGGGACTATCTCCAAAGGGCAAGCTTGCCAAAATTACTATGGGAAAAGCAAAATCAAGCTGGCGTTTTAGACTCAGCTCAGCAAGGCCAATAGGGTGAAATGGAAGGAATCAAGTAGAAGAAAAATGGGTGGAGGGAACAAAAAAAAAAATAGACGAGGTTGGTTTTTAAAGTGTCAAAGTGACTGTTCTTCTCTGTTCTGACTCATAGTATTCATTGTGCTTGCTGCATTTTAGGTACACAGGAAGCTATAACTATGGGAGCTATGGCAACCAGCATCCTCACCCAATGCAGAGCCAGTATCCAGCCCTGCCTCATGACACGGCCATCTCTGGGCCACTCCACTACTCCCCTTATCACAGGAGCTCTGCACAGGTGAGTGTAGGGGAGGTCTTGTTGGCTCAGAGTACTTAGTGCCTAGTCAACTAAACAGAGTTAATAAGTCCATTGTGTATGCCACCTAGGTCCCCAAGGATAGTCAGCGCATTGCCCTCACATGGTAACTGGCCTCCCTTGAGCGCTTGTGATCTTGTGTCCAAGTTGTTTAACTGTTCTCTTAAGTTCTTGACTCTCTCTGACCTCTCTGATGCCAGGATCCAATTGGCTATGTTTCTGTTGGCCCTTTCTAGGCACATAGCTAACAATGGGCTTCTGTCTCTTTTCCCATCACTATCCTTATGGCATCTATCAGGGTCTCTACATCATGATAGCTGGTCTCTTGGTTTTCCAGGTGTGTTCAAGTCTGGCCCCATGGAATCTTAACCAGAAGCATCTTGAAATGTACCCTCTCTTGATTACTCTCACTCATCACAGCCTAGCAAACTGAGTCCTAGATGGCCGGCCAGGGTGGTGAGAAGTTGAGGAAGCACCTAGGTTACTGGGCATTCTAGTAATCTTAGACACCTTCCTATGTGTTGTCCCAAGCACAACTCATCACTAAGTCCATTTATTTGTTTGTTTGTTTTTGTTTCTTTGCTGTTTGTTTGAGACAGGGTCACTCTCTACATAGTCTTGGCTATTCTGGAACTCACTGTGTAGACTAGGCTGGCCTTGAACTCATGGAGATCCATCTCCTTCTGCCTCCTGAGTGCTGGGATTAAAAAGTGTATGCCACCACACCCAGCCTCAATTCTGTATTCTAAAATGTCTTTGGTATCCTGGATGTCCTGCCTTAGCTCAAGGCCTTCATGTCTAACCTAAATAATAACAGGCCTTCATGATGGTCTCTGTCTCTAAAGCTTGCCCTGTCTGCAGCTGGAGGAGTCTGGTGCCATATTTCAGTCATTCCTTCAGCTTACTTCTCAATATTTGGTTCCTTCCTGCCCACCCTACCACCCTTTACTCCGTGTAGATAATTGACAGCCGTGCACAGTTGCACTGCATGCACTCCATTATGTATCAACCCAGTCTGCAGGCACTGTTGCCCACGCTGGGCATCTTTTCTACTTAGCATCTGAACATCATCTGTGCTTATGGGTCTCCTTCCTCCAGGCCCTTACCAAGTACCCGCCACTCTCTGGACTTTCTCTTTTAGTCACACTTCCCACACCCAGTCAACTAGCAACTTCTAACAATGCAGGAGCCCCCAGGCTCCTCCAAGGCAGAAAGGAAATCTCTATCCCCAGGTCATGGTGCACAGAATCCATCAAAAAGGTAGCTGACTTCTCCACCTGCAGTAAGCCAGGCTCTACACTGAGCACCTTGCACACACTTTGGATAACCCTAGTCAAAGAGGAAATGAGACAGTGACTTGTTCAGAGACCAGAACTCAGGAAGTATAACTGCTTTCTGCCTCATGAGTTCTACCTTCCTTGTCTCTTAGATGTGACTCTCACATTTTGGGGTGGAAGGAAGTAGCTGTAGGAAGAACCAAGGTAGTCTAAGTGTACTCTGCTCTGAAGGTTGAGAAACAGGTGGAGTTTTGGTGGTTTGTTTGTTTTAAGTCAAAGAGAGCTTTCAGTACCCCCATAGGACAAGCACAAAAGGAGGGCAAGGGCAGGATGGAGTTTGTGTGGAGGCTACATTGCATCAGTCTGCAGCACATAGATTTGCCTCTAAGGGAGTACTGAAGAGAATGTATCCACAATACAAAGGCACTCAGGGTAAACAGGCATCTGTTTTGATTTCCATCTCAGCACCAAGGGAAATCCTGATTTAATCCCAAGACAAACCAAGAAGTTGATTTCACTAAGTCATCACCTGGGGCATTCGCTAGAGAACTCCCACTACATCACCCCTTAGGGGCTGCCTCTCTGGGGACCAGAGCCTGTGCTGCTCACTGCAATCCCCTGAATGACTGAGTTTCTGTCAGGATCACACTCAGCACAGTCTAGGCACTTATTCATTCACTTATTTATTCCTTCCTTCCTCACATGGCTGTAAGCAGAGCTACAGCTTCCAGGGACCAGTAGGAAGTAGGCAGAAGCATGCTATGTGGAGCATGTGCTCCAGCCAGAGACAGCATCACCGCAACACTGCTTTGGCTGTTACCTTTCTTCCTTCTCTACTGCCTCAAGCCCCTGCCCCAGGAAATTTCAGGAGCTCCTTTGAGGGGGGGTGTGTGTGATATTTTTTAATCACCATAGAAAGAAGCCAAATTCTCCTCAAAGCCCACAGAGACCCTGGCAATCAAAGATAGATGTGCTATGTCTGCTTTGGAAGCCACAACAGTACCCTACTGGGACCCTTATTATTCAATAGCTGGTCTTACTAGGAATGGTCAAGAACTAAGTTACAGTCAACAGAGAAACCCTCAACCAGCCTCTCCACCATCCTGCCTTGTGGTTCTCAGACAAGGGTGACACCCTACCACCCCCAACACACACACACACACACACACACACACACACACACACACACACACACATACACCTTTATGGTTTAGTTAGTCTCCATCTGTAAAGTGGGGTGGGTAAAAGTTAATTATATCCTATCTCCGCCTAAGCTGTTGGGTGAGGTCGGTATTGAAGTGTCCCTCTCTTAGGGAAGGTCCTGTACAAAGACAAAACAGCCTTTGTTTCATTTTTCCATTAACATTTAAGCAACTTGCACCTCCGGGCACTCTGAAATAGATGGGCTCGTTTGTTCCCATAACAACCCCAGGAAGACTACATTTGTTTCCAGTTCTTAAAGATGAAGCAGCAAGGTGCTGGAGAGATGGCTTAGTGGGTAAGACTGCTCTTCTGGGGCACCTGAGTTCAATTCCCAGTACCTACATGGCAGCTCATACCTATCTGTATCTGTAATTCCAATTCCAGGGCTTCTGACACTCTCATACAAATATACATGCAGGCAAAATACCAATGCACATAAAATAAAAATAAATTAGTTTTTAAAATTATGAAATGTTTCTCTCTAAAAACAAACAAACAAAAAACCCAAAAGAAAGAGATGTACTTGCCCTGGGTGGTGGGGTGGTGTACACCTTTAATCCCAGCACTCAGGAGGTGGAGGCAGGCAGCTCTCTGTAAGTTTGAGGTCAACCTGATCTATAGAGTGAGTTTCAAGATAGCCAGGGCTATACAGAGAAACTCTGTCTTGAAAAGCCCCCCAAAAAGTACTTTGGCTCTCAGCAAAAGAATGCATACAGGTCAATGACTGCAAATTAATACCTGTTATGCTAGCTTGAAAGAAACATCCGTCCATGGACTGTGACATTCACATGCATCCCAACACTTAGGTGCTCAAAGTAATCTGAAATCACTTGCTTTTCACATGAATATGTATATGCTTGATGAGAGTACTCATTTACTCAGCATGTGCTTCCTTATGGCCAATGGAAAGGTGAGCCTGCAGTTCAGATGGAATCTCAGAACTGCTGAATTCCTGGGCAGAGTATCTCTGAGCCTTAGTCAATATCCGACCCTGTAATCCTTAGCCTGTCAGCAACCATAAATGTGAACATGGCCCTAGAGTTAAAAAGCGACCTGATCAATCAGCATCCATACAGCTAGGCATACACTCCAGAGGCAGGAGAGCAGGTCCTTCCTTCTCATCTGAATGGCCCCAGCTAGCCCACAGCCAGTGATACCACCAAATTTCTTAGGGTACTCCACCTGGGGAGCATCTTGGACCACAGTAAAGGAAAAGACACACACATACACACACAGCCAGGAAGACAGCTCAGTAAAGTGCTTTCTTGAGTTTGTTCTCTAGAACCCATATTAATGTAGCCCCAGTGCTAGGGAGGCAGAGACAAGTAGATCCATGGGACTCACTGGCCAGTCAGCCTACTTAGCAACCATAATATTACATACTAGCCAACCATAATTTATTTTAAGTGCAGAGCTAGTCTCCCTGGGTTCAAATTCAAGATCTGCCTCTGATTGTTTTTGAGCTTCAATTTATTCATCTGGAAAATGGAGATAAGTCATAATACCCATTTCACAGGATGTAGTAGTTGTGGTCAGGTAGTTAATAAAGATTAGAATAAGCCCTGGCTGATCATTAACACTATCTGCATTTATCATTCCCCTTGGTCATCCAGTTACAATAATGTTCTATTTTATATAATTACACAATATCTGCTCTCTGCACTGTACTGGTTCTGCAGAGGTAAGAGCCAGGCCCTTCTCACCCCCTTGGTTTCCCAAGATCCAGCACAAAGCTTGGTCCTTAGTGATTGCCCAGGATGTACTCTGAGGATGTCAATAAAATGAATGAGTTTTGTTTCAGCGCTAAATTGGTATGTGGCCTCAAGCAAGCTGTTGCCCTCAGCTGTAAAATAAACACTGGGACCTTCCAATCAGTCACTGAGGATCTTGGGATCACTAATAGACCACAATCCCATGATCTTCAAAAATGAAGAGCATTAGTAATAATTAACACAGTATGAAAATTTAGAACATGGTTTCTAAGTGGCTTCACACCAATTCATTCAATTCATCTTGACCCTAAGAGCTCAGCAGATGTGGACTGTCTGACAAAGAGTTTGGGAATCTACATTCTACTTCAGAAGAGGCCAAGAGGAAAGCTGCTGGGGGCAACCTCTGGCAGACTTGGGTACAGTGAGAGCTGCCTTTCATAGGAAAACAGTTTGCACTCCTGACTTAGCCACCTTTCACCCCCTGCCCAAGCAGTAGGCCATGTGGTGAGGGGCAGGGATAAAGGGCTCACTCTTCCCTTTGCATGAGCAGGAAAGTCCGCCCTGGAGTAGGGAGTCATTTCCCAAAATAGACTTCCTAATACAGTTCCAAAGAGGCCAAGAGTCAGTTACTACAAGATGGCCTTACACCATAGCCTCTTTCAGATTACTTCAAACACACAGACACACACACACAGACACAGACATACACACATACACACACACACACACACACACACACACACACACACACACGCGCACACACACACACACACACACAGAGAGAGAGAGTCAATAACACCCCTTATGCACTTCTTTAAAGAGATGGTAACTATTAGTGATTTATCTTATCTTTAAAAAATCAGCAGCAACAGTTTGTGATTTAATCCAGAGACTGGTAACTTCCTGTCATAGCTCTCAACAAAAGCTCCTTTATTCTGGCCTGAGTTCTTGATACCCCAGGGTTTGTACCCAGAATGCTTAAGGGCCTTGCAGGAAGCCAGATGTGAAGTGTGAAAGGTGAGATGGATGCTACTGTGTAGCCTAGACACTCCCGGCAGATTACACAGAAGTCTCCATTGGTCACATTAACCATTAGGCCAAGGTGGCAGGCACTTCAACTATCTGGCCTGTCAATGATCTCTTACACCAGGGGGTAAGCAAGTCACTGACTCATTTGCAATTAGCTGACCTAATGGGACAGAATTTTCCATGCTGCTAACAGAATTGTATTGTCACACTGGAGATATTTTGAGCCAGTCTCATTTCCAGGCAATTGCTCTTTTGATTCTATGACACAACCCCTGGGCACAGCTGTGCTGAGGGTCCTTGATGAGGCACAACAAGTACACTCTCTTGAGTTTGGTGGGAAGAGTTCCAAGTCCATACTGTGACATTTTACCTACCCAAGCCAAGGCCAGGGAGGCCAGCAGGCTTCCAGGGGCCTAGGTCAGCATTCCAGGGCCCAGCTCTGTGGAGGAAGAGTGATCTTGATGAAGGAGAAGATGAGAGATGGAAGTGCTTTGGGGGTGGTGGGTAGGCCAAGTTTAGGTAAGTCAGATCGATATGGGGGATTGTACCACCCAGGTTTGGGTTTTCATCATGGTCTGTGACTCCAGGTATGGCTCCTTTTCCCATTTCTACAATATGGGTTTAAATTTCATGACCCTGAAGGTTCTTTCTGTTGAGAATGTTCCAGTATACATTTACCAAATATGATTAGCACCTGTTAGGTGCCAGGCACTATACCAAATTTTGGAGATATGTTATGAACAGAACAAAGCCCCACAGGGAGCATCTGAATGTTAGCCAGTAGAGAAACAGCTGCCAGGCAGGCAGGGTGGAGGTGGTGGGGTCCTTGGCTTCTTGAGATAGGATGTCCAGAAAAGTCACTCTGAGGAGATGATGTTTGAGTTGGAAGCTAAAGACTGGGGACAAGCAGGTGTGACAGGAACTAGGGAACAGTTTAGGAAGGGCCTAAGGGAGGACCAGCTCAGTACACCCCTAGATGAAAAGGGAGACCTCTATGTTGGCACAGTCCCAAAGAGGGGCCAGGATGACATGCACCCAGCTGCTTCGCTTGGGAGAACATCAGAGATATTTCTTACTATTAGATTTTTAGGAGACCTGGGATCTTTTCTGAGAATCTCCATTCCCAGGCCCGAGGGCCCACCATGATTCTACCCAGTGTCCTGGGGGCCCTCATTCTGCACAGCATATGAATCTGTGCCAGTGTTGCAGATCTGATTTGGGATTATGAAAACTTGGCATGCTCTCTGTAGTCTCCTTGGCAACAGCACTTGGTCCTTCTCCCTGGAGTTCCCAGACACCTCCTACACCCTCTTTCTTAACTGTTCTTTTCTTGTGCAGCAACTGTCCTTTGCTATGTAAGCATGAGGTCCTACCTGAGGGAAAAGCTCTTCATACTCCACTTGAGACCCCTCTTCTTGAGCTCTGAGGAGGTAGCTCTCTCTCTTCCTCCTGCCCCCCCTCCCCCTGGGATCTAGCTCCAAGAGGCAGAGAGGCTCCTTTGCCCACCTAGACTCTGGGGACAGTCATTGCTGTCAGCAACACGTCTGCTGTCTGGACTTCAGCCTGTCTGTCTCCCTTGCACCGAATCCTTGGGGGCTCCACTCTCCAACTGTCAGGGTAGACAGATGGGGGCAGAAGAATCTACACAACCTCTCTTCCATGCTGGCCTGTCAGCCTATTTCATTGGCTCCTGTCCTTGTTGGCCCTAAGCATAGCAAGGACATCTTTGTGCTGACTAGCCTGCAAGCATGAACTCCAAAGGGGGCCTTAGCTCCTCCCACCCCTCCCTGTGATCATTCTAACAGGGCCTTGTTTCCATAGCTGCTCTTCTGACAGTGAAGAGTGCAACAGGACTCTCTTATTCTTGAGCCTCTCTAGAGCCTCTTCCCTCCAGATAGTCTCTGCCAGCACCTGTTCTTTAGCCTGACTTGCCCAAAGTCCCCTTTCCTGCAGTTCCCTGTCCCTGTGACTCCCTCCTCCCTGTCTCTGTCTCCCTCCTGCCTGTCTCTGTCTCTGGGACTCCCTCCTCCCTGTCTCTGTGTCTCCATCCTCCCTGTCTCTGTGACTTCCTCCTCCCTGTCTCTGTGACTCCCTCCTCCCTGTCTCTGTCTCCCTCCTGCCTGTCTCTGTCTCCCTCCTGCCTGTCTCTGTCTCTGTCTCTGGGACTCCCTCCTCTGTCTCTGTGACTCCGTCCTCCCTGTCTCTGTGTCTCCCTCCTCTGTCTCTGTGACTCCCTCCTCCCTGTCTCTGTGTCTCCCTCCTCTGTCTCTGTGTCTCCCTCCTCTGTCTCTGTGTCTCCCTCCTCCCTGTCTCTGTGTCTCCATCCTCCCTGTCTCTGTGTCTCCCTCCTCTCTGTCTCTGTCTCTGTGACTCCATCCTCCCTGTTTCTATGTCTCTCTCCTCCCTGTCTCTGTGACTCTGTCCTCTGGATCCACACAGAACCCCATCGTTTACCTTTCCTTACAGTCTTTCAGGACTCCAGTGAATGTGAATCTAAAAGAGAGATGTTCTTTAAATGACAAGCACTAATAATAACCTTTGAAGCTGTTGGCTTGCTTTCTCTTCAAAAGCCTACTTGGGGCTGCAGTTCATGATTGAATTCAGCTGTAAAATGCTATATTTAATGTCATTGTGTTTTACCTGGTAGCACTGTTCTCTTGGATTGATGGAATAGGACTTATCACATCTCCATAGGTAATGATAAAACTAACACCCTCAAACAATCAAAGTTAACTGGACATACTTGCTAGTATGTATACACAAAGGCATACCCATCACCACCACCACCCCAACCACCATGAGCAGCTTATCACCAGTACCACTACACCAATCATCCACCAGCACCAGCAGCAGCACCCCAACCACCCAGCCCCACCACCTCCACCGCCCACCTCTGCCACCCACCAGCAACAGCAGCACCCCAACTACACACTAGCACCGCTACAATCACCCACTACCATCCCCAGCATCACCCAGTATTTCCAGCTGGGGATGGTCCTCTTTTTGAATTTGACTTCCGAATATTGCAGACTCTAAGCTCAGTTAGTTATTCTGTGTAAGCGGAATACCAGCCAGCCTTTAGCTGTGGGAAGCACTGTGACCCTCCCATTAATTGCTTCCTTGGACCAAAGTTCACACTTGCACAGCTCACTGATTCCTTTCCATCAACTCCTGTGAATAGTATCTTGCTTTTTTTTTTCCCTTAGCTTAAATAAGTATGCTCTTGGGTGCAAGCAACTTCAAGCTAACCTTGATTCTGTGGGCTTTCTTTCTCCTCCACAAGTACCCTTTTAATAGCCCCACTTCCAGGATGGAACCTTGTTTGATGAGCAGTACTCCCAGACTGCATCCTACCCCAGTAACTCCCCGCTGGCCAGAGGTGCCAACAGCCAACACATGCTATACAAGCCCGTCTGTGCATTCCACGAGGTATGGAAACTCTAGTGATATGTATACACCCCTGACCACGCGCAGAAATTCTGAATACGAGCACATGCAACACTTTCCTGGCTTTGCTTACATCAACGGAGAAGCCTCCACTGGATGGGCTAAGTGACTGCTTTCATAGGAATCCATATTTAATATTAAGAATTAATAATAATAATAAACCCAATACCCACCCTCCAGAAGACTTTATCTCTATACATCATAACTCGCGGGCTGTTCCTAAGCATCCATTTTCTTAATGAACAAGAGAATGTTCAACATGGGATGAATAGACTTTAGTTCAAAAACAGGACTTACTAAAAGTCACTGGGATTGGGTTCTTGTAGCCAAGCCGGACTTGACTGTTTCTATAGAGCACTATGGGGCAGGCCAATCTGTGCCTTTCCCCAATGTTCCATGACTTCGCATGGCAACCATTCCCTGGAGGGTACTTATTTTCTTGTTGACAAAGCTCTTTAGTCTTGAAGGATGGATACCGGAGCCAGAATCTGGTTTGTGTTCTTGGATGGGCACTAATTTACCAAGAGCATTTGCCTTGCCCTGTCTGTCATCTCAAGTACAGTTCCCAGCCCTCAGACAAGGTCTCCACCTCCCTACTTCCTGGTGGCATCATCACTACTTCCTGGAGTCCTAGGACTAAAAGGAAGTTCCTGAAAATGCTAAGTAACCTGTTCCACTCATACCTGCCATAGTACCTGCGTTGTCTGAAATGTAAGCACTGTTGTGAGGGACTGAAGAGGGCTGATGTACATTGCCTTTAGTTGATTGATGTCTGTAGGGGCCAGTTCTTCTATGTACAAGGATCTGTCCTAAGTTTGCACAATGGCTAACATCAGCAAAAGGCAGGAGAGGGCTTTCTTAAGTTCTGTGAGAAATGTGGATTTATGGCACTAAGTATCGTTCTCTGTAGTGTTGCTTTGTGCAGCTGAATGGATCAGACTATCACTTAGCAAGCACCAAGTATGAAAGCAACTGTCCTGGTTCATAAGACTAGAATACTTTACGACACTTTGCTAGAAAAAAAAATTCAAAGCTGTGCCTTTGAGTCTATACTATACTGTGTATGTGTGGAAATAAAAGTGTATTGTACTTTGGGAAATTTTTTTCATAGGTTTTTTTTTTGTCAGATTTGTAGCTATTTGTGAGGTTTGTTAGAGATTAACATAGGTTTTCTTTCTGTATTATAAGATACACCAAACAATTATGGTGGACCTATTACCCTATGGGTAAGAAATAAATGGAAATATGACATTGGATGTTTTAGCAAATGTTCTGTAAATAAAATGTTTGATCACACCACCCAGTGTGATAATCATGTCTACAGCTAAAATGGAAATAGTTTTATCTGTACAGTTGTGCAAGATATGAATGGTTTCACACTCAAATAAAAGTATTGAAATGAGCAGCTTCCGTCTGTTTTCATTTGCATTTTATATGCCAGGTGTTTGATTATGATATAAATAACATTCTTAAATTCTTGGGGCATGAGTAGGAAGGGACAAAACTAAGTCTTCTTAGCTGTGGTGGTAGATTTCTATAATCCGGACATGCAGAAGGCACTGAAGAGTTCAAGGCCAGCCTAGGTCTGGTCTCAAAATATAAATAAATAAAAGTCAGCAAGCAAATAAACCAGTGCTTTGTATACTGTTTGGTTTTGTTTATTCAGTTCCCTATCAACTTGTCAAACAGTAACACAATTTGGGCAGGCCCACACACTTGGTCCTGACAAGTGACAGAGTGAGTATAGTACCTATTGCCCGTTGGAGGTTTGTAGCTCACAAACTGGGATCTGTCCTATGTTCACCTTCCAGCTCTCGAAGGGAGTGTTTGTCCTCAGCAGCAGTATCATTAAGTGTTCCCCTGGTACCAAGTTCATTATGCTTTGATGATCATTGGGTGTAAAGATATTTCAAGTACCTTGCTTTAAATGAGAATAAACAGAACAGTAACATCACTGAATACTTGACAAGAATTAAACTCTTTTCCAGCACAGCATTTTGATCCTGTGGCTGAGGGGTGTGGGGTACAAAAGAAGTGGTTTCATTTTACCCAAATGTTAAGAATGTAGGAGTGAAGAGAGTCAGAGACATAGATTTCCAGAAACCTGTGTTAGCCCAAAGTCATGAGAATGGGACAGTTTAATTTGCATTTAGAAAGATAGATTTTTAAAGCCAAGCTCTTGTGTGCTATTACATAACATGTTTACACCTGAACGATGATTTTAAGATGGAAATTATTTATGTTACACATAGCTGCCCTTTAAATATATTCAGCGGTGTTATTCTACAAAAAAAGAACATAGATGCTGGATCTCATTCCCTCATGGTAAATTAGTTTAAACCTTTTGTTCACAACCATTCGTTTCATATGATGAAAGCAAGAGAGAGGAGGGCGAGTGAACATTTGAATTTAGCCACTGTTGAGACTAAACCTCAGGATGACTAGCCCTATTGGTCTCTCAGACTTCAAAGTAAGTGCTGTATAAACAATGCTGTGGTATGGCTGAACTTTTTCTTACTGACTACAAAACCAAACCAAAAAACCAAAGACAAGTCATGATCAAATTCTCTAGCCAGGTAACAGGATAAACAGCACTCATTTACAAATAACAGCTACAAGTGTCACCATTAACAGGAACCTGAGAGAGGGAGAGAGGGAGAGAGAGGTGGCTCCATAACCTTCCAAGTGAGAACATGCTTCTCATAGTACAACCATGAATGGGTGACACCACCAAAGAAAACAGCTTGAGATGAGGGCCAGCAGGTACAGGGCATCCTTTTAGGAGCCAAGGGCATGATCTGTGTTCCCAAATGTGCTAAAACCTTCACCTTAGGACATGGAAAGGCTCTGACTAGGAAAGGAAACAGCTGGAGGCTGGGCGTGGGGTAACACGGGACTCAAGGGCTCTTCTCTTTTTAGTGGATCCTCTGGTTCCAGCCACCAGAGTGGGGAGGGGTGAAGCTGGCAGTGGGAGTGGGGCCAGTCACTTGTCAGAGGAAGAGCAGACGAGTTCTGGCAATAGGACATTTCTTGAAAGGGCCTCTGACAGCTTGAGACTAGCTGAAGTCATGAACATCAGCATAGGCTGCAGGTCTGTGACATCCTCTGCATTTGCCCAGTTGTGTCCTTTGCCAGGCCTCTAGTTATCCCTCATCTAGACAGAAAGGGAACATGAGGCCCCCAGAGAAGGCAACCCATGCAGATCAAGAATGTTTTCCATTGAGCAAGGTCAACCATGGGGTTAAAGGCCCAACTCATTAGGGTCCCAGTATTGCACTGTCTTGTCCTTGGATGCATCACCTCCGTGTTTTGGACCTGAAGCAGGCATGTTAACTGGCACTGAAGTTTCAGATCATGGTGTGTACGCTCAAAGACTAGGGCTAGCTGATTTGAGGAGAGCAGACAGACAAGTTAGATTGGCAGCTGGGCGGTGATTTAGGGAGGTGTTTCCAGCTGGTGCCAACACTCAGCCTGAGGTCCATGCCTGCAAGTTCTGCTGGTACACCTGCCTATGAGCTCCCAAGACCCCACCACTGCCTCCTGTCCGACCCCGCTTGCTGGCCTTTCCCACAAGGAGTCTTTTCCAACTTTCCCTCCATTCATAACTGGCTTTGATATCTGCCTTGAGATCCATCAAAATGTCTGCATTGAAGCTGGAGATATACAGGGAGCCTCAAGGCTCTGTTCCTCTCATTGGAAGATGCCAAGATTTTAAAATACTAACCCTAGGGAAAGGGCCTGACATAGGCAAAGGGGAAATAGAAAGAGTTGCCATGGGTTTCCAGCAGCCTAAGAGGAAGCTCTTTGAAACTAAATGAGAATAGAGATTTTTGTATTGAGAATGGAACAAATGCCTTGAATATGTAAATCACCAGAAGCTTAAAAACACAAATGATGGGTATTCTTATCAGTTTACTCTTATTAAAGTGAAGCAGTGCTGAATGGGGCTAAATCCTGGTCCCACCAAGGACAGGCCATAGCAGGTTCATTTCTGTTCTAGGAAGGATGTGACAAAGTGAACAGCAGATGTGGTACTGTGGTCTCTCTAGGTGATTATATGTATTTAAGGTTGAGAAACATGACAGCTCCATCTTGAAGTTCTGGTGGGTTTTGTTTGTTTTTTTCCTACAGGGTTCCAGTGTATCCAGAGGGGGGGGGGCGCATTAACTATGAAACATCTGCCTTTCTCTACCCTACGTGGTCCTCAGCAGTCAAACCTTCCTGTCTCTATGTTGTGGCTTGGCTCTATCCACACCGTCCCTGTCACTCTGCGTGACTCTCCTAACCCGGAACTTCACAGCTTTGGTTCTTTGGCATCCTCCCAGGCTCAGCCAGCCTGGACACTGTCCTTGGGAACTCCACCTCTCCCTGAGTGGTCAGGGCCTTCTGTGCTCACTAGCCTCCTTCCCTACTCTCCCCCACCCCTACCCTCACACACACCTCCACATTTTGATGCTGCTGGTGTGGGTGAGCAGAAGACATGAGCCACAGAGTTAAGAGCTGTTTCTCAGAGTGTGGGTGATGAAAAGCAGTAGGCGAGAGAACCAGGACTCCCCAGTCTTCTGCCCCCCTTTCTCATTATAAGCTACCGCCAGTTCTTTGAGATCCTTTTTGGTGAATCAGGTCTGACCGTGACAGCGGGGGTGAGAGAAATCAGCTTCAGGAAACAGCTGCTGGGCAATGTATGGTATTTATAACAGTTAACAGAAAAGTCTGAGGAAAGTTTAAAGTAAGTTCATTCTCAAGAAACTGACAAATTGTGCCCCTCTGAAGGTCAGTATCCAAAATGTCCTGGCACAAGACCAACCTTTAAGATAACAGAGATAGATGGTGTCATAAGGGCTGAAATGCAGTCAAGGCAAGACACTAGTTCAAGGCCTCTGCCTCACTCTCAGCTCCCACTCAGTGGTCTTTGAGAGCTCTGAAACCCATCTACACTATCGCTTGGGGTCCACCAGGTACCAGGCACCTTAGACACACCACACTTATATCTAATCCCCACCCTGCCTGCTCGGTGGTTTCCTAACTTCAGTTTACACCCTTGTTCAAGGGCACACAGCTTAAAGGGCAGAGTGGGATTTGAACACTGTCCCCAGATCCATCTATAGCAGCATACTGCTTCTTCCTTCCTTCCATCCTCCTCCTGTTCCCATATCCCATTTCCTTCTTCCTCTCTGAACAGTTTTGCAGCTTAAATCAAGCTTGACCAAGGTAATACAACCCACACAGGTGCAAGACACCTCAGAAGTTCTGGGAAACTTGCTTGTTAAAGGAAGGCAGTTACTAAGCAAGGCTCCAGATCATCTCCTCTACCCATGGTGGCATTCCACACACTGTACAAGAATGACAGCTTGTCCTCTGTCATTTTCCAGGGAATGCATGGCCAATACATGGTCAAGGACCAAGATTTGGTTATTCTATAAAGAAACGGGGACAAAGGGAATCAACAATAATGTTGTTTTTCTTTCTTCTTTTTTTTAAAATCAGGTCTCAGGGGGATTTTTATTACCAGGTTGAAAAAAAAAAGCACCCCAGGGAAGGAGCAATGAGCCAAGCATTCACTGGAATGGAGTCATTGGGGTGTGGGGGGAAGTAGGAGAGGGCTTGGCTACCTCTTGCTGTTAAGGTCACTACCCTTTGACAGCAGTGGCCTCTGACCTCCACAACCTTACAATTCTATTTTGACTGATCCTGAAACCCATGAAATTCAGATGTGGCCCTGCCCAAACGTTGAGATAAAGCTGACTAATATGGGAAAAGTTCCCGGTATGTGCCCCCAGCTGAAAGGAGCTGGCAGTTCTTGGCCAGGGATGCAATTTATTCCGTCCTGCTCCTTTCAGGGAAATGCTAATCCTTCATAGGCAACTGGAGGGGACGATTTAAATGTGTTGATGATGAATGACAATAATCCTTTGTCCAGTACCGCCTTCTCCTAGGGTCGAGCCTTAAGAGTTTAATCAAATGTTGGTAAGTAAATTAATGCTTTACTGAGAAAGGAGGCGCTGCGAGGAAGCTACGAGAATATATTTCCTCTGACATGTGAATTTCAATACACTTAATTGCAAAGGCATTGGTTTGAGGAGGGTTGAAAGAGTGCTTTAGATTCCTTATTTACACACACACACACACACACACACACACACACTCACTCACAGAGAGAGGGGAGGTTACTGTCTTAAAACTATGGCATCATGCAGTGTGAAAGGAATTAGTTCTAATACAACCAGGAATTTTCTTTTGCTAATAGTTCCAGCAAGCCTGGAGAGATGGTTCGAGTAGTTCAGGGTGTGCACTGTTCCCAGCTCACAACTGCCTGTAACCCCAGCTCTCGGGGATCTGACACTTTGTGGACTCCTTGGGTGTCTGCATTGAAATGTGCACATATGTAATGTGCACCTATGCATGAATGCACACACATTAAATAATTAAAAAGTAACAAGCAGGAGCAAAAAAGGAAAACAAACAAAAAAAAAACAGGAAAAAACTATTCTTTCTTTCTTTCTTTTAAAAGACATCTTTATTTATTATGTATACAGTGTTTAGCTTGGACCCCAGAAGGCACCAGATCCCATTATTAATGGTTGTGAGCCACTATGTGGGTGCTGGGAATTGAACTCAGGACCTCTAGGAAGAACAGCCAGTGTTCTTAACCTCTGAGCCATCTCTCCAGCTCCAGGAAAAACTATTTTAACCCTGAAGATTCAGAGTGTTATTTTAAGGATACTAGCTCCCCCCATTTCAGTCCAACTAACACTGGGCATGGCCATTCCATGCCAAGTCCCATATGCTGGCCACTGATAACCATCTCTTTTAACCCTATGACATTCTTCAAAGTAGGTTCTTTGCAGCTTAGAAAATCAACATACCCTTAATACCCCAAACAGAGTGAACATTCACAAAAGGCTTAAAACAAAACAAAACAAAACAAAACAACTCTATTGTTTTTGAGAAGGGTATCAAGATATTCAACAAACCATTGGCTTCTGAGACTCACAGTGAGTTGGGACTCAAGACTAGGTGTTCCATTCCCTAGGCTAGTTTATTTGTCCACAGCTCTGTGCTGCCACCCAAAGGACTGGATTTTTCTAAGTGGAATATGTATGGGATTCCAAGTTAATAAGCTGCAAATAGAGTTGACCAACATTCCAGATCTTGGGTAAATAAAAACTTCTGAAGGGCACGTCCATTTCCTGTGCTAAATGTAAAAACCTATTGTATATAGTCAGTGTAGATCAACTATAGGCATATTTGCCGATGACTAGTGGCACAGGCCTAAACGGGAACACTGAGATCACTGAGGTGAGTATCATGCATTCTAAATTGTGTAACACAAGACGGTGGAGGTCAGAGGACAGCTTTGCAAGAGCTGCTTTTCTCCTCCCACAAGGTGGGATCCAAGGATCAAACTCCGAGTGTTAGACTTGGCAGCAACTACCTTTATTGGCTGAGCTATTTCAACAGCACACATCTGAGATTCTAGGATTTCTCGGTTTCTCCAACATTCCCTAGAGCATACCTCCTCCAAGAAAGCTTTTCTGGTTATCCATTTTGATTTGTGTAGTAATTATGTTCAATTTCCTTCTTATCACTAGAAAGAATTCATTTGCTCTCTGGTTGTTTGTTACATCCCAAAGGATGGGAATCAATTGTTCCTACTTGTTTTTATTTTTTATTTTTATGGATTCTAACACATGTGATATTTCCAAAAGATGGAAAACATTTGTTAAAGGAGCAAACCAAATCAAATAGTTTGCTGTGAAAGGGTAATTTTATTCTTTATAAAAATAAGTTTTTTATTTTTTATTTATATCTTTATTAATGAAATAAAGATAATCATTTTGCCATGGTATTTAATTTCTCAAAATCTTTTACATGAACATGATTTTAAGAGGTCATCCACAAACTAGTTCACTTTTGCTGTGAAAGGGTAATTTTATTCTTTATAAAAATAAATTTTTTATTTTTTATTTATATCTTTATTAATGAAATAAAGATAATCATTTTGCCATGGTATTTAATTTCTCAAAATCTTTTACATGAACATGATTTTAAGAGGTCATCCACAAACTAGTTCACTTTTGCTGTGAAAGGGTAATTTTATTCTTTATAAAAATAATTTTTTTAATTTTTTATTTATATCTTTATTAATGAAATAAAGATAATCATTTGCCATGGTATTTAATTTCTCAAAATCTTTTACATAAACATGATTTTAAAAGGTCATCCACAAACTAGTTCACTGGTTTTTAAACCCCAACTGCTGCTTACACCTACTGGCAAGCTTCTGAAATGACCCATGCCTCAGCACAGGCCGACAGAGTCAGAATTCCTCATGTCCACCCAATGGCAAGCATAGGACTGACAGGTAGTTTTCATAGCTCCTCTCATGAATAAGGTTTTCAAACAAATGCATCTGCAAGTGTGGTTTTCTTGGTTTAGAACTAAAGTCTACAATAAGATCCAAGATAGTCCCGGAGCCACAAGTGCAGGCACTGGCTGAGAAGCTAAGTAGCCGACTCGCACACGGCGATTGCCAAGTGACAGGTCCTATGTTGGATAACTGGAAATTTCTGAATTCCTGTTCTGGAACTACAGTTAACAGCCTGAGCTGTCTAGTTCTAAATTTCTGCCTCTAAAGAAAATGGCCAGTCAGGCACCTGGGGTGGAAGGGTGGCTTTCAAGAGCTGTCGGTGCCAGGAGCCTCTTAAAGTGGGGCCCATTCCAAATACCCGGGTGGTTGCCATGACAAGAGGAAATTCTACAGCAGGGTATATCAAAGTCCAAAATATAAATAAATTAATTAATAGTATCTGTTTGTAGGCCTTGTCATTGTCCCTAAGTCTAAAGCATCTAGATATCAGAATACAGAGCACATCTATCCTTTAGCTAAATTAGCAGACTAGTTCATCTATGAGCAACATAATCAACAGCCCAAACTTTTTTCTTATAAAAAAAGATAGTAATCCATTCTATTGACCTTACATTTCCCAGCTATTGTAAAGGTGGTCAGATAGTTTATGTGGAAATATTTTCAGAATAGCAAAGCTCTCTATATATATTTGCACGAAAGTATTGTGTTAGTATCTCTAATGTAATGGCTTTTAAGTATTTGTTGCTTTGATTACCAAGGTTTTAAATCCTAATTCCTTGGTACTATGCCAGCTATACAGTAAGAGAAACTAGATTGCAGTTTCTAGTTACAAAGTGTCACATAACCAGTATCTAGGATGGGGAAGTGATATCATAGCCTTGTTTAGGTTCTGTCCCACAGTCTGCTTTTAATTATTGACTTTGGACAAGTCACATAATTGTTTTCTGTGGCTAGAGTCTCATTAGTGACTGAAGAACAAGTTAAGTGTTAAAGACACTTTAAATCATAAAATCTGAATACAAACAATTAAAATCAATGTACAATTTCCCAAGCTATTAATTCACGCAAATCCACATTCTTCTATTTCTTCTTAGAAATACAGAATTGGAGCCTAAAACAAATAGCCCGTTTTTCCCGAACTGACATTTCACAGATGTGTAGGAGCCCCCATTTTTTTAAAGAAAAAATATTTCCTGGGATACTTTCTTCTTGTTAATATTCTCTTCAAGAGACTTTTGACCCCTTTACTGGCTGGTTTTCTGTCAACTTGACAGAAGCTGGAGTCATGAGAGAGGAGGCACCTCAACTGAGAAAATGTCCCCATAAGATCCAGCTGTAAGGATGCATGAGGAAATGCCCAGCCCATTGAGGGTGGTGCCACACCGGGTGCTGTGTTCTAGAAGAAAGACTGAGCAAGCTATGAGGAGCAAGCCAATAAGCAACCTCCTCCATGGCCTCTACATAGGCTTCTGCTTCCAGGTTCTCATACTGACTTTCTTTGGTGATGATCAGCAATATGGAAGTGTAAGCCAAATAGATGTTTTCCTCCCCAACTTGCTTTTTGGTCATAGCGTTTCATTGCATCAACAGAGACCCTAGGACATTAATACCCCAATTAATATTTACTGGAGTACTGGACAGCCTTCTATTGGATTTCCAGTTTGTGACTTAATTCACCTGGACCTGTTCTCTATAAAACGGAAACAATCCTTTGTCAATGAGACATTAAGTGTCATTTCAATGACCTGTTTAAATGATGGGTAGTAAATATCTGTAAATGTAAAGAACTGCTATCTATTTTAATCTTAGGATTGTAGTTTACATGACCTTTTTTTTAAAAATAAATATTCTCTTTTGAGAGTCAAGTTAACATCTTTCTGACCTAATTTACTACAGATACATATGTTGGATCTGAAATATTTGGGCCCATTTATCAAAGGCTTGATCTCCAAACCATGGCACACAGCAGCATGTTGTTGGGGGAATACTGGACCTTACCTCCTTCCTATATCTTTGCTTTCTGGCTACCATGAGGTGAGCAGCTTCCCCTGCCCTGCCTGGGAGTCTTGATCCACTACCTGGCCACAGGCAATGGCACAAACGAACCACAGGCACAAACCACATTTATGTTTTGTATGACCAAAACAAATCCTTCCCTTTTTTGTTTGGCTTCAACATTTGTCTCTATAACAAAAGGTCAACAATCTCCTGCTCTTCAATGGTTCAAATGCTCAATAAAACGCTGGCTTCATTTAAAGTGTAATCCGCCAAAAATTTAAGCTCCATGGACCCAGCTTCTGTGTTGTCTAACTTTCAATTCCCAAATCTAAAAACCCAAGAAAATAACTATTTGCCAGCTCTCCTTAAAGCTGAAGAGGCTAACAGAGAAGGCACCAAACATTATTACTTTGGGGTAAAACGCTTGGGAATTTCTTACAGATTTCATCTATTGTCTATGAGAAAGTCTGGAAACACATAACAGGCTCCAACTCCAAACTTAACTTTAGAAGTATGCGTTTTAATTTTCCAAGACTGTTATAAACAGCAGGGTCATTCACGGTGATGTCCATGAGTGAGGTTGAGACTTGCTTTGAGGGCCACTGTATCCACACTGTATTGGATAATGCCCCGAAATGCACAGATTATCAAATATCCGTTGAATTTTTGAGGAATTAGGCTGACACAGGTGAAGTGTGAATGTCTGGAACAGAACTAACACTAAGCAAACATGCACTTCCGTCATCACCACTGCCTCCTTTGCTACTCTGGTTGTACGTATTTACGGGTGGTTGGAGAATTGCCACTTTTGGGTAGAACCTGGATCTACTGATCCCTGAAACTCAGGCCAAATTGCTTTATCAGTTTGGGTTTCACAAAGAACTGTGTTCAATTTCCCACGTTGCTTAAGTCTCGTGCAGAACACCACAGCAACCGGACGAGAACTCCATTCACCGAAACCGCTAACTGAGCATAGACTAGGGAACTCAACCGGCGCTTGACACTTCCCACCAGGTGCCGGCAGTTTCGCCATCGCTAGTCAGACCAACCAGCCACGTCTAGTGCTGGTCAGCAAAGAAAGGAAAAAAAAAGCCAAGCCAGAACAAGGCTTATACCCTCCTACTAACGGTCCCTCCGACTCCGGCCACCAGCGATCGCAAGACTCTGGCTTCCGGCCTCCAGAGGACTACAATTCCCAGTATGCCATTCGTGGAAAGTCTTTCCCGATGACTACCAATCCCGGCATGCTATTCGGTTCACTAATCCCTCAGAGGACAGCGTGGGATGGCCCCGTTGCACTCTGGGAATTGTAGTTTAGTAGACATAGGCTTGTAGATGGGTGGGAAACGCCCCGCCAGTTCTTGTCGGC
Source organism: Phyllotis vaccarum (assembly GCA_033318265.1). NCBI lineage: Eukaryota > Metazoa > Chordata > Mammalia > Rodentia > Cricetidae > Phyllotis > Phyllotis vaccarum. The sequence continues at coordinate 40,241,050 of JARWLC010000014.1, forward strand.
TGAGGGGGAATGATTCATAGAGTGTCAGAAGGGGCAGTTTTGCTTGTGAAAGCCCACTACGAAGCTGAACTCTTCTCCAAGACTGGTAGACCGATGACAGTAGGCAGGAGCTGGGCCTGACCCCGTCTCTGGCGGCTCGTCAGGCCTCCAGCAAGCCCTGGGCCTCGTAGGGGGAGGCCTCGAGGCGCCGGTTGCTGGGGGAGCGGTGACGTCTCGGGGTGAAAGTTGAGGGGCGGTGACGTACGGCCTGCCCGGGCGGAGGCTGGCGGGTTGGAGACTGGAGGGAGGGAGGGAAGGAAGGAAGCTGGGAAGGAGCGAGGTAGCGGGGGCGCGAGGCGTTTACCTGGAAGGCAGCGCCTGGGGCGCGCACAGCGGCCGCGGTTCCCCCGCACCTGCGGCCATGGATGAAGAGCGCGCCCTCTACATCGTTCGGGCCGGCGAGGCGGGGGCTATCGAGCGGGTCCTGAGGGATTACAGCGACAAGGTAAAGAGCTCTGGCCCCCGGCGTTCGCTGTCTCGCCCCGGGCCGCCCTCGGGGCTTGCACTTCGCATCCTCCCCACCCCCCTCATTCCGGGGATGCGCATTGCTCTCCCCCGAAAACGTTTCCGGCTTGGGCATGCGTGTTTGTGCCCCCAGCCTTTCCCACTCGTGCATCCTGCACACACGCACGCACACACACTCGCACACACACCCCTCCACTGTAGCTCCCACTCCTCCGATTTCTGGCTCAGCAGCCTGCCCTGTGGTCTTCTTCCCTAGCGTGCGAGTCACACCCCCCCGAATCTGTAAATGCGCATCTGCCCAGTGGCCCACTCCTAGATGCATAAAATGCATGCGAGGCTTTTTCACCTGTATACTGTAAAAATACATGCTTCTCTGCGTAAACAGTGCCCTTGACATGCATAAAACATACCCGTAGCAATGGCAGTTATCCATGTACCAATACCATTGTATGGTTTTCAAGGCGTTGATGTCTTCTTATATGTCATCTCCTTTGATCCTCAGAATGTTAATAGGGTAGATGGTATCGCTTTTCCCATTTTATAGATGAGGAAACCGAGGTGCAAAGAACTGAAATCCCGCCCAAGGTCATGGACATATATTGTAAGTGGGTGGAAAATCCTACTCCTAATAATACCTGTTATTTGTATCGAATTAACAGCTTTCCTATTCATTATCTCATTTAATCTTGACAGCAATCCTATGAGGTATTATCTGTGATTTGCAATGGAGACTCTAGATGGGCTAAATAAACTAGCCCAAGGTCATTCTTGGGAGTCAGGTCTTCCCATCTAGGTCTTCAAACTATCCATTCATTGTTCTTTCACTTTACAGTGAAATGGTATCTTGTTATAAATACCACTTCCTTCTCTGGAGAGTCTCTCTCCAGAACCGTTAGCTCGTCCTTTCTTTCCCTTCCAGCGGTTTCACATGTTCACCTAGCACCTTTAGTCTGTTTAGAAGACTAGGCTTATATGAGAATGATTGATGGCTCTTCTGTGAAAACACACCCTACATAGCTGATACCTTAGTCCTCATATTTTCCTTCCTGCTTATCAGCCTCCCCTCACCTCCAATTCTGTGTCCACGACTTCGCTTTCATATACTTTACAGCAGTGAACTGCCAGGATACCATTTCTGCCCTTAGTAGAAAACACCCCAGGAGAAGATAGACTTCTAAAGGACCTTCGTTTACACTTAATCTTCCCAATAACCCAGTGAGCAAATGAGGATTTTCCTTATTTCAGAAATAGTAAAATTTAGGATGGTAATATAGTCCAAAATTCACATAGCCAATGAAAAATGGAACGAGAATTGAGTCTAACTGTCCAACTCCAAGTCTAGTGCCTTTTAATTTTTTTTCCTGTACTGTTTTCTTTGGAAGCATACATGGGCTGTATTCTAGTCATGTCTTAGCCCCTTCCTTTTCTGATATGCTTCCGTGTTATATCTGCCTAATTTAGGAGAAACTTCATTTAGTGAGTAGGTGTACATACTTTATAGATTGCTTTATTTTAACTTGATTTATTATTACTTTCCTGAGAAGATATGGGGGAGCTACAAGCTGGTTTTAAAAAGGAAGTATAATAATTTGGCTTTGTGTTGAGTTAACTAATGTTTATTTAGCACTTACTATATCCAGATAACCAGCAATAATAGGAACTTTGCTTTCTACAGGGAAGGAAGGAGGAAAAACGCACACTGGGATCTTCTTAGTCCAGTAGTCACTGTTTTGTGGCTAAACCAATTAGGTCCCATGTTTATTTGCCTCTTCCAGCTTATCCCTTCCTCTCCTTGATCTTCCTGTCAGTCATAGCCACATCTTTTCTGAGCTTATTGAAAATGTTTTCAGTGTTGTCAGGATCATCATCTGTTGAGTCCTGAAGTGTTGGAGAGGATTCTGAGACACCCTTTGTGGCCAAGCCAATCCTGACGATGCTCTGATTAGCTGTAAATGGGACCAGTTAGCTCTTTTAGGAGAAAACACTTATGTTTACTATTCTAGTAGGAATAGTAGCGTAGGGCTGATTGGAGCACAAGTATAATAGATGAGCCTTCTGTTGCATTGCAGCAACTGTCCCTCAAAGGGAGAAACTATGGTGGCATGAACAGGAAGATGATCCGTGATATCAGTAGTCAGGCAAGAATAGAAATAAACTGATTTATGGTGTATGGTCTGAAACCCCAAGAAAATATATGTGTAGCGTGCCCCTTAGTTTTTTTATTTAGAAAAAAATGCATTTGAAAAATGTTTAGAGTAAGAAGTGATTGTGGGGCATTGAAGAATCCAAGCAGAAGATGAATGGATGATGCCAGATAGTTAGTTGTTTGAAAGAGGAGGAGGGCTCTTTATGTTACCTTTTTCTAATAAGATGGTTATTGCAAGTGTAGTAGAAAGAAGATGGGGTCTGGCATCAGATAAACCTTGGTTCTAATGTTGACTCTGCTGGTAATGGCTTCATGACTGTGGATGAAGTATTTTAATCCACTAAGTCCCAATTGCTTTGTCTCCAAAGGGGGAATTAAAATACCGTTCTTTTTATTTATTATATGGATTAGATTCATCGAAATAGAATACCAAGCACTGAGCACAGTGTGTCTACAAAGTCTACCTCATTAAGTTATGAGGAGTTACTAGTCTGAATCCTTCATGAGGTGGTGTGGCCAGAGTACAGGCTCTGGAGTCAGACTCCCTGGGTATTGATCCTTTTACAATATATGTGGCTAAATCCAAGTTGCCTACCTATGCTGTGCTCTTTATTCCCCTGTCAGAGAGGAGAGCAGCACTTAGAATAGGGCCTGCTGAAGAAGCTCGTGGCTGTTTGCTTTCACAAAGCACATGGCACTGAATTGAATCTTTCCCACTCTTTATGTTAACTTTTGCACCTTCCAATGGTACCATCACCATGGTATATCTCTTACTGCTTTCTGAGCAGTCAATAGTTACGTGACTCTAGAATTCACCTAATTTCAGCTGTAGTACAGAAATTTATTTCTAAGCATCCTCGCTTCATTTGCTGGCCCTTGTTACTTTAGAGAGAAAAGTCTCTATCACAGAAAGAAAAATACTTGTCTGTTTGTCAAGGTTAAGTTGCTTTAGAATAGGAAAATACTTCTTTAAATTAATTTAAATTTCATGGTGATGACACAGGCATTTAATTCTATTACCCGAGAGGCAGGGGCAGGTAGATCTCTGAGTTCAAGGCCAGCCTGGTCTACAGAGCAAATTCCAGGACTACTAGGGGTACACAGAGAAACCCAGTCTTGAACCTCCCTTCCCCCCAAAAAAGTTGCTGTTTCTCACTTCTAAATTCACCTATTACAATTTATTGTGTGCCTTTTAGGTACTATGTATTTTCCTAAGATTTCACACACACAATTCCCTTATTTTAAAAGTTATAAAGAGATGGACATGTTTTCATATTTCTTAAAATAGGAGATAGAGGTCCAGAATGACAAGATGATTGCATACAGGCTCAAGAGCACATGGTTAGGAAACTGCAGGTGTGGTCTTTAGATTCCTTACCCAGGTCACTTTTGCAGGGCTGTGTTGCCTTTCTCTTGTTGATTCTGCTTTTGAGCACAGGAAGGGTTTTGTTTTATTTTCAGGAGATGTGTATTACTTTCTTTCCAACTGTTCAGTTCTAAGCACTCTTCTTTAGTTACAGAATGAATTTTGGGATGTGTTGCTATAGTTTAGATTATCTAAGCTCTTGATCTTCCTTAGGGGTCTTTTCTGATAACAAGTTTAATAGACTGTTTATCATCATTATCTTCACTGTCTTGGGCTCCAGGTACACTGACACATTGTGATTTTGTTGTTTTGTTTTGTTTTTTCCAGACAGGGTTTCTCAGTGTAGCCTTGGCTGTCCTGGAACTCTCTCTGTAGACCAGGCTAGCCTTAAACATTCATCTGCCTCTGCCTCCTGAGTGCTAGGTCTGTTGGGGTGCTGCTAGACATTAAGCCCAGGGTCTTGCTTGTAAGAATACCAATGAGCTGAAAGAATCAAACCTGTCACTTAATAGGTGAAGAAACTGACTCTGTTAACTGTGATAAATCCAGAGATAGCATGACAAGCCATAAAGGCCACCTGAGTATGTCACTGTCCCACAACTATTTCCTGCAGGATTCCATTTTGGAAGTATGGAAAGTTTATGGTGAAAAGTTATTTAAGATGCTGTCACAAGGAGGTTTCCAAGAGTTAGTTACAGGAAAGGCAGACTGCTGGTGGCCTTGAGCTTGTCAGTTACATGCTTGAAGAACGTGCCTGATAGAAACTAATGTGGAACCAGCTCTAGAACTGCAGCCTCTGCATTTGAATGGGGATTTAAATATCCTGGACCTTGTAGGAGGATGTTTTGCTTTCCATTTTTGTGGCTGAGCTTTGACTTTGGGCTTGCCCTAAATTTTTGCATAGAGATATCCTTGTTACACATTACACTTATTTCCAAATTGTTTTACAGTCTGTTTGACTTCTAAGAAATAGCCTTTGAGTGTACCTGAACACATCAATGTGCTAACTCCAAATGCCCTAATAGGTCAGTATTTAGTCAGATACTAGAGCAGAGACCATGCAGTAACAACAGTAGAGGCCATTTAATGAATATCTACCATGTACAAAGTGCCAGCTATAACATAATATAATAAGGACATCCTTATGGATTGTAAAGTGCAGCCTGACCAGGGTTGCCCTAGTGAGCAGTAGGCCTAGAGTCACATTTGAGGTTATCTGATGTTTTCGGGGGAACCTCTCATAGGTAATAAAACCTGCAGACACAAGTCTTGTGTGCCACCGAGAAGTTCTAGCTGGCCTAGTCTTTAAATCAAACAGTGATTTTACTCATGATTTATATTCAGCTTGCTTCTGTTCTGGAAATGAAGTGTATAAAAAGCTGATGTTAGTTGGCTAACAGCTCTAGAGAAGCATATGTTCCCACCATTTGAGCTTTAGAAAGGGGAGTGAGGCAGCAAGATTGGAAAGCTCAAGGCCAGCCTGGGACACTCAGAAAACCCTGTCTCAAAAAATTAAAAGTATTTAAAAAGTGTTGGAAGGAGAGGTGGGAGGGAATGTTAGGTCTGATCTAGCTTGGGTTACTGAAACTAGCCATATATAATCCAGCATCTGCTGGGTACAGTGCTTTTGGGGGTTGGTTTTCTAAATAGCTTGATCCATTCAGAGTTTAATTTCTAGTGCCCCCCCCATGTTGGTATATTTTCTAATTAAATTAAGCTTTATACTGGCTAAGCAGGGCCTTTGAAAACTTTAATTTTTAAAAATGAGGTTTTTATTATTTAAAATTATTATTATTATTATTATTATTATTATTATTATTATTATTATTATTTGGTCATGCTTGTGTGAAAAAGCAACAGAAAAATAAAAAAATTAAGCCTAGGTACTATTCTACATTCTCACCTAAAAAAAAAAATCCTATGTAGAAAATACTTAGAAGACATTTTGTAACTTAGGGGTTCTTTCCCTGTTCTTTCCTTACAAATGCCAAAAAAAAAAAAAAAAAAAAAAAAAAAAACCAAAACACAATTAAGTTTTAACAACTACACACATTTATTCCAAATAATTTACAGAATTAATATTTTATGTAGAATGGCAAAAACTAAGCCTTCTTGATTTCTAAATATAGTTGTCTTCATTTGTAAGGAGCCTTTTCTGAACTTGCTACCTCCTTATCTTTAATATTAGGTTTCAGTGAACCCTGGCTCTGTAAATTCCTAAGTATAGGCTCAGACTCATGACCTGCCCTTCTTTCCTTTCCCCTTTTTCCTCCCCCATTCATTTATTCTATCCTTTATTAAGATTGTTTTGTTATAAAATAATCCCAATTAGTCACCTTTCTTTTGGTTGCTATACAGTATTTTATCAGATGTATATGATATTCTCAGTAAAATATTTTGGGCATACACATTGTTTAGTGTTGTATGTTGAGCTGTTGTGAATGTGCTTACACAGATAATCTTTCTCTCACTCTACATGACTTCATTAAAGTAAACTCATAGGAGTAGGAATTCTGGGTCAAATGGGGTAAATATTTTTATGGCTTCTAGTATGTGTTGCCAAGTCACTTTCCCTTCAAAGGTTTGTGCCAAATGGCACTGCCTTATACTGGCTTGTGATGCCTGCCGCCTTCAGTCTTGCTTTCCTGGAGCTGGCCAATGCACTGCTGCCCAAAATACCCTTCCAGAATGTTCATATTCCGCCCTAGACATCTCCAGGTCATCTGAGATGTAAAGTTGACAGTTGAGATGTAAAGCTTTACATCCTGCCCTTCTCTCTCACTCACCTCTTTCAGTTGGTTTGTTCCATGCTTGAGTAGCCTCTTTGAGGTTTCCTTAAATGACGTTTTATCTTTTAACCTTGTGTCTTCCCTTTAACCATTTCTTACACTCAAACTGCCACCTTCCCAACATTTCTGTAGCTCACTTTGTTTCAAAATCTGTTTCTATAAAGCTACAAAACAGAACTACCAAAATGATGCTGTCTTTCATACTTAGAGGAACTTAATTTGTGGTGAGGCCTGTTAGTCAGTGAGATACATAAACATAGTGAAGAACTCAGAGCAGTGTCATGCTGTTTGCCTTAGGAGAGTGGAGGTGGGTTCAGGAGAGCATTTGGCTAACTGTGCTCTTGGTCTCGTGACCACCACTCCTTATGCAGGCAAGCTGGTTATTCTATCTATTCTTTTCTGCTTCTGCTACAAAGTGAGACGTGCGTTTGGCCAGTCATTTCAGGGGACTCTCTCTTCCCTTCCAGGTAATTTTTGTTAATATCATTGGTGGTGGCAGCAACAACATCATCTTAATACACACTGTTTACTATTTACCATGCAGTGAGACGATGTGCCATAGTTATCAAAATCCTCACAATTACCATCTTAGCTAAGGTATTATTTTCACAAGAGGAGCTCAGGTACAGTGTGCTTGCTTGAAGTCACAACTAGAAAGTGAGAGTGAGGGATCCTCTTTTTCCAAGTATTGTCTTTCTCTGCAGCTCTCTCTCTCTCTCTCTTCCTTTCTTTTCTTTCCAGATAGGGTTTCTCTGTGTTTGCCTAACTGGCTGTGGAACTCACTTTGTAGACCAGGATGGCCTCAAGCTCAGAGATCCACCTGTCTCTGCCTCCCAAGTGCTGGGATTAAAGATGTGCACCACCACCCTGACCTCTGATGATTTCTTATGGAATACAAAAAGAAAAACCCAGCACACTTATGGGCATTCCACTCTCTGTCCAATCTGGGTTTCCATTCTCATCTTCTGTGTGCCATCCCCTAATGTGCCCCCTTTTTCTCTCAGAGCTGCTGCCTTCATGAATATGTGGCCCACACATCTATCTACAGCAAGCATCTGTTATCCCTCAGAGTCCAGCACAGTTACAATCCCTTGTGTTAGGCATTTATCTCACCTCCTCTTGGATAGTTACTGTCTCAGTTCTCTTTTCTCCCTTTGTATTTCTGCCGTAATCTTTTCATGTGGCTTTACGTTTTTTAATATTATTATATTAAATACATCTGTCTTACTTTAAGAATAGAGATGAAAAAATCAGTTTTTTTATAAGAAAATTGGTTTGTGTTTTGTTTAAAAAACTTGAAAATGTATGTATCAAATGACACTGTTTCCTTTTTCCCCTCCTCAGCATAGGGCTACTTTCAAATTTGAATCAACAGATGAAGATAAGAGAAAGGTAAGGTTTGTTGTGTGTGTTACTCTTGGATGGTTTAAACAGTAGACTTGTTTTCATCTGATGGCTGTTGATGAGGTTTTGGTTTCACTTGAGTTTTTTGGGAATCCTGAGAAGAAAGAGGTAGCAGGTCTAGGATGGGTTATCCTCCTCTTCATCTCCACAGGATCCCTGGGCTTAAGTAGGGGAAAGGTTCAGATAGGACTATCACTAGATTTCCTTACTAAAAGGTTGCTTTCTTTTTGTGGCAGAATTCAAGGTTGTACAAGATGTCAGGCTAATATGAAGTTTGGCTGTGATGGGATAAGTTTGAGGAGCAGCTTTTCCTGCTGCTGCCCCTCAACCATGTGTCCTTCTCAGAACGATAGCTACTTACATGGTTACAGCTGTCTAGGTCACCACCTCCACAGTCATAGAGGAGAGTGGAATCAGGAGGCTCACATAAAGGAGTTCCTACAGGAGAGGGTGCCTCAGATGGATGCTCACCTTACTTGGTGGGTTAAAGCATGATGCTAATTGAGAGTAAACCAGTTCTGCCTTTTGAGTTCCATACTACTATCCTCACATAAGACTATGGCTGAGACAATATGAAGGAGTCGCTTAGATGCTTACATGTGCCCATTTACCTGTCTCTACATTCAGTATTTCTACATCCAATGCCTACTTCTCTACTTCCTAAGATTTATTCTCCTAATTCAAACCTTCATCTGGATCACTATGTCATTAGGTTTGTTGTTGTTGTTGGTTTTGGTGAGAGGTTTTTTTTTGGGGGGGGGGGTGTTGTGTTTAACACAAGGTTTCTCAGTGTAGCTCTGGCGGGCCTGGAACTCACTCTGTAGGCCAGACTGGCCTTGAACTCAGAGCTCCACCTGCCTCTGCCTCAAGTGCTGGCATTAAAGGTGTGAGCCACCACTGCCTGGCACTGCGTGAGTTCTTAAGCAGTCCTTTTCACTTTTTTGATGACATGGTTCTAATTGTTCGTTCATAAATCTAAGACAGCAGTCTGGCCATGTCATCTTAGGCTTAAAATCTTTCAGCAACTTGACTTCCTATGCTGACAGAATGACGTAGTAGAAATCAGTGATCTGATCTCTGCCTACTTTTGAAGCATGTTTTTTTTCTTTTTCCCTTATGTTTTATGTTCTAATATATTAAATGTTTCTACTTACAAATACAGACACAATCTATTTCTTCCCTTCTGAGTTTCTAGTTTTCCTCTTCTCCTTCTTATCCATTAACTTCTCTGTGATAGACCCTGAGGACTCATTCCTTCATGTCACATCTGCAGTTCTGAAGTTTACTAAGTGTGTGCCATGGAGTGCAGAGGACTTGTTTTTGGATTTGCAAACTGTAAATATGACACATGATACCTTTTGCAATAAATATTTATTTATTTATGTACAACCTTTTGCAGTAGAGATTTATTGAATGAATATATTTTCTGGGTAGCTTTAAAAATTGGCTTTCTTGGGGCTGGAGAGATGGCTCAGCACTTGGGGCTGCTCTTTCAGAGGTCCTGAGTTCAATTCTCAGCAACCACATGGTGGCTCACAACCTTCTATAGTGAGATTTGATGCCCTCTTCAGGCATAAAGGCATACATGTAGATAGAGTACTCATATACATAAATACTTTTTTAAAAAATTGACCTTTTTAGGAACAGTCAGAAGCTAGGGAGTAGGCACCAAGCATGTGTATATCCGTAGATAATCTTCAGGAAATAAGTCTTTTTACAGAACCACGTAGTGTCTGTGGAAGAGAAACTGGTAGTTAGCTGTTGCTTTTGCCCTTTGATCGAAATACATCACTTTTGGAGATTTGTTTTATGTTTAGATGGAACTCAAGCAGACAAATTTTTTTCATTAAAACATACATAAACAGCAAAAGATTAGAAACAGTAAGGGATATTGGGAAGAAACAATGGCACATTGCCAGAATACTATGAAGTAGTAAAAAAGAGAAAAAAATAAATTCTGTGCTATTGAAAAAGAACCAAGTAGGTTATTTAAACAGAGCATATTGAAAGATAGAAATTCAAATAAGAAAAGTAGCTACTATAGATGATTGGAAGAACCCACCTACGTTTGTAGCATTAATACAATATTGGAGTCAAACTTCAGAATTCTTGATAGTTCTTATACTCATCGTAATAAGTACATCAAGAGCAGGAGCGATCATATGTCAATAAAGTGTTTGCCTTAAAATCAGGACTCAAGTTCAGTTAATAAATCCAACTAAAAATGCCAGGAACAGTGACACATTTGTAATCCCCACACTAGAAAGAGAGCAACTAAAGGGTTCCTAGAATACACACACATATATACATGTATAGATACATGTGCATAAAAATCTAAATACAGATGCTTTGTCCCATGTAAATATTGAGAAGAGAATTTTTCTTTATTATACATGTTGTATTCTGATATAGTAGAAAAATCTGACATTTTTTTAACCATTCTCCTCACATGCTGTCTACATGAGTTTGATTCTAGGAGCATTCCTCTGACCCACACACCACCTCCTAGATACTCAAATTCCTCATCTTTTTAGTTTTTGCATATAAGTACACATCTTTCCATATAATCACTAGTTGCCTATTCTGGTGTGAGTGCTTTGTAAAGTTATAGTGTGTTGTAATAATGAGAAGTCCCTATACACTCACTGCAGAGACAGTCGTTTTCCTAATAGTTTTGATCCAGAAGTTGTTTGGCTCTGTTGGTGTGGAGATTGCCCTCTGCTACGCTTAGATCTCTGGAGAGTAACTTCTGCACTAGTGTTTATTGCAATTTGTATGTAGGTTTCTCCTTCCTGGGTAGGGCTGTTATAAACAAGTGTCATCAGGGACCTGTCTTTGTAATCTTCATTAATGGAAAACATTGGCAAACAAATCTATCTCAGTCTCCAATGGTTAAGGGCACTAGTGACTCTGATGTTTATGGTGCCTTTCAAACACTGACCAGGAAACTAGGAAGGCTATGGCGCTAACAGTATTACAACTTCTCTGTGGAAACAGAAGTAGGCACTTCTTCACAGTGAGCACATTGTGAAAACATAAGGAGTCCAATTACTGTATAGCTTCTTTTGCTATCCTATACTATCCTAAACATGCTTCTGGAGTAGTGGTTCTCAACCTGTGGGCCTTAATCCTTTTGGGGGTCAAATATCAGATATCCTGCATATCACATGTTTACACTATGATTTATAACAGTAGCAAAATTTTAGTAATAAAGTAGCATTGAAATAGTTTGATGTTGGAGGGGGGGTTCACCACAGCATGAGAACTGTGTTAAAGGGCAAAGAACCACTGTTTAGACCCCTTCTGTCAGTAGCTACTTGGTAACAAAAATTCAAGATCTCCTCTCCTTTCACACAGTACTTTCATACCAACATCAACTAAAAATTCACTCATAGTAATATCTTTTTTATATTAAAAAAAAATTGTGACAGCCTAGAACAGTGTTAAGGGCAGTGCCTTTCAAACAAACAACAACCAACTTTATTATATTGACTTTCTGCATATGGTGACAAATGAATGATCTTTAGATCTGGTTCCTGACACGCCGTCATGGTTTTCAACTTCACAAAGATTTGTTTCTCCCACTAGTGCTATTAAGTATGGTGAGACTGTTCCAGTGAAGTTTATGCTCACAGAATCTGGGGAAGCCTAGTTTCGATCTCTATTACGTGTAGTTCTTCAGTGCTCACTGCTCTCTTGCTCTGTCTTGAGAATCCATTACCTTTTGAAGTATATTTTGGAATACTTGCAATTATGATCTTATATCTTGTTTAATCTCTTTTTCATCACTGTTGAAATATCATTTAAGCATCAGGCGTAAGTTGGGAGCTAGCAAAGGGACTCAGCAAATGGAAATGTGTATATTTTTTTTAAGGAATAAAGTGAGATCAGGTGCATGTGAATCATTGTATATAGAAGCACCTGCACTTGCTTTACATCTTTACCTGAAGTGATGGGCTGTGATAACCTGTCAGTGCATAAGTAAATGTATTGTACAAATATGTGAAATGGGGAAAGCAAATGATGGGTAATCTAGAAACTTACATTGAGACAGCAAAATTACTTTGCTTTTTTTTTTTTTTTTTTAATAACTCAAAACGTCCCACAAAAGAAGGTAAAGAGTATTGCAATAAAAGTTGAAAAGATGTGTCACAAAATGAATAGAGCTGGATCACAGACAGCTCGGGGACACAATTTGTGAGTTCAAGGCCAGCCTAGTCTACATAGTGAGTTTCCAGGACAGCCAGGGCTACCCAGGAAAAACCCTGCTTCCAAAAACAAACAAACAAAAACAGAACACCCCCCAACACCCTTTCCAAAACCAGAACAGCAACAACAAAAAAAGTGGGGGAGAAGAACTTGAAGGTTGAGCATAAGTCAGAGCTCCTGTGGTTCGAGCATGTTGTATGGTCTTGTGTTTTATATTCTCTTAGTTACACATCAGAACTGCAAACATAACTTACAATGTTTTTTATCAGGAAGCAAGATACATATATTTAAAGAGCAGCCACAGCTGTAATTTTGATAAAAACTACACCAGAAAGTGCAACCAAGAAACCCACTAAGTGTTGTTACTTAAATATCACCGCTATGGAGGAGGCTTCTCTTACTTTTGTAACTTTTGGATTATAATAGATTGTACTGATTTAAGAACGTAATAACACAGTATAATACAAAATAGTATTTTACAACAGTATAGTATGATGGGGGCATAAAGCAATGCTTTTTTTTTTTTTTTTTTTTTTTTTTTTTTTTTTTTGGTTTTTGGTTTTTGAAGACAGGGTTTCTCTGTGTAGTCCTTACTATCCTGGAACTGTCTCCGTAGAGCAGACTGACTTCGAACTCACAGAGACCACCTGCTCTGCTTCCTGAGTGCTGGGATTAAAATTGTGCACCACCACAACTGGCTTCTTTTTTCTTAATTGGATATTTCTAAAATTGAATTTTTTTGATTACCTTGTTAAATTAGAGTAGTATTACTTACAAAGCCAGTTTATATAGTTAAATGAGACTACAAAAGTCCATTTTGTTATTTCAGATATTTTTGTTTTTATGTTTTTCCTTAGACTAGGATCTACCCAACATATTAAAGCACCTGTAACCCACACACTTCTCACTAATTCTGTGCGCCAGGGCCTGTGGTGGGCTTAGGTTCCTGAGTTGATGTTGGCCTGTGGGGTTTGGTGTTTCCTCTGTCGTATAGATGTTGGCATCACCATGAGCTCTAGAAAACAAATGGCACATGTCTGTATTACCTTCTTCCGAGGGAAATGTGCCAAGACAAAATTGTTACTCCTCAACTTTGAATCCACTTTTAGGAATAGCTCGAGGCATGGGTGCTTGCTCTAAAAGTCTTTGTCAAACTTAAAAGAAAAAGCTTATGGCTGGTAAATCTGAATCAAAATTTACTTGATGACTTTACCTAAGGGAACACATAGGAATGTATATAGTGCTCACTCTGAAACTAGTCTCTTCAAAGATAATTTTCAGGCTGGAGACAGTTCAGTTGTAGAATGCTTTTTAGCATAGTCAAGGCTCTCAGAGCCTTCCTTCTTTTGCCCCTTCCTCCTTTTTTCCCTCCTTCCTGTTTTTCTCATGGTTCAGATGTAGAATGCTTTCTAGCATATCCAAGGTTTTGAGTGCCCCCCCCCCACACTTGGTAGCTTTAAGTATTTTTTTTTAATCCCATTAAAACATGCACACAATAACAAATTCACACCTCAAGTTTTTGTTTTTAACTCCTGCCTACCAGGAATCTATTGCAGGTCTTGACTGACAGGCAGAATGAACACTTAGTAGTAGTTAAAACCAGATTTGAGTTTTATTTCAAACTGTACCTTTTACCATAGATGTTTTGCCAAAGAATTGAAGGGATAAATTTAGGGGAAAAGGACAGAAAAGCTCTTCTGATTTAGGGTCTTTATGTGATCTTAAAAGCAAATATTGTGTGTGTGTGCAAGTGCATACCCATGTGGTGCATGCCCATGTGCCTATGAGTGTACATGAGACTGGACATGACATTGAATGTGGAGATCAGAGACTTGAGATGTGGGCTCGCTCTCTCTAGCCCCATTCCTGGAGTGGTGGCCGCACTCCCAACCTTGTTAGGAAACAAGGTCTTTGACTTCTGTTGTGTGGTGCCAGCTTTGGTGCTTCTCCTGTACCCACCTTCCTTGCTGCGGAGTAGTAGGGCTCACCAATGAACACATCTCAGCACATCAGTTTCTTTAGTGCCAGCCTGGAGCTCAGATCATCAGGCTTACCAGCAGGTGCCGTCTCCCTGGCCCACTCTATGTGATCTTTATGTCTCTTTTTGGTAATTCTGGCTGGGTGATTAGAACAGTGTCTTTAATCTATGTTACAGAGTTTGAAATATATTTTCTTATCTAAACACTCCAATGACTTCATCTTTCAGCCATGATAGTCTATGAAGCTCTATAAACCCCCACCCTAGTGAAACCTATGAAAATTAATTTTTAAAATAAGCACAAGGTTTTTTTTTTTGTTGCTGTTGTTGGTTTTTTTTTTTGTTTGTTTGTTTGTTTGTTTGTTTGTTTGTTTTTTAACTAATCCCAAAAGCATATAATGAAGAAAACATATGGAAAAAATTCTGGAACTCAGTAAGAAAAGTAAATTGGTGATACATGTGCTGAGCTCTCCAGTAAACAAACAGGTGTGGTAAAGGATACTCGAGTGCTAGTTGGAGGGCTGTCTTCTAGGAGGAAACAATTTACATTTCTCATTTTATTTTTCTCTTGCTGCCTTCAAGATTTTCTTCTTTTTATCTTTTAGTTTTCTCCTTCCACCATTGGCTCTGGGATCTGATTCAAGATGACAGGCTTATTTTCCAGTGGCTTTTACCAGCGAAACTATCAAATGCTCCCCTCTAGTGATTTTTAAAAGCACCTGCATTTAACAGTGTATCTGTAATGTGATTGTGAGCAAATAACATCTATACAGTGTTTTTGACAAATTATCACAAAAGTGAATATAGCAAAGTTATATTGTACTAAAGTAACTCCAGATGGTAACTGGAATCCACAAGAATAAATTAAAAGAAGCAGAAGTGAAGTAAACAAGGCCAATGAAATAAATATCTTACCAGGAAGTGTTGGCACATGCCATTAATCCCAGCACTTGGAAGGCAGAGGGAAGCAGAGCTCTGAGTTCGAGGCCAACCTGGTCTACATATTGAGTTCCAGGACAACCAGGGCTACACAGAAAAACCCTGTCTTAAAAGATGATAGAAATTATTATTATTTTATTATTTTAATTATTGTTGTATTTGTGACATTTGCAGATATAATGTATAGAACAGTATTTCAAAAGAAAAAGGAAGATTACTATATAGGAGTGATATTCCTATACTTCACAAAAAATGGATACTAATCTGGAGCAGATCCTCAATGTGCATATAGTAAGCCTTAAAGCAGAAGTTTTCAACCTTCCTAAGCTGTGACCCTTAAATACAGCTCTTCATGTTGTGGTGACCTCAACTATAAAATTATTTTTATTGCTACCTCGTAACTGCTACTTTGCTACTGTTATGAATTGTAATGTAAATATCTGTGTTTCTGATGGTCTTAGGTGACCCCATGGAATGATCCCTCAACCCCAATAGGGGTCATGACCCATAGACTGAGAATCTTTCCCTTAAAGTAGCACCTAAGTGCATAGCTCAGAGTTAGATGTTAAAGACTGTAAGACTGCACTGGGAGTGGTTAAAGAATTAGAAGACTCACTGCTAGAATATCAGTATTTTTCCCACAGATCAAGCAATTCAGTGTAATCACTTCTTATTAGAAGTTGACAGGCCAGTTCTGAAATTAAAACAGGCACAGAATAGCTAAAAGAATCCTGGAAGAGAGACATGAAAATGGACCTGGGCGCGGCAGGTGTGTGTGTAATCCTGGTATGTGGGAGGGAGGTAGAGGCAGGAAGATAAGGGGCCCAGGACCAGCCTTAGCTACTTGGAAAGTGTGAGTGCATCGTGGACTGTTTGTCTCAAAGGTGAGTGCGGGCACACTCACCAGTTTCAAAATGGGCAGAACTGTGGTGGCCAAACTGGGGACTCGTGTGAAAATGACCATGGCTGTTAACAAAGGAAGCAGTTCCTAGGAACCGTGTGTAAATGGTGTGGTCAGTCCTTACTTTTTACTCCACTTCTCATTCAAAAATGAAAGAGGAACAGCACTTGCTGTTCTTCCTGAGGACCAAGGTTCAATTCCCGACACCCACAGAACAGCTCACAACTATCGGAAACTAGTTCCAGGGGACACCCTTACATAGGCATAAATGCAGGCAAAACACAAGTGCATACAAAGTAAAAGTAAATTTTTTTTTTTTTAATGAAGATGAATCAAAGATCTGAATCTAAGAGGTAAAGACTTAATTAAAACTTAGTGGGGAAACCAGAAATCTCCATCTGATGCTCTAAAAACAAAGAAAGGAATGCAAATTGGACATGATTTAAGTTAAAAACACTTAAAAGACACTACCAGGCAGAAAACAGGAGGTAATCTGAAAATTAGAGGAAATGTTTGAAAACCATATATATGGTAAAAAGTCCACCTAAAATATAGAAGGGGTTATTTATAAATTTTTGCAGTTGTATTTAACTTTTGATGTGTATGAGTGTTTTGTCTGCACATGTGTTTGCCTGGTGCCTGTGGAGCTCAGAAGAGGGCGTTGGATCCTCTGCACTAGTTATGGATAGTTATATATAGGTGCTAGGAACGGAACCGGGATCCTCTGCAAGAACAATGGATACTCTTAACTGCTGAAGCATTTCTCTAACTCTAGAAACCTTAATCATAAAACAACCAAATTTAAAATAAACCAAGGACTGGAGAGCTAGGTTTCCAAAATAAGAAAAATTGACAACACTAGTTTTTAGGTAAAGAAAAATCAAAACCACCATAAAAAACCAGCTCACCACTACTGAGCTAGAACAAGAGATAATAACAAATACCAGCAAGATTGCTGAAATATCCAGGCTTTCACACACTGCTTGTTTGAAATGGTACACAGTCTGGAAAATAACCTGGCAGTTATTCACAAAGTTAAACTAGTAACATCTAAGATACCAGTTGCAGCTCTGGGTATCTAGAGTGGCTGGCATGAATGTGTTACAAAGAGAGATGTGGTCATAGTCCGTGTAAAACTGCACACAGAGGTTTTCTTCACAATAATCAAAAAGTAGAAACTACCCAGATGTCTATCAGTGTGTAAATGACGAATATTACATATCCTATAACAGACTATTATTCAGTTAAAAAAGCAAATAAGGTAACTGGTGCATGCTAATGGTGAATGGTCCTTGAAAGTGTGCTAAGTGAAGGAAGCCAGACAGATGTGTCATTTCTGTTTAGTATGAAACGTCTTGGATAACAGGTCCTTAGTGACAGAAAGTAGATTTGTGGTTGCCTGGGACCTAGGAATAGGGAAAGACAGGAGCCACAATTGACTGCTAATGGATAGTGGTCTCTTTTGAGAGTGATGAAAATATTCTAAAATTAGATAGAGATGATGGCTGCACAAGTGTGAATATGTACTCTAAAAACAAATAAGCTGTATATACTTTAACAACTTGGTCTTATGTGAATTATATCTCAATAAAATAATGTAACAGAAGTATTAGTAGATAAAGTATATGCCTGTCCTCTTATAAGTGCTATGTCTGCATGCACATTTAATCCTCACAACAACCTTTAAGTCCATAGTATGGTTTTTCTTGTTTTACAGGAGAGGAAACAAATGGATACAGAGAAAATGCTGTCTGAACTAATGAAATGGTGGGCCAGGATTCAGTCCTCAACAGTCTGGTTCTATAGCCCTGTTATAGCATGTCAGGCTGGACTGACCCACTGTGTGGTTTATAAACCTACTGTGTGACTTAGATGTCCAGAATTCAAAGTTTGATATAGGGCACAGACAGACTTTGACACTGATCTTATCACTAGCATTGAAGGATATTAGAGAGCATGCTCCCACAAGGGGCTGGGTGGAACTAGAGGATTCACCTCTAGAATTTCAGTGTGTTGAAGATTTTTTTCAGATGCGCCAGAACTTTGTTGTAGCTAAAAGTGTAAGGTTCTCTTTCAGTACTTTGTACATTTCTCAGAAATTTTGCTCATATATCAAGGAAAGTGGAATATTTATATGTCTATAATTGATACAACTCAGGGATTAAATATAGGATTACCAGTGTAATCCTAAATGTTCCAAGTATGGTTGAAATATTTTTTACCTAAGGTTACAACTTGTATGGGAGAGCTGGATCCAGAGCAAGTCTTCAGTTCTCTTTGTGCTTTTAATGATAACCACTGTTCAGCTCGTGCTCAGAAAACTCGCATTGTAGTCAGGGGCCCTCTGACGTATCCTGCACCAGAGACATCACATTCTGAATACTTTTTCTAATGTCAGTTTCCCAGCAGCCACTCTGCAAATGGATAACACCACAGAGAAAACTTTTACCAAGGTCGGCCCTAGTTGATTCTCGTAGTTTCTCCATGTTCCTCTAGTTCTGTTCATGTTTTACCATCCTCAGTTACCTCCGTCCTGCTACTCAGAAGCCTTTTCTCCTTCCCTCATAACACACCTACCAAGACCCTTTCTCGGACTAGAGTCCTTAGATTATTTACTCCTATTTTAAAAATGAACACATAGCTGAAGTTGTTGTATATTGAAAGATACTTGGCACTAACTCACATTTTACATATGTTAAAGCTCTGTAAAAATTTCAGTCATGTTCTATTATTGCTTTTAAAGACTAAAATTTTGCATCTGCACTGGAGTAAAGGACTTTTGGGGAAGTAAAGACACTTAAATAGGAGAAGTGTAGCAGACTAGCTTTATGTTTGAAGAGAAAACATTTTTATATGCACTTTTCTGCCCCCAGTCAAGAAAGGGCCAGCTGAGTTTCTGTTTACACCTAAGCTGTCTTTCTCATCTGTTAATAAGCGTTTGACGGTACAGTATGTCATTCTCAGGATTGCTAATTAGCAAAGAAGCTTAAGCCAAACCCGTTTAATGATTGTTACTAGAGCTCTTTTCAGTCTTTCCTACAGATACAGAACCCAGTCAGTGGGTTGTGTTCTACTGAGAAACAAAGTGAGGGTAGAATTTAAGAGTGAAATAAAACTTCGTTGACAGAGACTGAATCTGTTAAATAAAACGAGAATTTGTCTTTCATAATATGAATTAGGAAAACCCCTCAAATGTACAAATATAATATTGATGTAAATAAACACGGGCTAAAATGAGTGAATATTCATTTAGAAAATCTGTTTAACTTGGCTTTTTTAATATAAAAAATATTCAAGTTTGATCCTCAGAATCCTTTTCTATGACCTTTATTAAAAACATATTTTACTATTCTAGCAGTAATTCATTAACTGTTTAGTATTTTTTTAAATACAATTTTTGAATAGCTCTCTTACAGAATGGCCAGCCAATTACTAAGTTATTTCCTACTCCTGATATAGTAACTTCTGTCTGTTCGTCCCTCTTTCTTTCCTTCCTCCCTCCATTTTCCCTCCCATCACTTCTGCTCCTTCTTTTTTCTTGAGTTTGTTCACTTGCTGTATACAGAGGGCAAAAGTTTAGAACTATCAGATTCAGGTGGCTGACCTTCAGTTCCAGTGAAGAACTAAAATTAGATCCCTGTGGCTTATATATCCACTGATGTCTGGTGGAGAGTGTGGGCATAACCTTGAGTGGCCAGAAAGACATCATCCAAGGGAGTTTGCTTCAGTTATAAAAATTTCTTGGACATCTCCCATTTCAAAAAAGTTAAAAATTCCTGATTTTTTTAAAATTGTAATTTGTAATGCATCCCACATCCTAGTATATTAGTATCTTCCTGGTCCAGCGGATACACTAGAGTCCAGATGAAGTAGCACTGTAGTCAGGATGGGGAAAATAGCAAGGGGAAAGTCCCTGCTCATTGAAGAGAAAGTGGCAGATTGTAAATAGAGCTTATTTTAGTACAAGTACAAGAGAAGAGCAAAAATGATTTTTTTTTAAAGGGTGAAAATTGTAGGATTGTGTTTAAGGACTCAGGTCTGTTTGAGGAGGGTGAAAATTATAGTCACCATTTCCCCTCACTGGCCTAATTTAATACAGAGTGCTGTTTAACATTATTTCTTGTGTATGACAAGTAACACATACATGTCCTCTCCTTTAATTCTCCCAACAACCTACAAATAGTTTCTCCTGACAGATGAAGAAGCTAAAGGAGCTTCACCATATTATCTGAAGTCATGAAGCCAGAAATAGAACCCAGAGCTTTAGCAACCTGTCAAATATTGGGAACATAATATTCTGTAGCTGACGGTGCTTGAATAGTAGCATGCTTTGTATGTGTATTTGCAGATATGCAGACATACCTAGAGAAGAGCAGAAGTTCGTCACAGAGCCTGCCTCCTTCCAGGTTGATAAGAGACATAAGTCTCCACAGATACAGTTCACAGTCACCAGGGTTCAGTTCTGCAGAGATATAAGTTCTCTGGTCTTAAAGCTAGAAGAGATTATTCCTGCTTTGGGATGGTGAAAAGGGCATTATTTTGAAGATAGGAATAATTTAGCAGGGAGCAGTTGAGAAGACACTGACTATGGGAAGTAAAATGAGAAGTCAGAGAGGTTCATATGGGTATCACAAGTTCCTGTGTCAGCACCACAGATATTGTGACATTAGTAGTTGAGTATAAGTTTATAAAGGTCAGTTATAGGGATTCTGAGCTCTTTCTAGATATTTAGCTTGCGTGCATTTTACTTGACATGACCACTATGGGACCGTGACAGAAAAGTCTGCCATCAACCCTGATACCTTTCTGCTGCCAACTTTAGGAAAAAGTCCCTTCCTCAGAGTGAACAGTTCCAGCCAAGTTACTCAGTTGGACACCAGGGAGCTTCTGTGGCTTTACTTTCTCCTTCACTCTTTTCAAATTGTCTGTCTGTACTTTGGTGAAATTTCTCTGTCACTGGACTTTGCTCAGTTTCACTGTCTTCATTCAGACTCTGTCATTTCTCATGGGCTCCTGCACAACCCTGCTCTCTGTGTTTCTGGTCCTGCCTCCTTTTCTTTCTTTTTTCTTTTCTTCATAACCCATTTTCTACATTATGCAGATTGCTGTTCCCAAGGAACAAGTCTAGCCATTCTCCTGCTTAGCCCCCTATGGTAAGTTCCTCATTTCCCTTTGGAGGGAGTCCAGACTCCATCCCTCTCGTCATACAGCCTAGTCTGTCTCCTCTTTATAGAAGAAATGAAAGGAAGACAGCTTCTTTCTGCCAGATGGTTCCTCTGCGTACCTCCACATTTCTCTTCCCTGTGTCCACTTCCCCAATTCCAGGTATACTGTAGAAATGTCTTTATCAAGACACTAGCATTGCCAGACCCTTAAGCTATTTCATCTTCTGTCTGCATTTGAAACAGCTGAGCCAGATCATCCATAAAATGCTTTCTTCTGTCTCCCAGAACACCCACACTTGTAAGTTTCCCCTTAAAGAGCAGTCCTGGTGTTGGTATTTTCCAGGGCTCTTGTCCCCTTTCTTTCTCTGTTTTTCTCTATGCAGTCTAATCCAGTCATAAATGAAATGTTCCTACTCATACAGAAAATGCAGCTTCTGTGGCTGCTTCCGGCTCCCCTTCCTATTGGGCATTCCTAGAAGCATTTCAGACATTTCAGAGTTCTTTAGGTCTGGCTTTTCCCTAGTCATCTCTGTTTCTGTAAGTGCATTGAGGAAGCCAGAAATTGTCTCACACACAGCAGTCCCTGCTCCCACTGCTCCTGAAGTGGCCTTTGCTCTTCACTCTCTTCTCCGTAGATAGCCAGGTTGATTTGGCTTTGTTTTTAAATTTTAGCTGTGTTAGCTTTTCTTTGCATAAACTCTTTAATGACTTTTCTTAGCAGCAGAGCATAAACTCCACATGGCCAGTTATTGCTTACCTCACATTTTATCTCACCACAGTCCTGCTCCCTAGTCTCATCATGTGGGCTTTCAATACCACAGACATACCTGGCTCTGCATGTACTGCTATTCTCTGCTCCACGCTGTTAGCGATTCCTCACATACAGAACTCGCCAAAGCATTGTACCTCCTTCTGTTACAGTGCCTCGTAGTACTTTAGCCGCTTACTTTTATTTTCTGCTTTCTCCATTATCCTATGATCTTCTTAGCATCAAAATTATACTTTTGTCCACTCACCACCACCACAGAGTATCTTGAAAATCCCACATACTCAAAATATGTGCTAGGTGACTGATCAGTATTTCTTAATGAAGGGAGCTGATTGTGTTCTTTGGGAGACTTTTGACAGTTTCTGTAGAGATTTTTTGTTGTGATGACTTGGTGACAGTGCTGATATATTATTAACATCTTATAGAAACTAAAAATTTCTATAAGTGTTCTAAAACACAAAACAACCTTCCAAACAGAATTTTTCAAGAAGCACTTACCACATTAACATAGCTTATCTTCCCTTGTGCCTCTTCACTGGACTCTAAGTCCCTCTCCTCATCACCTGGGATTATAAAATAGACACTTAGGGAATTTTTGATGGTGGCCAAAGAGAGGAACAAATGAATGTACAAACTAGCCATGGAAAAAGCAGGCCTGTTTTTTGATATTAAATAGAAAAGTAGCTGTTAGACTTTGCAGTAGACTATAATAACATCTGTCACGTACAAATTACCGGCATAGAAGATTGTGGAAAGGGCATGCATAAGATCTGTGTTTCAAACCTGCATTCTGTTTCGGTGGTAACTAAATTGTAACAAAAGAATCAACACTTCTAAAATACAAAGAACAGGATAGAAGTGGTTTAAGGAATTAAGGTGGTATGTTTTACCTTTCCAGGTAACAGTTCTGAAGTGACTCTATAAGCATGCTAATTGCTCTGCTCCAGGGATTGATTGCTGGGAGGGGCCTATACTGGCAGCCACTTCTAGGTTGTGCTAGACAGTAACAAGTAAGTGAAAAAGCCAAAGCCATTGTCTTAGAACATAATGACCCTGCATTGGCAGGAGCTCCTGTGGCTTTGTCTCTGAATAGCTGGCAGAAGTGGTAGAGCCCAGCAGCCATGGGTTATTGCTTCTGTTACTACCTAAGACAGGGCAGATGGATTCTTTGATGGGTAGCTCTCCATTTCTACCTCAGAGCCTAATGATGAAACTGGATCAGAATACTTAGGAAGCTTTACTGTTCTATCCTCTGGATTCCAGTTAGTTTTAGTTCCTTGTTATATTAAGCAAAGACAACTTAACAAAAGACAAGATATTTATCTATGACAGTGCCTCACAGATGATTTGTGATAAGGACTGAGTGCTTTATTGTGTTTATTTTCTCCTAAATGCTAGAGCATTGTACTTTTGTGGAATACAATCAAACTTAACCACTAAAAGAAATAACCAGATTCTTAGTTGTCCCAGCAACATTAACCTACTGTGAGGATTGCATTTTATTTCATGGGAGAGCTGCAGTGACAGCAGGATTGCATTTGTGTACCCATTTAAAATTGTGTTTGTGAAGACCTGGAGGTGCGGCTCAGCAGTTAAGGGCACGCTACTCTCCGCGAGACAGTCTGTGCTCTTCTAGAAGACGCACGTTCAGTTCCTGGTGCCCACATCAGTAGTTTATCACTGTAATTCCATTTTCAGGGCATCTAATGCTCTTTTCTGTCCCCTGAGGCTACCCAACATGTATGTGGTACACACATGCATGTAGGCAAGATACATAAAGTAAAAATAAATCTTTCTAAAAATTGTGTTTATGTAAGGACCTTGTAACAATTTAGAAAATGAATTGTTTTAATGTTAGGAAGCAAAATTTGGTGTACATGATTATAATAGTTAAAATAATATGCTTGTTATTAAATCTCAAATAGCTTGACTCAGGGTAAAGCTCTTTATCTGATATATAGTACATAGTATGATTCTGAGTACTGTTTTTATTATTATAGTTTTGAAAAGTTTCCACATTTATACAGTGTATTTGATCACAGTCATTTCTTTTCCTGATTCCTCCTGATCTATACCCCTGATAAACTTCTTAAGTTTATATTTTAAAATGTGCACCTAACTAATTTGCCCTTATGGATAAGTTTTCTGTGTGGAAGCCTTTTTCGTAACAGCAGAAGAAGTCTCCACTGCTTTTTCCTTCCTCAAAAGAAGTATTAATGATGTTAAGAAGACAATGATATTTGCAGCTTGGTAACTTCCATCAGTTTTGTGGATGTTTCCTGTGCTCCACTTGTTCTGTTAACAGTCACAGGAAAGTAAAACAATGGAAGTCACCGTGAAGGACTGTTTTCATGCCTGTGTCATGAAACTGAAGCTCAGAATGTCACTGTTTTAAGTTAAATAACCCGTCTAATACAATTAGACTCCCCTCACCCCCACTCCCGCAAAGGAGCCTCATAATGGCAGAGTCGGATATTTAAGTCAGGTCTTCTTGATTCAAACAGCATTGCAGTCCATTTTCTTCTTGTATAAAATCAAATCCTTGTACTGTCAGACAGCTTGTAGCTGTTGAGGGACCATAAGGAAAACAGGACAGATGAATAAATGCAGGGTAATAGCTACATATCGTGGCTGGGAAACTCCTGGGGAAGGAGGAATGTTGAGGGTTAAAGTGCTTAGGGAAACTTAAAGTAAAATTTAAATTTAGCTTAGAAAATTGCTAAACTATAGGCAGAGAAAGGTTGATGTACAAAGAGGCAAGAGAGTTAGAGCACAGAAGAGCTAAATGTGAGATAATGTGTCAAGAACTACAGACTCAAATACCTTGTTAGAATAGTATGAGAGAAAAGACACATTAGGCTAGCTAGATTGCTGTATAGGTAAAGGTGTTTGTTCCCTACAGCTCACATGTTGAAAGGAAAGAACCAACTCCCAGACCTCTGCCTGTGTACATGCACACAAATGAATGCTTTAAAAATTTAAAGACAGATCAGAGGATCTTAAACGCTTAGGATTTTTTTTTTTTGTTTTGTGAGTGTGCATAATAGAAACCTGTATTAAATGTTTATCACATGCCAGGCATTATTCTGAGTGCTGCGTGTGTGTGATATTAGAGATAAGTGCAATGTCCAAAGAAAAACTAACTTACCAAGTTCTCGCCTGGAATAAGTATTAGAAATCAGACAAGTTAAATGCCAACTCCCGTTCCTGACTACTTTATCCTATTCTGGTCCTTGGTAAGACGAGCAGGTTTCAAGCCTAGAATCAACCTTAAACAAGTAATGTACTTCACACCTGGATGGTTTCTAATATTTAAGAAAGGACTTGTGATCCAACAGTGATACTCATTCCTATCCCTGCTCTGCTGCCACATCGACAGCCAAGGAAGGATACTAAAGTTGTGCCATTGACTTTCAGCTCTGCTTACTGTTCTATGTTCCATGTGTCTACATTTCTTCATACATCTGAGAATGAACCTTAGTAAACTTCCTAACACTTAAGATGTGTCAGTCTGTGTTCACTGCATTCAGTAGTTCTCAGAGTGTGGGGTTACTGAACCACCAGAGGAGCAACATCATCGAAAAACTTGGTCCTCACCTCACATCTATTGAGTCAGAAACTAGAGGTGAGGTATAACAGCTTTTAATGGGCCCTTGACTAGTTATTATGATGATTCATCATTGCAACTAGATTTTCAGTTCAGGAGCAAATGCTTAATTTTTTTTTTTTTTTTTTCTGAAAATACGTGGTATTGGCATTGGAGAACTGGTCTGAAGTTTTTGTTATTAGAACTTACACCTTGACTTTGTAGGCATACAATATGTTCTAAGAGTAAAATCAGTTTGAAGAGTACTCATCTTTGGCTCAATGATAGAGCACTTATGTGCCATTCACAAAGCTCTAGGTTCAATTCCCAACATCACTACAAACTTGATAAATACTGGCAGGGCAGAATGAAAGAAAACACAAGAGGATCATTGAAATATGGAAGTAGTCCACACTGTCAGAAAGAGTCATAGAGAAGGCTGCCTCTTCAGCCCCTTTGCTTGGTTTAAACATAAACACTCAATTTTTCTGACTGATCCAAATGCTGTTCACAATTGTTTTCTTCTAAAATTCTTTGAGTAGAAATTACTATGTCCAGTAAAATAGTAATTATATCTATTAAATACCACTTGCTTCTGACTTTTATATGCTCTTTTTCATGTGTTTGTGGTGTACATGCATATGTGTATGTGTAGGCACATATATGGGTACACATTTGTGAGCAAGCTTTGTGTGTGTATATACCTATGATCGATGTCAGGTATCTTCTTGGTCACCCACTGTCCCATTATCGAGGCAGGGTTTCTCATTTGAATCCAGAATTCACTAGTATAACTAGTTCAGATAACAAGGTTAGTTCATCGATCCCGTTTCTGCCTCTTGCCCCCTGGAATTCCAGACAGGCAGCCATGCCCACCCTACATGCATGTGGGCCTAGGGGTCCAATCTCTGATCCTCATGCTTGCATGACAAGTACGCCCTGAGCTACCTCTCCAGTCCTACATGTTCTTATGTACTTATATTTTCAGAAAATAAGTTGACATCTAGAAACTAATTTTACTTTTTAAAAGACAGTAAAAGGCTGTTTAACATACTTCATAACATGAAGTATGTTGGTCTGAGAAATTGTCTGCTCAGGAGAAACCAGGATTGACAACTGCTGGAGAACAGAAGGCCGTGTCTTTAGCTCCAGGTGATCTGTGGTAAACCTTTAGGTTTAAGGTGTGAAATCTGCAGGTGACTCTGCCTTCTTTCACTTCTTTCACAGGCCTCAGTTTCCCACTCCTTTTTGTATGTTTACAGCCTTGGCTATTCCAGTTCGCCATCCTGTCTGGAGAAGAGGGGATTGTGTAGATTTTTGTCATTTTTGTTTGTTTGTCTTGGGTTTAGAAGGTAAAGATATCTGTGCACTATACCATATTCACATGTTACACTTTATATTTATTTAATTTAATAGTTATTTTCTTACTCTTTTCTATTATGTGTTTGTTTGTTTTATTGTTTTGTATACCTGCACCGTGTGCATACAATGCCCATGAAGACCAGAAGAAGTGTTGTATCCCTGAAAACAAGTTACTGATGGTTTTGAGCCTCCATATGGGTGCTGAGAATCAAAGCCAGAACATATGGAAGAGCAGCCTGTGCTCTTAATGGCTGAACCATTTCTCTCGTCCTATATTCTAGATTTCTTATACAGAAAGATAGATCATTTCTTTCTTGAAAAAAAAATTGTGTGATGTTAAAGATTGCT
This sequence comes from Phyllotis vaccarum, assembly GCA_033318265.1. Classification (NCBI taxonomy): domain Eukaryota; kingdom Metazoa; phylum Chordata; class Mammalia; order Rodentia; family Cricetidae; genus Phyllotis; species Phyllotis vaccarum. Next base: position 40,268,516 of record JARWLC010000014.1, read on the forward strand.
TAATTTTTTACTCCATGTGATCATACCACAATATATGTGTTTGTTTTAAAAATTGACAGATCTGAAGTGGAAGAATTTCCCTGCCCTATATAATTATAATAACTGCCATACCAGATGATACCCATTTAAAATACTGCCTTAACAGTGATGTTAAGACATTAAAAGAAAGCCTTATTACCAGATAAGATAAGGCAGAGTTGACATGGATATGGAATTTTTTTAACTTGTCAAGTAAAGCTCCTTCTTACTTTTATTTAGAAAACATTTATATTAGAATAAGAATTTCTGTTAGTTGTATGAATAGCTTGTATCAGGAAGATACATGTCACCTGAGAGTCTTGGTGAAGTCATGTTTGACCCCAGGTAGGTTCTTTGAAGAGTAAAAGTCAATTGACAGGCTAATAAAAACTTTATTTTAAAAATTTTGTTGGTTTTGAAGAGATAGCTTAGCAGTTAAGAGCACTCACTGCTCTTGCAGAGGACCTGGGTTCGATTCCCAACACCGATATGGCAATTCACAACTGTCTGTAACTCCAGTTTCAGGGACCCAAAATTCATGACAAGACATTAATGTACATAAAATAATTTTTTTTTAAAAAAAGTCTTATTTGCTGTGTTGTTTTAAAAAATAATGGAAATGTTTTAATAGAATGATAACACTTGCCTAGTCTATATTTGAGATTAAGTTTGAGAGACTTGTAGTTTAAGAAGAAAGCTAACATTGAATTTTTAGGCAGTCCTACTAAATTTGGCAGTACAAATACTTTTGAAACACAAAATAAGGGCTGGAGGAGAACTCAACTGTTAAGAGCACTTGCTGCCCTTCTAGAAGACCTAAGTTTGGTCCCAGCACCCACATCTGGTGGCTCACAACTGCCTATAACTTCAGCTCCAAGAAAGCCAACATCCTCTTGCCTCCATGGGCACCCACACATAGCTTTGGACCATTGTCCAGCCTTAGCTTTACTTCTTGGGAGGGAACAGCTGTTTTGTCCCGATTCCCCTTTGCCCCAATACTATGCTTTTTAAAGCCCTGCTAAAATTAAAGCTATGGAAGATACTTTATTCTAGTGATTTCAGATAACGTATGTGGTTTTAAGAGAACAACCAATAGACCAAAAAGGCAGTGATACATTCTCCAGCTCTTCCTATGCCACCAGTCCACTGCCCACTGCATATTCCTTGACCTCCCTGGTCCTCAATTTCCATATCTGTAAAAGAAGTGAAAGATGTGTACCAAACAAAAACTGTCTTCTGGTTCTGATGCTTTGTGATTTATGTAAAAAATAAGTCCTCTTACAGCCAGATCTTTAGCCTACACTGGTACAAAACATTCTGTTTGAAATTATTGCAGCCAAATAATGATTTTTGCATACTTTTCATTTTCCAGAAACTCTGTGAAGGCATCTTTAAAGTTCTTGTAAAGGACGTCCCAACAACATGTCAAGTGTCCTGCCTGGAAGTACTTCGCATTCTCTCCAGAGACAAAAAGATTTTAGTTCCTGTAACAACTAAGGAAAATATGCAAATACTTCTGAGACTCGCCAAGCTGCATGAGTCGGATGATTCTTTGGAGAAGGTGTCAGAGTTCCCAGTTATTGTAGAATCATTAAAGTGTCTGTGTAACATCGTATTCAACAGTCAGATGGCCCAGCAGCTCAGCCTGGAACTGAATCTTGCTGCAAAGCTCTGTAACCTCCTGAGAAAGTGCAAGGACCGAAAATTTATCAATGACATTAAGTGCTTTGACTTGCGCTTACTCTTCCTCTTGTCACTTTTGCACACTGACATCAGGTCACAATTGCGCTATGAGCTCCAGGGACTACCGCTGCTAACCCAGATCTTGGAAAGTGCCTTTAGCATCAAGTGGACCGATGACTATGAATCGGCCATAGACCATAATGGACCTCCTCTCTCACCTCAAGAGACAGACTGTGCCATTGAGGCCCTCAAAGCTCTCTTCAATGTGACAGTAGACAGTTGGAAGGTGCATAAAGAGGTAAGGTTGGGAGGAGTATACACATCTACCTGGAATTAAGTTTCCGGGTTGCTGCACACAAAAGAAGAATGCTAAATTGGGAAATGAAAAATCGTTCCTAGTTCCTTCATGAGTTGGTTCTCTAAACTGCAAAGTGTTTTCTTAAGTTGTATTCTTTCAAGGCTTGGGGAGATAGTTCAGCAGTTAAGACCACTGGCTGCTTTTCCAGAGGGCCTGGACTCTGTTCCCAGCACCCACGTGGTGACTCACAACCATCTGTAACTCTAGTTCCAGGTAAATTGATGCTCTTTTGTGGCATTCATGGTAACGGGATGCATGTGGTGCAGTTACACATGCAAGCAAACACCCATATGCATTAAATGAGGTAAGAATGGGGTAAAGAAGAGGCCGCTGTTTTGTAGGATGGCAGGTAGAGTCTTCTGAGTTGTATACTTATTTATCTGTTTTGAGTGCCCTTCAAGAATGAGGTTTAGTGACTAACTGTAGAGAAACAGTAGGCTAATGGTAGTTACTTGTATTGACTGCCCTTTTAAAAGTTAAGATAACCCGGTCAGTTGAACTTGACCAACTAAAGCTGATGTCTGCTGAGAAGAGTAAAAATCATTGAATTTATTTGTCATTACAGTGTCCAAGGTGTTACTTTGTAGTGCTATGAAGCCATGAGAGGCCTAAAACCACAGCTAGATATTTATATTTACGTACAGCCCTAGGAAACAGGCCCAATATTGTTTTAAACTACTCAACTTATTTCTAGACTAAGATCTTTAAGATCTCTGTGGCCTGGATTTTCCAGCAACCCTAAGTGAGATGGATTTGATAATTTTTATATGAGTTCCCAAAAAAGCAATGTGCTAAGCATGAAATCTAGTTTGAGGGAGCTCACAGTCATCAAGAATACTAGCATTCCACGTTTCCTTCCACTAACTTCAAACAAACAAACAAACAAGCAAGCAAACTTCAGTTTAGCTCCAGACTTGAGGTTAACACTTTGCCCTGTCCGTTTGAAGTACTTCTCACCCATGTCTTTGCCAGCAGCCCCTGGAGAAGGACCGCCTCAGTGAAAATGAGTGTTCACAGCTGTTCAGATGACTGCAGGGTAGTCAGCTTTCCTGAGACTTGGCAGGAAAAGATGTGCAAAGCCACATGCTCCATTTATGCTTTGAAACAAAATATTTGGAAGTATTTAAAATGTTATGTCTCTGCTTATATGGTACCTTCTGTGGTTATTTTTCTTACACTGCTTGTTTTGGTGTTTTTAAGATCTCCTTTTAGTTGTAAAGCACCTCTGAGACTTGGTTTGCCATGGTTACACTGCACTGTTTGGATGCCAGACAAGATAAGCTTCTATCTCAGTGGCTGCTCTGCAGTGTGTGTGTGTGTGGGGGGGGGGGGGCACATGATACAAATCAGTGCAGTGAGATGAGCTTTCAGCTAAGTGATAGTGGGGCTTGGTAGCTCTGGAAATGGGGAAGTAGCACAGTCTCAAATCTGTGTTCCCAGAAAGCAGTTCTCCAAGACATAGGCTTTCCCCACAAAGGATCAGTGGTCAGAATAGGTTTGTCTGTATGAGCCACGAGGCAGTTAATGCAGCTAAATGTATCATGAATGTGACACTGGGCCAGTACTGAAGTCTGCAGAGGTATAAACAATACTGAAAATAGGATCTTTGACACTCTTATTTAGAAAAGAATGTCTTCATGTGGCTGTGTATTCAACATTCTCAACAGATGTTTATAAACAGTTGTTAGACATGGTCCCAGGCAGAATGTACTGGCAAATACAAGCATTGTCATCTCTGAGTTTTGAGTTTTGTAGGTAGAAATAGGCAGTAAGTCAGCAAATAGTTGTGTTTACTGCTAGGAGAGGAAAGTGCCAGGATGGAGACACTTCTGAGTTAGCCACCTGCAGAATGCAGGGACAGAAGTTTCCTATGATTAAACACCATTTACAAGACACATAAACCAAAGCATAGTGCCTTTTTCTGGGGCACTCACAGCCCAGCTTCAGCACAGAGGCTGAGTAGGAGGTCCACTTCCCTGGAATCCAGTCTTCTGTTTTGTCAATCCAAGGACACTTACTTCAGTTGAGTGAGCCAGTGGAATGGTTAATATCTTAAATACCAACCGAAATAAAGCAGTATGAAAAAGCAACTGAAGAATCTACTTTTAAAATAAATATTTTTCTCTTAGGAAAATAATGTAGACTTACAGGTTATATAAGAAAAAACCACATAGGGGACCAAAAAAAAAAAAAAAAAATGTAAACACTCTGTAAACTCAGCACTCAAAAGACAAGTACTGCATGCACTTTCCAGTCATTCTTCAGTGAATAATGTGAGTAGAAAGAAACATCTTTACATCGTGTTCTTCAGAGCTGAGGTTGTGACTCAAGTACCCCTTCAGCGTTTGTGAGCTCCACATTTTAGTCTCCAACTCGCCAAAATAAATCGTTTTTAAGAATAAAGGTTTCAAAATGTGTTCCTTCTGGCAGAAAGGTCCCTAGGAGGCCTCTGAGGGTGACTCTCCTCGACTCATCTCTACACTGAAAAGAGAAGTTTTTTTTTTTAAAAAAGGAGCTTTTGAAAATTATAAACTTTTGAAAAAAATAGCTATTGCTGTTGTCTCTTTAAACTTGTTCTGTAACTAAGGTTTTGTTGGGAGAGGGAAAGGTTCTGCAGCCCAGACAAACTTTATGACTGCTCTCTCACTCAGAAATGCTGAAGATGAAGATTCTTATGAAAGAATACTTGTAAGTTTAAAAAGACTTGTGAGTATAAATAATACCACTGAGTATTAAATATTAAAGTAGAAGTATTTATATTTATCAACCTTTAATAAACCTACTTTCTCATTTAAGCATGAATATAATGAATTTTCCTGTGAAGTATACATTTCTGAAATTGATGGGCCAAAGGATTTTAGAAGTTTAGGTTTTTTTAAAAATATAGCCTGAGTGTGTCTGTCTATACCTCTTTAAACCCTAGGCATCTGACTAAAATTCTTTTTGCCCATGTTATACTAAAAGTTAAAAAAAAAATTGGTTTTAACTATTTCAGCAGGAATTTTATGACTTTCATTTACATTTCATCAAAGTCAGAAAGTTAATTACTGGCTTGTTTGTTTTTTGAGGTTTCACAGATTCATACCCCTTCTTCCTGCCTCAGCATTAAGTTCCTGCAATCTACAAATGTATCATAGTGGGTTAATCTGAAGATTATGTTTCTTAAAACTGGTGTCATCTCCACATGTGAATTCAGCTCCCCACTTTGCTCTCTGCACTCTCTCTGTCCCCTCTCCCTTCCTTAAGGATAGTATATTTGAAAGCATGAAGGTGAAATGCTATCTCTAGCAGGGTATAAGCTTAGTTCCACAAAGGGTAGTTTTAAAATAATCTTGTTTTTTCTATTTTATTTTCTCCAATATCTCTATGGATGGAGCAGTTTGTGTTTTCCAGAGATCCCTCACTCAGTTCACATTCCCTTCTCCTTGATACTTGTGCCCAAGTAAGAAGAAAGCACAGAGGTCAGCAGGCAGATTGGAGATAGACAGCTGGGTACAAACAGAAAAACTCAGGAAATGTAGAGCATGTAACAGGAAGCACCAGAAACATAAGCTGAGAATGCCACATAGAACAGAAGGATTGTTCTAGAGACTTTGAAGGAAATGTGGAAAAGGATAGGATATTAAAAGGGGGGGGGGGGAGGTGCTCCAGGCTATACAGTATTTAGTTGTTGAATCATTTCAACAGTTACTTATTTTGTGCTAGTTTGTGCCAGGTTCTAAATAAGGCACTAACAGTCTAATAGAGAAAAGCATACAGGCACAGGCAAATGCACAGTTGTGTCTTACTCCGTGTCTGTAATAGAGCTTTATTTTATGTTTCTAGAGGCAGGAAGCCCCAAATGAAGAAATGACACCTAGAGAGGTCCTCCTTCTTGTGTCATGAGATGGTAGAGATATTACATAGAAGGAAAGCCTGCATAAAAGAGCATGTGGGTGTGGGAGGGACCTAGAGTTCCTCAGGATATACTCTGATGCACATCTCTGATGACAGCGTACACCTGTTCATTAGTGCAGAGCCCCATGACCTTAAACACTGTTTCTTTTCCCTGCACAGTCATGGCAGTCACTCTGTAGATCACACTGGCCTGACTCTGTCTCCCAAATGCTGGGATTAAAGTTGTGCGCCGCCACCACCTGGCTGACCTTAAACACTTCTTAAGGACTCTATCACTCATGTCCATTATCATAGAAATTAGATTTCAGTGTGTAAGAGGGACTTTTCAAACCATAGAAAGCTGTTTCTTATAGTGTTGGCTATTTTTCAGTATTCTGTATACTTGAAAATAAAGAACCACTCTAACCATGCATAATAGAGCTTTGAGCTTTCTGCTTGACATGGGTTGGCTAGGTTAGTTTGTGTGAGCAGTATCAGTAGATTCTTAATTAACAAGTGAGGACTGTAGAAAGAGACCTCAACATTTCCTCCATTCTTACTTAGTCTCTCTGAACCTGTCCCCCAGCCTACCTATCTTACTCTCTCCCTTGTCGTTGTTCTAGAAAAGATTTGTGTACACTGTGTCTCTCTAATGTTGCATTTACCCCCCATGTCTGTGAGATATAAATGCTAGTTCTACTGGATATTGAGGACAGTGAAGACCAGAGAACTGAAATCATGCAGTGCTGACCAACAGTAGGAAATAGTGTCTATTCTAGACTTCTTCCTAACTATTTTTTTTTAAATGCATATATGTGTGTGCCTGTGTGAATGTATACATACCACATGCCTGCAGGTACTCACAGAGGCCAGGGCATCTGATCTGGAACTGGAGTTTCCATGTAGTTATAAACGACCTGACATGAGTGCTGCTCACTGAACCTGGTTCCTCTGCAAGAGCAATAAGTACTCTGAACCACAGAGCTATCTCTTAAGCCCCTAAACTTATTTTATGTTTTTGAGACAGGGTCTCACTGTATAGCCCTAGCTGGCATGGTACTCACTGTATAACCAGGCTGGCCTCTAACACACAGATATCCTCTTGCCTTTGCCTCCCACGTGGTAGGATTAAAGGTATGTACTACTACACCCAGCAGTAAATTTTACTTTTAAAATTTATCAGTGTGTGTGTGAGTGATGGGGTGTTGTACCCCATACTCATAACTGAGATCAAAGGACAACTTTGTAAAATTGGTTCTGCATTCACCTGAGTTCAGGGATGGAACCTAGGTCGTTAGATTTGCATGACAAGCATTTTTAACCAGCTGAGCTATCTCTCTGGTCCCATTCTGTTGACTAAAAATTGTTAATGATATCATGCCTCTAACAAATATTTGCTGAGATATAGACTTAAAGAGAAGAATTAAGTGTACAGATAAACCTATGTGCACACAGTCAACTGATTATGATACCTGGAAGAATAAGGAAGAGGAATTTTTTTTCTTGTTAAATGATACTAGTTCAAGTAAAAAATAGATTTGAATCCTTTATATAATATACAAAAATTAACCTGTGTTAGAAGACCTAAATATACAAAATGAAATATTAAAGTTTATAGGAGATTAACTTCATGACTTTATCTCAAACAACTCAAAATTCCTGAAATAAGCAAAGACTTCTAAAGAAGATATGTAGTCGGAAGCTTCTCTGTCCTGCAGCTACTTATGAAATAATGACTCAGAGACTTAACATTATAGTAGCTCAAGCATATTACTATCCAGCTCTTATACGTAAATTAACCCATGATTCTTATCTATCACGTGGTTGGTACCTTTGCCCAGTCCAGCCTTCTCATTTTGCTTCCTCTGCATCTGTTAGGCTTCCGCTTTTCTGTCTTTTTTTCTTCCTAGAATTCTCGTAGTTTGGTAGCCCCACTTCTACTTCTTGCTTGGCTACTGGCCAATCAGCATTTTATTAAACCAATACCAGCGACAGCTCTTTACAGTGTACAAGAGCATTATCCCACATTTACTTATTTTTTTTTCAAACTAGAACCCTACAAAAAGAAAAAGAAAAAAGGGATATAGATATAATATGACAAAAGGGTAGATTATTGAAACTACTCTGAAAAAAGGATGTAGGAATGATAGGATAAAGGTGTAGGTTATTAAATCTACTCTGAAAAAAGGGAAATAGGGAGATGATAGATAAAAGGGCATATTATTAAATCTACTTTTAAAAGGCAACTACTAGTTTTAAATATTTTACATTGGATTAGATTTTTGTATATTATATATAAATTATATATATTGATACAAAGGTGAGATTAATTTTGTTACTGTACATATATTTCTGCTCTTGTTCAAAGTATTATAGCTATACAGCTCATCTAATAGTGTAATGCAAACTACTAGTCCTTGAAAATTATTACCAACTAATTAGGATATAAAGAAATGCAAGTTAGTAGTTAGTCATTACAATCAAACTTATATTAGGTATGTTTTCAAGGTCAAACATAATATTTCAGATGGACAGATTATCTTTAAACACTTCAGAGATGTACAGAATATGGCATTTAAGGTATTTTAATAACATGGGTTCTTATTTTTATGACAATGAGACATATCTGCTCTTGGTAGCACCAATCTGCTTCAGAGAAGATGATGGACATTGAAGAAACTCCATATAGAGTCCACTTTCTTTATGGCAAAAGTTAGCCACTAGGCAAGAAAGTGCTCTTTCTTTGACTGCTGACAATATGATGTCCAAAATGGACAAGCAGGACACATAAGAAGGGAATGCCAAGCCTTGGCAAGAAGGTCTTTAAGAATATCCTGATCATAGGTAAGTCTGTCAGGTATGCGAGGCCTGTAGGAAGAAGATGGATGCTTCAACACTGCAGAGGAACCTTGAGTGACTATCCAGGCAGCCAGCTGTTTAATTTTTCACACTTTTGGGAAGTTGCTTGCACATCTAGTTTACTTAGTTAAAATTCTCAAGTCTCTGAAGGAGTTGAAGATGAGATAGTTATAGTTTTCTAGTGATAGTTATAGTTTCTCTAGCTTAATAAGAGGTGTAAAGTGTGTAAGTTTGAGACATCAAAGGTAGTTTTCAGCCAGTAATACAAGTTAGATAGAAAGTGAGTTAGGTACAATCCTTTGGACTCACCAAAATAGGATAAATAATGAAACATTTTTTTTGGACAGTCAGTTGTTAATTGACTGGACATTATTGATATAATTATTGCCTATATATATTGTATACAGTTGCTGAACTTATTGTATATAGTTTTTCTTATGTTATAACATCTTTATTTTTTGACACAAAAGGGGATATATGTTTATATATTGTATATATTATAAAGTTTGCCTGAAAAATCAGAGGACAGCCACCCACAAAGATAAACAAAGGACTAAACCGTAAAGGAAAATTCAGCAGTTGATCTTAAAATAAGTTCAAAAAATGACAGTGTTGTTAAGGATAGGAATAGACTTGTGGAACCCCAGCACTCAGGAGGCAGAAGCCAGCCTAGCAAGGCACACAGTGAAGGGCAGAGACTTGCAGCACAGGTGCCTTGAGCCCACTGAAAATACTTACAGACCTGTGTACATGGTCAGGAAAGTAGGCACAGGCCTTAGGAACTATTAAGACCTGTGCAAATGAGCAGAGAGATGTCTTAACATGATACTAAGAAATTACCGAACAGAGTGTCAGAAGACATTGCTAGAATTGGCTGTGGAGGGTGGGATGCCCATTTTGTGAGGTGTTTTCTAGCTGTATGCTTGGAAATATTGCTTGACAGTACTCACTAAGAACTTCAGACTGTGAAGTGTGACATGTATATAGTCCCAGTGATGCAGCCTTTCATCTCCTGGGTATGAACCCAGAACATTCCAGATGACATGTAACAAGTGTGTTTATACCAGCAGTTCTCCGACTACCCCAAACAGTAAACAGAGTGTTCATTGAGAGAAGGGTGGATAGGTACATTGTGGTGTAATATATTCAGTGCACTCATGATAGCAGTGCTGTTTGGGGCGGGGGGGGGGGGGGATGCAGTATGTATATGATATGTGCGCATGTGTTTAAGTGTGTGGGCTTGTATGTGTGTAGAGGCGTGTGTGTCTGCTGTCTTCTCAATCACTCCCCATTTCATTAGTTGGAGGTAGGGTCTCTTGTTGAACCTAGACCTAACTTTGTCCACTCAGCCATCTGCCCACCCAGTGGTTCTCCTGAAGTATCCCGAGTGTTTTCCTATCAATGGTAAAGGCCCTAAAGATTTCCCACTGGCTGTCAGAGTGGAAGTTTATGTACTGTATCATGCACAATGTCAGACTGCTCAAAGTGTCTCAAGCTCATATGCTTTTGCTGTGATAGATGAGGGTGGTTCAGCACTTGAAGGAATACTGCTGTCACACACCAGAAAGAACACAGATCAGTCTCAACCAGAGAGAAACTGGGAGTCTGTCCTAGTCCAGCCACACAGAGTTCAGTGGCAATAAAGCTTGCTAATGGGACTTTGGAGGATGCTGTTTGCGGAATGAGAGCTTTCTGGAGTTCTTAATACTGGCATGAATGAGTCTCATTTGGGGAAGTTATTCAACAGTACACTTAGGATTTGGGCAGTTTTCTCTCCGTATATTATACTTGACACTTGTTCCTATTTAAACACATGCCTCCTGTCTTCATGAAAATAGTGGAGGAATGTATGAAAGTTTAGTTAAATATGGGAAATTATAAATTATTCCACAAAAGACACTTTAATAAGATACAATGATACAGATCAGATGGCCAAAAAGGAGCTTCCTGGAGGTGGGAAAGGAATAACAGCAGGAAGTAGAGACAGGACAATCCGTGATCAGAAGCTGCTCTGAACAGGGATATAGATACAGGGCAAGGAGGACATTGCAGACAGAAAGTACAGAGTGGCGATAAGGTATGGAAAGAAGGGGATGGAGTGGAAAGTGGTGTTTGCAGTTGCAGACTGGGGAAAGGCTACATGGACAGTTTGTCATGATCATCACGAGCACAGTTTCTTACCTCCAGAATAAAGGCTGCCTGGTTAAAGGAGGCACACCTGTGAGCAGGAACAATACAGGGGTGTGAGTTCCAGGATAACATGGTTTACATAGTGAGACCCTGTCACAATAAAGCAAGATCTGCCCACCTGCCTCTGCCTCCCAAATACTAGGATTAAAGATGTGTACTACCACTGCCTTGATATAAATATATATTAATATATACTAAATACCATATTTAAGATATAATTGGATGTATCTGTATATTTAATATAACCTTGTTATTATAAGAGATAATCTTATCAATGGCTAAGTAATAGTTTAGTTTGACATAGGTTTCATGTGCTTTATGTATTTTAGGGCAAGTAAGAATGTACTTCTGAGAGAATTTTCACTGAAGAATTGGGGCTGAGTGGTGAATTCAGCAGCATTCCAGCCCTCCAGTTTTACTGCTCTTGGTTCCCACTGGTTCTTTTTAAGAAACCTTACCTTCGCCAGCTCCCTTCACACCCACGCTGCTTCTTTACCACTTGTTTCATTCAGCACTGGCAGCCACACTTTCTTTCCTTCCCTTTCCCTCTCCTTACTTTCATATTTTATTGAAAGTTTTGAAGTGTTATCCTTTCATCCTAACAGAATGCCATGTTTATGGAAATATGTGGGAGGGACTGAAGATCCTAGGTGTGTGACTGATGGAAGGGCATAACAGACTCTGCTTGACTCCAAGTGTAACACTGTCCTAGTCTATGACTGAGGCCCTCATCTGTCTCAAGTCTATATGTGATAGGATGTTTAAAGTATTCTCCAGCCCTATTATAAATAATAAGAGTGTGTCTTACTGTTGGTTAGAATCTGAGAGGAATCTTAGAAAGACTGAAATAAATATGTATGTTTAATAAATAAACACATATTTCACTTCAGGTAAACTTAATTACAATACTGAGGACTTTTAAAAATTATCACTCTTGAACTAACCAAGAACTTACTGTGGAATATCAAGGCTATCACAATTATCTCTTCTTTGCTGTGTCCTTTTTATTATGTATAAAAAAAAAAAAAAAGAGGTGGAGGACCTCATGCAGGTGGTTAAATACATTCTAACTGTGCTAGGGAGATAAGTTGTGGGATAAAGGGTTTGCTGTGCAGACAAGATTTTGGCTCTGGGACACCATCATAAGAGCTGAGTGGGTGTGGCAGCCTGCTTGTAGTCTTCATGCCCTAGTGGTGGAGACAGGCTCTCTAAACTAGCCAAATCAGTAAGCTTTTCAATGAGAGACTGCCACAGTAATTAAAATAGAGAGCAACAAAGGAAGACATCCAGAATCAACCACTGGCCTCTGCACACAAGTGTTCACACATAGAGAACAGCACATATCCACATATGTTAAAAGCACACACACCAAAAAAGTAAAAGAAACTGTGATGGCCCAAGACCTTACGACAGATACAGAGGTAGCAGAGGAGAAACAAGTAATTATTCAGAACTTGGTTTATTTCTCATTGTTGGTCTCCTTCTCTTTAGCTCTGTGTCTTTAATTTGCTGACAATGAGTAAGATTGGGAAATTACAGGAATACAATTTTGATCATTTGTGATACTCTGTGTGGCCTGAGAGATTAAAAAGAAGGAGAAAATGAAATTGGTGGCCATCCATGGTGGTATATACATATTGCTAGCTCAGTACTCAGATGTTCGCAGGTTAAAGGCCAGTCTATCTTTTAAAACAAAAAAGAGTTGTTGTACTCATTACTTTTTAAAGCTAAGAGATGAAAGAGTCATTAAAAATGAACAACCAGTTATAAAAGAACTGTCTCAACATAGCTTACATTTGTCTCAACTTTTGTTAATAGACTGGTATAATATACTACAGGGAGCAAAAGAATCTAGACTATCTGGAAATGAAAAATTCTTAAGTGGGATTGAGTTTTCAGAAAGATAAAACAGGGTAGCTAGATCAACACCTGCTAGCACCATCCATTTCTGCAGCTATTAATTCATGTGGAATGGCAACAATTTCCTTATTGCTTTGGAAGTTTTGGAGTATCTTATTATCTTCCTGTATAGTGGTGTGTTATCTATCACACCAGATTTCTCTGTTAAGGCTTTCAACCGCCAACTCTTGCTCTTATCTTTACCACAGAGTGATTCTCATCAGTTCCGTGTCATGGCAGCTGTCCTTCGCCACTGTTTACTAACCGTAGGTCCAACTGAAGACAAAACAGAAGAACTACACAGGTGGGTGACCTCCGTGACGCACATCACCCATTCTTATTATCTCTGTGAATCTAGTTTTGATGGTTAAGATGAGCACATCAGATCATCCAGAACCACGCCTTAGTGTGAAATCTATGTCCTGCTCTCTTTGACTTTGCTATGTTGGACTCCAGCATCACTTTGGCGTTTGTTGTATTCAGTAATAAACCCCAGAACAATAGCATCACAGTTACTGAACAGTCTGTGTTTCACTGTGCTAAATGCTTTATAGAAATTTACTCCCAGACTGGGACTATTACTAGTGGGGCCCATTAGGCCCCCAGCAGTTGGAGAGGAGAAAAAGGTAACTTATTTTAATCGTCACACCTTTTGAGGTAGTTTTTTTATTTTGTTATTTTCAAAAGATAAGAAAATCGATAAACTACACTTAACTATTATTTTTATCATTTTATTTTAAGGTATTTAACAAAAAAGTATGTTCTATACAGTAATTTAAATAAAAAAGAACAAAATTACAATATAATCACAGTGTCCTCTATTAAAATATATTAGATAAGGCTGGGGAGGGTTGTCTCATTGGGTAAAAATACTTGCCATGTAGCATGAGTACCTGAGTTTGAATTCCCCAACTCATATAAAAGCTGGATGCAGTGACAAGTGTTTGTAATCCCAGTGCTCTTACGGGAAAGGACGGTTGAGACAGGGCTAGCCTGGTGTTTGCAGCAGGGAAATGGAGACCCAGTATCAAGGTGGAAGGCAGGGACCAAGTTGACCTGGGTTATTTTCTGACCTCTGACCTCTCCATGTAAGCAGCCACAGTCACACACAACAGTGTACATGTACACAGTGAAGTTAAAGATGCATATAAAATTAAATTAATTCCGATTATGTAATTTGTCTGTTAGAGACATTAAGGGACTGTTAGAGCTCATTATTCTCTAGGGCTAGAGGCAGACAGCTCAGTAGAGTGTTTGTCTACCGTGCACAAGTTCCTGGGCTTAGTTTCCAGCACTGAAAAATAAAAATTACCATTCTCTGGGAATAGATGAATAAGAGTTAATATAGTTTCCAGTTCTCTTCCTTGCTGTAGATTAGGTTTGTAGTAACAAACATCTGACTTCATTATAAGACTGCTAGTGCTGAAGAATACCAATGATGGCCTGGCATAATGGCCCACACCTTTATCCCTGCACTTGGGAGGCAGAGGTAGGCCCATCACCTTGAGTTTGAGGCCATCCTGGTCTATATAGCAAAGTACAGGACAGGAACACCTTGAGTTTGAGGCCATCCTGGTCTATATAGCAAAGTTCCAGGACAGCCAGGGCTGCACAGAGAAACCTTGTCTTCACCAAAGTCATAACAACAAATGGCATGTTAAATAATTTAGCTACAAAGAAAGCTTTGCCATCAGCTTTGCTTTATAAAGAAATTAGCATGAACTTATTTAAGTTACCTTGCGGGCATTTAAAATTGTCCAGATATAACTTAAATAAAAACTTTATGAAAACACAACTGTAGAATAAATTACACACACCCTTAGCCATTATTTTTCAATTTATATTATTTATATAAAATATATGAAATTTATTTGAAATTTATTTCAATTATATATTATATTTTGCATCATGCTGACTTTATAGGTAATTTTCATATATTCTCTACCCCATAGCCCTTCAGATGTTTTCTTTATAATTGAAAAGTGTAACTTCTGATGTGGGTGAGTGATGCATATCTGTAAAAGCAGCAGCCCTCCAGAGGTGATGGCAGCAACCTGGGCTATGTGCTGTGAGACCTTGACTTCAAAAAGTGTACAAAAATTTCCAAACTACAGATCAAACATTCTGTGCCCACATATCTGTAATAAGTCACAACCCAAATGACTGCATTAATTGTCCTTACCATTTATGTCTTTTTTTTCCTCATGATCAGGAAATATTAATAGTTCAACATCAAAATTAAAAAGCTTTTTTCTTTTTTTTAAGAATCAGCCCAGGCTGAGGAGCATACTGGTGGGCACTGCTTTGCTAGCCACAGATACCTCTGCCAGGAGTTTCTTTAAAAGGATTTCAGATGTTAGCACAGTCTCAGTTGCCAAGAGATCAAATCTGCGGAGATTGTTCAGATCTTAAAAGTAATCAGATTTCCTTTGGAGACTTTGATAAAATGCATCAGCTGCAGTGAGAACATGAAGATGCATCCTAGAGCCACATTCAGAGGCTTTCCTGGGAGATTAAGGTTGCTACTGACTTAGCAGTGCCCTGGGATGGCCTTACATGGCCTTTTTGTAATCAGAGGAAAGTCGTTAGTATCAGGTT
Organism: Phyllotis vaccarum; assembly: GCA_033318265.1. Taxonomy (NCBI): domain Eukaryota; kingdom Metazoa; phylum Chordata; class Mammalia; order Rodentia; family Cricetidae; genus Phyllotis; species Phyllotis vaccarum. The sequence continues at coordinate 40,283,997 of JARWLC010000014.1, forward strand.
GGACAGTGACGACTCCAGGCTAATCCACTTACATGGTGAGAGCTGCACCACCGTCGGGCTCGTTCACCTCTGCAGTGTCCTGAACACAGTACTATATAAAACTACAGGTGCCCGATGAAGGCTGCATATTTAAGATGATATTTTAAAGTCACCTTTTGTTTTATAAATAATATTTGTATTAACTTATTGAGAAATATTCATTTCTGTCTCCATTATATTTTATTCTTTAAAAGTTATTTCCAAGTTTTTTCTTTTCTCAATGCTTTGTTTTGTTGTTTTTTGTTTTTGTTGTGATTGTTGTTTTTTAAGGAACACTGTAGTGACAGGTAACCCTGGATAGGGTGATATGTGAGTATGTGATGATTATAAAATCTGTGAGGCCTCCTGGCCTGGCACTCAGAGAGATCCTAACAGCAGCTGCTTCTGATGTCTCTTCTCTTACTGTAACAAGTGTGTTGACTTTAATGTAATACTCAGCCAAAAAGTCTGAAGATTGCTTCCTTTTGATCATATAAAGATATTTGTTTTCTGATAATCTAAATATTTTATCAAAGCCAGAAATTTTATTTGTATTAGATGATAAAGATGCTTTAGAGAGAGAAAAAAAATGAGCCTGGCAAAGTTCTAGTCGATTTCTCTGTAAGTCAGCATCATGGCTTTCATCAGAGAATGGAGACTGCGTGGCTTGATGAGTTAGCTCAAAGAGGCAGTGCAGCTCAGAGTTCTAAGTAGTAGAACTTTGGCTTATTCTTAGCAGCTAGAATTTCTGTAATTAGTTATTATCTACCTTTGTGTTAAACGATGCCCTACATCTATTCTGTCTCTACTGTTCACTTGAAAGTATTTGCTGGGGGGGTGAGGCTCAGACATAGGTTAGCTTGTTTGAGACATTCAGTTCTAGTTTCTTGTACACACTAAACACATCAGTGTCTTTGATCCATATTGAATGAATGGTGTGTGGTGTGCAAAATCCTCTTTTTTCATTTCCCTTTTGGATATCCGGCTTCAGTCACCATTTATTGAAAAGGCCTTTCCTTCCCTATTGCTCTTGGCATCTGTATATGTGTCTGTGTGAGACAGAGAGAGAATGTTACACTACTGGATTCTTTATTCTTTCCCACTTGTCTGAGTATCTTTGGCTGTCTCGTACCTTGAAGTAGTGTATCACTTTCACACTAGGAATGGTCCTCCAGGATTGTTCAGTGCTCTTGACACTCCATAAGAGTTTAAAGATGAGTTTTTTCCTATTTCTCTAAAAACATCATTGAGATTTTGGTAGGATTATTTGAATTTAGAATATTCAACTTTCTAGCAATATTGTTTCCTAATTATCTTATATATCACGCTTTAACTATTTGAAAATGAGCTGATTTTATTTCCATTTATGTTTATTTGTTACTGAGCACTTAGCTCTGTGTTAGATACTGTGTTGAGCTTTAGGGTTCAAAAGCACTATCAAAGCATATATATAGCCCATTCAAAGGCTCAGCAACTAGTATAAGCGAGGAATAAGTGTTACACACTGCCATGAGTGCTGTTTCAGGCATAAACAAGCTTATTTGAGAGTACGATGACATTTACTTTGGAGAAATCAGGAGGGTTCTTGTTGCTCTTGTTAACTCACTTGGCTCCTTTAAACTTACTCTGTGAAAAAGTTTCCCAGTCCAGCTGAGTGCTGCTCTTACATCTGAAGGATGCTGCGGCACATGCCCTAATAGAACCCACACTAAATGGGCGTCCAGACATAAATATGAAAAGTTAAGTGGCAGTTCAGGGAGAGGATAGATAGTATTGAGTAGTTTCAGTGCCTGATTCCAGTAACAGTTGCTGAAGGACAAGTTCACCGTAGTCCCAAGTGACAGTCTTTCTCACAAGTTTATCCTCTGCTTGTTCTTGCCCATGTCCCACCTCTAGTGAATAATTTTTTGTAATCTTGTTTTGTTTGGTTGAATGATTGTTTTGTTTGTTAGTTTTGTTTGGGTTTTTGGGTTCTTTTGTTTGTTTGTTTATTTGTTCATTTTGTTTTTTTGTTTTTTTGAGATAGGGTTTCTCTGTGTAACCCTGGCTATCCTGGAACTCACTTTGTATACCAGGCTGACTTTGAACTCAGAAATCTGCCTGCCTCTGCCTCCTGTCTGTTAGGATTAAAGGTGTGCATTTTTCTCATATCCTGAAGATTGATAGGTTTGTTTTCTTGGCTGCCAGTCCCTAAACATCTGTTCATCATTTCAACCTCCTTCTCCCTCATATCCTATGAGACTCAACACACCAGCTCCAGATCAGACAAGCCGCATCCACAGCTCTGTGGGAATTTCCCTAACTGACAGGTTTCATCTCTGCTGCACACATAGTTGTTCTTCAAAAAGCAGATGTCTCTTGATAGTGTCTCATTGCTCCCTCCTCTCAGTCATAAGCTCAAGGACTCTTGATTTTGGTTATGATACATACACTTAGGATCTGCAGCCCATCTGGGGAAATCATGTTAACCTGATCAGTTCCCTCTTCCTTCCTGTATACATGAATCTGCCAAACCTTAACAACCTGCATGAGGCCTCAAATAGCCCTGTCAGTTTTTACTTAGTAAAATGGTGTGGCAACATGGGGGAGGTGACTAAGAGTGTGGGAGTCCTGAAATCCTTCAAACTGTTTCTTGGCATAGCCATAGAAGCCTTGGATTGTCTCAACCCTTACTACAAGACTACAGGGAAAATACTATGCTAAGTGTCACACAGACTCTGTATAATGAATTGGGCAGTATATTCCCATCATGGCAATGTGCCAATTACATCAATTTCTTCTGAATGAGAACTGTCTCTCATTGTGCAGTATTGGATGAATCCATGGGATTAGATCTGAGGCAGCGGCCTCTCTCTTTGGGGAGCCTTCTGCTCTTGACAATATCCCTCTTCCTATTGTTAAGGAAAACATTCTCATGGCACTGATCCACTCTTTCTCCTGCGTCTGAAGGGCTACCATTCTACAAACCAGATGGCTCTATATTCAAAATAGCCTGCCCTTCTTCCCAGACACAGTCTGCTTATTTGGGCCTTTGCATTTGTACCATCTGGAAATGCTGGAATGCTTTTTACCCAGGTATTTGAGGGTTGGCTCCTTCTCACCATTTAGAACTTAGTTCAAATGTAACTTGCTCAGTTAGGCCTTCTCTGACCTCATAATTTAGACTAATGTGCACACACATAAATATATCCTGTCCCTCGTTTACCATCTGCTTTATTTTTTCATGTCATTTAGCACTAACTAAAATAAAACTGTTCCTTTATATTCTTGCATGTTTATTATTTACCTCCAATAAGCTTTAAAATAAAATAAGGTTAGAAAGATGGTTCAGCATTAAGAGCACATACTGCTCTTACAGAGTACCTGAATTTAGGTCCCAGCACCAATGTCAGGCAGCTCACAACTGTAACTAAGTCAACCCCAAGGGATCCAAGGCTCTTTTCTGGCCTCGGAGTACACCTGTACACATGTGCACACCCACGTATAGACACACAGACATACATAAATAAAAGTATTTCCTTTTAAAAGGGGATAAAAGAGCTTACCTGTCTTATTTCCTACTATATTCCTGACACCTATGCAAGTACACATACGTGCATATGGACATGAATACATACATAAATACTTAGTAGTATGTACAGTAAAAATTAATTGCATGGAAGAGTGGATGGACAGATGATGATCTTGCCAACCACTTAACAGTAATTGGAAACTCAGGCAGGAACTTCCTCAAGCCCTCACTCTTGGCAGTACCCATAAGTCTGCAGTCTCTATCTGTTCTTGCTTCCTGCCATTCTCAGACACTTAAGTGACTCTTCCTGTCCAGGGCTATTTTTACACCTCTTGCTTTTGTCTCCCTTATAGACCTTCAGTCTCCTTGATGTGAATATGCTAAGAGCAATCTCATTTGTAGGAGAAAAATAAATCTTATCAAAACTGATCTCTCTCAAGATGCCCACCAGTCATGTAGCCGGTTACCATCTGTAGCTGTGGCTCTGGGAATTACAGTGCCCTCTTCTGGCCTCTGGGGGTACCTGCAACACTTACATATCCCTGTGAGTTCACAAGCATGCATGTGTACATGCCCTCCACACACACACACACACACACACACACACACACACACACAATAAGATGTAATAATCTCTAACGTTTACCCCCAGTCACCTTTGTTTCTGTCACTTTACAGCAGTCCTTTGATATGTCCTGTGCCAAAAACCCTTTGTAAAAAAATGTTCCCCTCGCTTTACTCCTGTCATTTCCTCCCCCCACCTCCCTCTTCCCCAGATCAACTCCTCCTCTGTTTCTCTTTTTAAAAAGGGGGTGGGGAGGTGGCCTAAGGAGCTGTACTAAGACTGAACACAAACCCTCATATCACGCTGACATGGCAATCCAATAGGAGGGAAGGGTTCCGAGTGCAGGCAAAGAGAGACCACCTGCTCCCACTGTCGGGAGTCCCACAGGAACACACACTCAAATATGTGCACTTACATGTGAGTTATCTCCATATGCGGCTGTTTTATGGGCAATAAATCATGAATTGTGTATAGAAATAAACACTAAAAGGGATGATAAATTAATTTTTTAAAATATATTTTTAAATGAACTTACCACAAGCTTATTATCTTCTCAGTTAATAGCCTTTTCTGTATATTTTACACATTTGACCCTCAGGTCTGTTGCTACTTGTGACGTCTTTATCATTAGCTCACTTTTTAGAGTATTGTATGTATTAGGCAAAACTGATCAGTAATCCAATGGATGTAAGCTCATGTTTTGTATAATTTCCACCTTTAATTTTTTAACTTTTATGTTTATGTTTTATTTATTAATAAGTTTTTAGAATACAACCTGGCTGTCCTCCAATTGGCAATCTTGCCTTAGCTTCCTCAGTGCTGGGATTACAGGAGTCTGATATCATACCTGCTTAATTTACAACTAAAAAGAAAAATTATGTGTGTGTTAGATAGGTATGTGTGCTAAGGCAGTCATGCTATTTTCTCTTTACACCAGAGATCAACCTAAAGTTGTCAGGTTTATATAGTAAGCACCTCTGCTCTCTAAGCCAGTTCTCTGGCTCAAATTTTAGATTTTTAAAACAGTTTCTAGTGGTGCATTCTGGTAATACCAGCCCTCAGAAGGCAGAATCAAAAATGTGAGGAGTTCAGGGTGACAGTCAGCTACTCATCTGTGGGGGGGTCGGGGGACTCACTCGAAAGGTGTTTGTAGTGACTTCAAGACCATCCTGGGTCACATGAGATCCAGTCTCAAAACATAAACTTGATTCCATGCTGTAGACAATTGGATTGTCCTGGCTTTCCTTATGGTACAGCAAACAAAATAAAATGTGCTATTATTTTAAGTAATGTTTTAAATTTGGGTATTCTTTGCACTTAAAGTGGTTTGCCTGTTTTGTAAGAATTTGCTCAACTTAAATCTTATGAAGAAAGGCTGAAGATTTTGTGAAAGGATAGTGTGTTTAACAAGTGTGAGGCCCCAGAGAGCTGCCCCGTCCCCACACAAAGCATGGATAAAGTCATCTATAACCTATCTGTGCATGTGCCAATTGCATTAGAACCAATTCAGAATGCAAATGAGTGATCAAGAAAAAGGGATTATGACTGCCCTTCCCACTACTTCACTGGTATTTGTGAGAGGGAGCATCACATATGACTCAGGTACAGGTGCCAGTGTTAGTGCATTAGCAAAGTGAAACTTCTTTTCAGCTTTCAAACAAAATAGGTAAAAAATTGTTTTCTTTCTGCACCCCAGTGGATCATTTTATGTACCTCACTGCAATTGCATGTGTCCTACCATTACAGAATATTGCTGTGAATTTAATGTCTCTGTGGGCTTACCGATTCATTTTTGATCATACAAATCTATTAACATGCAGTAATCAGAATTGCACCTCTGTTACTTTGCCTCAGCAACCCTAGTTTAGGAAAACTGGGTTTCTATGTGTCAAAATAATGAAGTTAAGTTGTGACTTCACATTACATACACACATCAAAATAACTAAAAAAAGTTTTAGAGCCTTAACTATACAGTCTAAAGTTGTAAAACTTAGACTACAGGGCAAACAAGCTTGTAGAGTTTGGTTTTAGCAGTAAGTTGTGGATATGACCCCAGAATAGACAACAAGGACAAGGGTAGTTAGGTGGGAATTCATCACACTGAAAACTTGCAGTGCACAGGGATCTGCCACAGAGAAACACACCTGTGCAATAGGAAGCTGGTTAGAGGCTTCAGCTTCTGCCTCTCTGATGAGGGGTCCGCATCTAAAATATATACAGGGAACTTTCCTTATTGTTTTGTTTTTGATGGAGATGCTTTGTAGCTGAGTCTAGTCTTGAACTCACTGTATAGCCTAAACTAGTTTTCAGTTGACAATACTCTATTCTAGTCTCCTGAGTGTTAGGATCACAGGCAAGTGCTACCATTCCCAGCACAGGACTCTTACTAGGCAAGAAAAGGAAAGAGAGAAGTAAGGGAGAAGAGAGAGTGGGGAGGGAAAAAAGGAAGGCAAGAAGGACCAACAAATTTCTCCAAAGAAGACATGCAAATGAAGGCATGTTTAAAATTACTAATCTTCTGTAAAATGCAAATCAAAACCTTAAGATTCATCTCACATCTATTATAGTGGCTGCTTAAACAATACCACAAAGCTAGGGTGTTGGAGAACATGTGGAAAAGTAGAATCTTTGTACCTTGGCAACAGTGTAAATTATACTGTTTTTAGAAGAACTTTCTTTTTTAGAAGAACTGTTTTTTTAGAAGAACTTTCATACTGTTTCTCACAATGGCTAATTGTGAGAAACAGTATGAAAGTTCTTCTAAAAAAACACCTCCCCACAGATAACATAAAGAAAATTCGAGGAGGAGGAGGGAGAGAGAGAGAATACCTGTCAACAGGTAAATGGATAAAGAAAACATAGAGGGAAGGGAAAAATAGAGACAGACAGAGGAGGTGTGGATAGGAAGACAGCCTAAATGTCTAACAACAGATAAGTGGATAAAATGTGGGAAGTGAAGTGTGTGCATGTCATGATATCATTCGACCTTTTAAAAGGAGGAAATCCTGTCATTTGTAAGAACATATTAGGTGTAGAAGACACTGTAATAAGTTAAATGAACCAGATACAAAAGGACAGATACTGCATGATCCCCATAATGAGGAATCTAAAACAGAGAAACTCATAGGACTAGGAAGTGTGAGGTGGTGACCAGGGACCAGCTGTGGGACTGGTGTCAGTCAGAAACTAAGTTGGTAGTTGTGGCTTCTGTGTTGCTGCTCAGCAGGATTTGTAGTTAACAGTACTGTAGCAGATATTTAACATTTGTTTTGTTTTGTTTTAAAGGTAGATCTTAAGATTAAGTGCTCTTACAACAAAAGAAACAAAAATTAAACCTTTTTCTAAACTTTTCTGCTAAAAGTAAAGAGAACAGGGGAATCTTGAAGATCTTGATAATTGTTTTTGCTGGCTTTCTTTCTAAGCTTGAAAATACACATGTAAACCTCAAATGTAAAGAAACTTACATAAGATTTGTCACTTCTACTGATGAGTACCAGCTGTTAGCATGTTCCTGGCTATCATTTGGCATTCTGTTGAGTTCAGCAATTTATGGAAGACTAGATTTGGGGTTGTCTTCCCCTTCCCACAACTAGTAAGTCTTTCTTTAATCAAGGCACCAAGGAGCTGTAAGTAAGTCTTGCTTTTGAATCTGCATATCAGGAGGGGGCTGAGAGCATGAGCTGGAGAATGTCATGGCACAGTGATTAATGGTCTCCAGGAACTGAAAAGGAGAGTAATATACACAGCCTTTCTACCCCCTGGAGTAGGAATGCAAACACCATTGTGTAAATGTGTGCATCGTCACTGACTTCCTGGTAGCTGGGGAATCTCATGCACTCTTCTCCCACAAATAAAACTGTCAGGGAAGTGACAGGGCTCAAAGATTGACCCTCCTCACTTAAAAAGAATAGCTTGGACACAGTGAGCCAGAAAATTAATTTTGTAGCTGTTTGAGAACTGTGTTGTTTGATAAGAAATGAGAAAATGGGAACTTTTCTTGAAAAGCCTTAAACATCAAATATTTGTTGATTCCAGCTTTACATTTGGCTTCTTAAATAGGCTGAATTCCTGGAAATTCCTTTAAGTGAATCTAAAGGAGAAGCATCCCTTTGTAATGGAGTGACCATCTCAAACTCTTATGGGATAGATTTAGAGTCATACTGCTCACGGTCTCCAGATCTGGTCTCGTTTTGGGGGAGGAGGGGTGCTAACATTTCAGAATGGCTAGCACCATTATAGAAAGTGAGTCTTAGGTAAAGTTCTTTTCTCCCCAGGGACTGTGGTTTTTAATAACAATTTCCAAATGCTTAAGAGAGAAGCAAGCCATTTTAAACTATAAATAAGGAACTATGGATGTTCGTGTGAAAAGCAGTGTGCTCTAACTGCCTGTGAATGGTCACAAACGGCAGTGCAGAGGCTGTGGGGCAGGAGCAGCAGCTTCAGTGAGGACATTTACTCATAAAAAGTGTTCAGATTTTTTTTTTCTAGATTCATATTACTTTTTAATTCCCATTCATTATCTGCATTGTTTTAATTTATAATTTTTTTTACTAGTTTTTATTTTTCTGTAATATAAAAAGGAATGAAATATTGATTCATGGAGAAATAAAGGAGAGAAAACCTCTGTATCATTCTTCTATTTGTCTGTCTTATTTTTTAGTGTCACTATAAATTACATTTTAAATTGCTATCATCTAAATTAAGACAACAGCAGCTGGATTAAGCCCTGGCTGTGGTTTCCGAGTGGTTAGACTTGTAAACTGTATTTGCAAGAGTTTATTTTTAGTCAGGATGTGGTTATTTTTAGACTCCCTTCTGTGTCACTGGGAAATGCAATGCCTGCCTTTCCATTGTTTATCAGGAAGTGCCGGGGTACAGGCTGTTAAGGTCCAGTTCCTCACAACACTGCCTCGCCTGGCAGACAATATGAAATAGTACAGGGAAGAAAATCTGCACAGTGAGAACATAACCTCATTTCAACCTCTTGTATACTAAGCAACAGAATGGAGTTTTTAGGGAATGCCAAAGATACAAGGTTTGAGTTCCCCCTACTGGTGTGCATCCCAGGTTTCTGTATAATCCTTGGAAAAGCAGAAAGCCTGGGTTTACAGACTAGAAACAGCAGTGTTGGCTTCTTAAAGAGACCCAATGATGAGAGATGGGGGAGGAGGGAAGGAACATTTCTTTTTCCCTGAAAATGTCATATAAAAAATAGGATAATTTAAAAATTGTATTTTGTACATTAAAAAAAATCCTAATATTCCTGTGTTTGTTTGTTTGTTTGTTTTTTTATGGTGTTGCCTCTGATATGCTGCTCACATGAATTGCTTCTCAAATGTGTTATGTTGTAATCTAAGGGATAATAAACACCAGTGGAACCACAAAAGGAGTTCAGACCCTGAAGAAAATTCAGAGCCAGCATTGTCATAGTAAATTAAAAAGCTGTCATTCTAGCTGGCTAATTCCTGTTTTAACATTTCAGAAAGTGACATGACATCCTGTGATTGTGTCTGTCCATTTAACATCGTTTCTTTTTAATTTGTCATATGTATGTTTGAGAGAGTTCTTTATTTTCTCTTAGTAAATGCCAAACAATATTAATGGCTCATTTTAAAAAGAAAAATTTTAATTGACTCCTAACCTCCAAACTTTGTATTATGTTTGCATTTTAAAAGCCTATTCAGTCAAGCTAAAATACTGTATTTTTTAATTGCCTTTTAGCAATGCCGTCAACCTTTTGAGCAATGTTCCAGTCTCTTGTTTGGACGTTCTCATTTGTCCATTAACCCATGAAGAAACAGCTCAAGAGGCAGCGACTCTAGATGAACCGCCCGGTGATAAAACAACCGACAAAGACACGGCTTTGAAGAACAATACCATGGTGTACAATGGCATGAATATGGAGGCCATTCATGTCTTACTCAGTTTTATGGAGAAGAGAATTGACAAGGTAAGGTGGCCAGAGCAGTGTGCCCCGCATAGACAGACCACACAGTGTGGGCTCACAGCCAGGCTTGTTCTTATACTTGGCTTACTATATAGTTGTACTTTAAAAGCATTTTATCATAATAATGATAAATTGGTAGAAATCAAGTGAGTTTGTTGAGAATTGTATTTTATACCAAATGTATGACCAGTGTCTGCAAACAAAAGGAAATGAATCACTGCCCTGCATAGCTACTTTGTAAAGTTAGAAGAGCTAACGTACTCCAAAATGGCATCTTCAGAAGTATTTTGTCCTGTCTTCTCTAATCCGTCACTCACTTTAATTTCTCTGGTAAATGTGTTAAAAGGCAGCAGTATGGTTTAGGTGGGTCTCATTGAAGCACATTAGCTGAGCTGATAGAAACTTTAGAAAATGTAGGAAAAACCAGAAAAGACAAAACTAGATATTAAAATTAAACAACTTGTGGAAATACTATTTAAAGTGATTTTTTAAATTATTTGTAAATTTTGGTATCATAAGATGTATCCTCCTCTTCTCCCCTTCCCCTCCCTCCCCTCCAAAAAAAAAAAAAAAAAAAAAAAGCCTTTATATTCTCAGATGACAGAGGAGAGCCATACCTTTAAGAGTTGGACTAATACAGCATGCATGGTTTTCTTTTTAGGGAAGCAGCTATAGAGAGGGTCTAACTCCAGTTCTCAGCTTATTAACAGAGTGTTCCCGAGCCCATCGGAATATCCGAAAATTTCTCAAAGATCAGGTAATTGCTTGCATCTTAAATTTAAAACTTTGTATATATGTTGTTAACATTAGTCCTATATATAGGACTAACGAATTCTAATTGGAAACCTACCAGCCAGGAATAAACAATCTTGTATACATTGTTACTCATTCACCACTCATCCAGTACATGTTCACTGAGGTCTGTCATAGGCTGCTGTTGAACAGTTGTGAGTATTCAGTACTATGAGTTCTTGACTCTGACAGGCTCTACCTTATGGGAGATTAAAAGCAAACAACAGCAAAACTGTAATAGCAGAACATGGTAAGCACTAGAAGGGAGAGGAGAGTGAGATACAGAACTGCCTCCTTGAGGAGGTCACAGTGAACAGGAAGTCGGAGAAATAAGAATTCAGTGTGCCTGGACAAGAGGCTTCAGAAGGGAGAGACAGCCAGTGAAGTGCAGAGGACACAGGTGCCACTGGGCCTTATCTGTGTAGAAACATACATCAGATGCTGTGTGTAGAAGAGTGCAGTGCTGCATGAGTGGATGCTGCCCAATCCTCCCAACAGCTGACAACAGATTAGAAAGTATAGTAGAGGCCAGAGTTCAGCCTTTGGGCTAAGTCTTGAAAACGTAGCTCATATGATGTTCTGAAGGATTAGGGCATAACCTGAGAAGCCATAATAAGCTTTGAACCTTTTGATTCCACCTTAAACTCAAGACTTCAGCAGTAATGGACTCCTTAAAATTTCAATCTCAAACACCTTTTGTAGTGCCCCCTAATGAGTACTTTAGCTCAGCCTTGTCTTGACCCATGGGGGAATGTGCCATTGTCTTCATTCCTTAGAGCCCTTGCCTCTCTCTTGCCTAGATAAGCTCATATGCAGTTCACAACTATAGTCACTGCTTTCCAGACAGCTCTAACTGCGTCTTTCTAAGTCTGTCTGTTCACTTTGAAAAAAACAACCAAATGGTTGAATAAGCCTTCTGCCCACTGTGGCCTGCTACTGAGCACTTATTTGAACTGACTAGTCCTCTTAATGTAAAGCTACCAATGCCAAATGGTTTCTCAGCACATTCCAATATTTTACAACTCTTCTCAAAATGAAACAGAGTCCCATGAAGCTCTTATGGTCTTCTAACTCACTGTTTAGCTAGGCGTGATCCTCATGCCAGCACCTCTGAAGTGCTAGGATTACATTTGTGCACCATCACAGCAAATATATGCAATGCGGGTGATCCATCCCAGGACTTGGAGCAGACTAGGCATGCCCTCTGACAACAGAGGTACATACATGCCTGCCCTTTGGTAGCATTTGGTGTAAGTTCCCACCTCCTTGAAACACTTACTTCATTGGGGACACAGTAGAGACAGTCCTTAATATTGGTGTGCCCAAGACAAGTGCGTCTGTGTCTACCTCTCTCCCTGCTGATCACCTTTCGGTGTTCTGATCCTGAATCCATCTACATGCTGATGATTTCCAGGTATAGTATATGCCAAAACTCAAGCCTGAGCCATCCTCAGGTCCCTAGACAATCATGAACCGCTCATTTTAACTACTGGATGTGTAGTGGCTTTCCTTTAAGGTAGCCCAAATGAATACTGTAATTTCCCATCCTCCTTTCCTGTTGCTCCTCCTTCTTTTCCCACACCTTTACTGGCACCAACCTTTACTTCACTGGCCATTTATAAATTAATTAGAATCACTTTGATAAATGGTGAAAATTAAGTAGTGTATTACACATAAGCTAGTTCTGACAAAAGACATCAGAAAGCAGGAACTCTATTATTTTTAAAGATACCTTAAAAGCATGAGCACTGTATCAGCCAGATAAATCAATCAGCTTTACTTTACTTATTTATGAGGAGTTTGATTACTTTAAAGCATTCTACCTTGACTAGGAGAACTTGGTGAAGAATAATAAATGAAAATATTTGTGGGGCTGGAAAGATAGCTGAGGTTTAGTTCTCAGCACTCACATTGTAGCTCACACCTGTCTGTAACCCCATTGCTAGGGGTCCAGTACCCTCTTCTGCCTCCACAGGCACTGTGTGCACATCTTGCACAGACATACATTGTGGTAAAATACCTATACACACAAAAATAAGTATTTTTTTCTTAAAATACTTGATTTTCTATGTTTTTTTAACCCGTTAATATAAAAGTAAGGCCAAGATTCAAGTAAACTGGCTGTATTTAATTACTTTTTCTAATATCGACATCTAAAGAAATGTCATTGTTAGCCACATACTGTGCAGATATACAAGAGCATAAGATTCTCTGTCTCCTTGGAAAACACTGCAGTGTAGGTGATGGTTTTGAGACAGGATAGGTAAAAAGACAACTAAAGATGTAAAGTATATTAGCCTGTGAAGACTGCAGGGGAATGGGGTGTATCTCATCATTCTGGAGGTCTAAGGTTGAGAGATTACATCCAGTGATAGCCTTCTCATCCATCCCCAAGGAGAGATAGGACATCACCTGACACATTAGTTACACTTCTTGTTGCTGGGACAGAAGTCCTCACAGAAGCACCTTAGGGAGTCTGTTCCAGCTCATGATCCTTCATAGTAAGGAAGCTATGGCAACAGCAGTCACACCTCTAGTTGTGACATAAGGAACAGGAAGCTATTTGAGAAAGGGAAAGTCAGTATTCAGCTGGCTTGTCCATGTTCAGTGTTCATATCTTCACAGTGCAAAGTAGTTATTCCATTTTCCAATAGTCCTAACTTATTCTATCATCTCTTAAAGGTACATAGTGGTAGTAACCCGAGCTACATGGTGAGACCCCGTCTCAAAACAATGACTGGTGTCTGGGGTGGTGGCCCAGTGAGTAAGAATACTGACCTAAGTTTAAATCCTCATTACCCACAAAAATAGTTGTGCATAACTATGCATTGCCTGTAACCTCAAGCACTGTTGGGGGATGTTGACAGGAGGCTTGATGAGGGTTACTGGCTGTTAATGTAGGGTATAATGAGAAACCCTGCCTCAAGGGAACAAGGCAGAAAGTAATAAACAAGACACACAGTGTCCTCTGGCCTCCATGTCTGTGCCTTCACGTTCACATACAATAGCAACAAAAAGTATGAGGTTTTGGAAACTCAAGGCAAATTCCTTCTATCTGTAAAATCAAAATATGCAGCAGTGCAGAGCTATCCAGTGTGTATGTCCATTCCAAAAAGGAAGTAACCATGGGGAATTGGCTCAAAGCCCCAGGGAGGACGATGGGAATAGGAAACACAACTAAACATTTGTTTGGCATCTTAAGGACTCCGTAGTGTCCTACAGTTCTGCTGGTCATCGCCCAGATGACTAACACACCCGTGGCTTTCCTAAACAAGTGTGACATGTTACTCGTCAGCCTTTGTTTCTTGGGTCCCTACTGTAGCTCCATTTCAGTGTCTCCACTGTGCATCATCCCACCAGGCACTCGGCGCAGGGCTCTGAGCTTACAGCAGATTTCTAATTGCCCTTCTTTGAAATTGTTGTAGAAGCCACCATGAGTCATACGTTCTGCACACCTGTAGAGCCAGCACCATGTAGATGGCAGAAAAATCTGCTCTGATAGGAGCTCTGCTTCTGCCGGCTTGAGCCTCTGCTGCAGCCAGAGAACCTCACAGTTGGACACAGAGAAATACGTCCTGAGATGAGTCCCCAGGCTCAGTCCCTGGAATAGGCAGTGCTATACCGAAAGGTCTCTTGGCCTGTGATGGGGGGCGGGAGTGGCCTTAGGCTTTTATATAAACCTCATATTAGCATTCTTGTCAGTCTCTTAACAGTCTTGCAGCCATACCTTTAGTCACATATTTTATTTCTTCCTTGGCCAAGTTGCAAGTTTTACAATCTTTCTATTCCATTTCCTTTTGCTTCCAACTCTTACTATAAATCTAACAATAGCCATAACACTAAGATCATAACCCAAATGTTTTTATTTTTTTAAAATTTCTTCAGCCAAATAAACTAGTCCAGCATTCCAATTTCTAGCCTCTACAGTGTCTTAGGACATGAATTCATTATGGTCAAATCTTTTAACGGTGTAATAGTGATGGCTTTTTTCCTCCTATTTTCCCATCAGATTCTCATTTCCATCTAATATTTGTTTTCTAGTTCCGTCCTTTTCTGAGCCCTCACCAGAACTTCCAATTAAACTGTTTACAGTACTCAAACCTTTCTAGCATGTTTCTCTAAATTCTTCCATCCTCTTCTAGTTAGCCAGTTCCAAAGCTGCCTCTCCATTTTCAGGTATAGTCACAGTAAACATCCCTATTTCTGATACCAATTTTCTGTGTCAGTCTGCTCATTATTATTGTAATGAAGTACCTGGGACAGCCTAACTTTACAGAGAAAATGGACTTCTTAAGCCCTGGATATTTAAGAGTAAGGCACTGGCATTGGTTTGGCTCTGATGAGGACTGCATGGCATGTGTCGTCAGAAGCATGTATGCAAGGAGGAAGGGTCACATCTCAGATCAGAAAGCCAGAGTGAGCTCATCCTCGCTTGTAACAGCCTGCTCTCCTGCAAGTTTGAGAATCTCAGCAGAGTTAACTTAATCCCCTTAAGAACAGCTCCTCTGTGACCTGGAAACCTCCCAGTTGCCTCAGCTATTAAAGGTCAGCTACCAACTCTTGGCACCACCACACTAGGGATCATGCTTTAATATATGAAATCTTAGAGAATGCATGAGGAGTATAGCATAATCTGTTCTTACCTATCCCAAGACCCTCCCTTGCCACAGTTGCTTACAGAACTTCACTGCTAAGCCTGTCCACTTTTATGAATCATAACTCAAAAGTATAACTTTGTCTTGTTTTCTTTGGCTATCAGCCGAAGTCCTAAGCACATTTGCCCTGACACTCCCTACCCCCTTTCTACAACTGTTTACAGACTCCAGTGCTAATTCTAACTCAAAGGACATGACTTCCTCTCCCGCTTCTTCATCTTCCCCCTAGCAGCTGCCAAAACATACAGCTTGCTTGCCCTGTTGTTCTTCTTTCAAACTCTAATAAAATGGTTCTTGAACTTCAAAGAAAGGAGAGGAAGGAGGAGGGAGAAGAAGGGAAGAGAAGGAAACAGACTTATAAAGAGGGTACACTAGAGATAGTGCTCAAGAAAGGCAGAGCTTAATGTAGCACGTGGTCTCAGGGTGTGGCTTATTGGTGGAGCATGTGCTTGGTCACCGAATCTCTAGCACCAAGGGAAAATAATAGATAATTACGGTAGTAGATGTTCTGTCTAATTACATGTAGTGGCAACTACCTTATTAAATCTAACTCATTCATACTCAACGGAAACTGGCCTGAAGTGCAATTACAAATGAAAGCAGTGGGAAGGACTGACCCTGGTTGTATTAGTCTAGGGAAATATAGAAGAGAAACTGAATACAATTTAGCAAAAAATTGTTGAGGGATAATGAGAAGGGTCATGTATGTGCCATTTGGGAGTGATGTGCAACAGCAAAGTAGTAAAATCTTTAAGAAACCCAAGAAAGTAGCTAATTCACTTTTGCATACTAATCTTTGTAGATTGTGCATATTGAATATTAAGGTATCTACTGTAGAAATCACTGCTGTAGAAATCAGCTATCACATGCCTCATTCTTCTAGAAATAGGAAAGAAACAAGGTAGAATTAATTCAATCAAATAAGAATTTATTGTGCAATTACCTTCTGCTTTATGTTAAACCCACCCTTTTAGAGATATTCATATATCTTATAAACATTTGGATAGACCACTTGTCTGACATTTTTTTCTCTGTGTTTTAATTTATATCTATATTTTCAATCCCTGTTCTTTCTGATACAGTTAGTACATAGAGAGATGTAAGGGGAACAGTTAGTTAAATCATGTTTACAGTCTGAATAGGTGCAACTTAGTGATGTGCTTCATTTTCCTAGCACAAGGACTCATTCTTTATATAGAAGGCACATGCTGTGGTTTGGGTGCTCTATAAACACAGATTAGAAATTTGGTGCCCCCAGGCTAGCAGTGGTGGGTGATGATGTTGAACCTTTAAAATGTACTGCCTCATGGAAAGGCCACGGGTCTCTGGGCCACTCACTGCCTCAGTGGAATTAAGGGGTTCCTATGGAGCCTTTAGCTCTCACAGTACAAATTGGAGCTGTTCTTAAATCACTGTCTCCTACAAATGCCCCTGCCTCTGTGACAGCATCCTCCATTAGGCCCTCACCAGTAAAACCAGTGGGTAGGATCATATGATCTTGGATTTTGAATCTCCAAAACTGTAAACTAGGTAAAACAGTTTTCTTCATAAAGCTAGCATACCTTGAGTCTTCTCTTACAGTAGCAGAAAATGGACCAATACATCATTTAATGAAAATTACTTGGATTTATTCATTTCCCCTCTAAATCAACAAATACTTATTGGACACAATATTTCAGGAACTGAGAAATAACCAAAAAAAAAAAAAAAAAAGAGGGAGGGGGGGTGACAAACTGTCTTTATAGAACTTTCAAAAAAAGGTATTAGGATTAAGAGAGAAATGCTCAGAAAGAAAGGCACACACCACAGAGTGTGAGTACAAGCTTCGTATCGTAAGAATCACAGAATGTGGTTTAGTGGAAAGAGGCTCCCTGTAAAGGTTTACTGGCTTGTAGAGATCAACAGTGGAGTGGGAAAAGGAGCAGTAAAGATTAGTGAGGGAGGGGTCGAGATGGTTTCTAAGTAACAACTGAGTGTGTGCATGTGCTCTGTTGCAGCTAGCGTAGAGAAAAATACTCGTCGATGAAAAGTTATCTTTTACCCAAATGTATTTCAGATTTATAATGTTTTGAGATCTGGGAATATCTGCATAGATTATACAGTAAGATATTTTGCATTGGGACCCAACTGTAAACATGAAATTCTCTTAAATTCTATATATACCTTATACCCAGAGCTTTAAGATAATTTACAGATTTTAAACATACCTTCACTTAATCCATCACATGAAGTTCATTTCCCTTGTCACATGGAATTTCTGTTTAAGGCATCATGTTAGTACTCAAAGGCTTCAGATTTTGGAGTTAGGAATATTCCACCTGAAATAGCCATTTTTATTATAAAAATTAAACAACTTAAAAGCATAAATAGGGATTTTTTTTTAGAAAATTAAGTACTGAATATACTGCTAGACTTAAAAGAATTAAGTATAGTTTGGGCTTTTAAAGAAGTATTTGGGAAAGAGAAACCATGGGCATTAGTGCATATGGGAAAGGTGTGTATGGGATGTTGATTCTTAGACACCACCTACTTTCTCTCCTCCCCGTTTACTCCTCTCTCTCACTGTCTTGAAACTGTCCAACTAGTCTAGGCTGGCTGGCCAGAAAGCTCCAGGAATCCTCCTGTCTCCATTCCCCCGGGGTTAGAAATATAAGCCCACACTATCATCCCTGGATTTTTTCCTAGAGTTTCTGAGTACTGAACTCTGGTTCTCACACTTACCTGGAAGCAGCTCCACTGGCTTTACCCCCTTCTTGGTTTTAGAGACAGTCTTGCCATGTAGCTAAAATGGTCTTTGAACTCGCTTGTGTGCTGTCATACCCAGCAGGAAAGAGTAACTTGATAAGAACTTTTACATTGATTTGCTAGGCACCAGAAGTACTAGCTGTCAAGGTAGCCTGTGACACAGGGAAGACATGGTTCTGTCCAAACAGAACCTACACTACACATATGAGAGAGGTCTGGTTATTGTCATTGTTGTTGATGATGATGATGGTGATGATGGTTGATTTCATTTTATTTGTAAGCTAGCATTTATTTCTGTGACTCTTGTAAAAACTAAGTGTAGTTTTTCTAAGACTGGCCAGTTGCACTGGCCCTTCTCACTCACCCAGGACCCTCAGTTGATGATGGTTTTTTCATTTATACATCAGGTTTTACCACCATTGAGGGATGTGACAAATCGACCTGAAGTTGGCTCGACTGTGAGAAATAAGCTGGTGCGCCTCATGACACATGTTGACCTTGGAGTCAAGCAAATTGCTGCTGAATTCCTTTTTGTCCTTTGCAAAGAGAGAGGTAGGTTAAACTCTCTTTGCCTTATTTTTGCCTTTATCTTTTTGGGGAAGTTTGACAATTTCCTGTTGATTGTAGCATTTGATTCCACTCTGCAGAGCTGATTGTTTACCTGTTATGATAGCGGTTGTAGTAATTGGACAGTGTTGTTAAGTGCTCCCAAATTTCTGAGGACATGCAGAAACATACTTCCCAACACACCTTGCCTTGTGTGTGTGTTTTGCCCAGAGCTCATAGCATTTCTGACTTGGGAACCCTTGTAAGAGGTCTGCTACTGTTTTAATGACCAGGTCCAGGTCTAAATCAGCTCCTCTCCTTCCTCTAAGACACAGTGAGTTTGCAGTCTTCATAAGCTCTGCAGTCACAGAATGATAACTGTGTAATATACTGCATAGAATTCTGTCCAGAAGTCTACTAAGTTGTTCCTTTACCCTGGAGATAACAGTAATATAATTCTTTTTGTTTATTAATATCTTTGTACAAAAATCGCATCTAAGCAGATTTTTATTTCACTTATTTGAAGAACTCCAGTTTTATGAGATAGTTCAGTTCTCTTTATTCATTTGTTTGTTTGTTTATTTGTACTGGGAATTGAATCTAGGGTCTTATACATGCTAGGCAGTTGTCCTACCACTGAGCTATATTCCCAGCCCTCAAAATCTTAAATCTTCTGTGTTCTTAAACCTCATTTC
This sequence comes from Phyllotis vaccarum, assembly GCA_033318265.1. Taxonomy (NCBI): domain Eukaryota; kingdom Metazoa; phylum Chordata; class Mammalia; order Rodentia; family Cricetidae; genus Phyllotis; species Phyllotis vaccarum. The sequence continues at coordinate 40,303,471 of JARWLC010000014.1, forward strand.
TGACTTGTTAGTTCAGTCACTTAAGTTCCTATAGGAATGGTACATTATTAGTAACATAATTGAAATGTTGTTATAATGTTGACAATAGCTTTTAGAAATGACAAGTGTCATGTGCCTGACATCCTCTGTCTAAACCCACTTAATCCCATAAGGACACTCTTAAGGTGATACTGCTTAAGTTTCATCTTCCTGAACTGTTAACTTCTTCCATGATTTGAAAGAAGATTGATTTACATCTTGTAATCAGATAGTTGCCATAGTTCTTACATGTGTTCTCAAAATAGTGGCTGATTATATCTTTTTTAGATCAGAAATGAGCTGTATGGGGGCTGGGGAGATGGGTCAGTCAGTAAAATGCTGACAAAGGGATCGGAATTGCAGGCAGGCAGGCGAGCCAAACTTGGTGACACACACTTATAATCCCAGTGGAGAAGCAGAGACAGAAGAGTTCCTCAGAGAAGGATTCCTGTGGTTTGTTAGCCAGACAGTTTAGCTTGATTTTCAGGCTTCAGGCCAATGAGAGACACAGCCTCAAAAGATAGCAGACAACATTCTAAAGGAATGAGAACTGATTGTCTTCAAGCTCTCACATTTACACCTGTTTTTAAAAGCATGTGAGCATGTGTGTGTGTGTGTGTGTGTGTGTGTGTGTGTGTGTGTGTTTGTGCATGTGTGTGTGTACATGTTACCCATTCACTTAAAGAATGGATGTCAGAGCTGGGGAGGTTTGCACCATGATAACCTGAGCTCAGAACTCACGTAAAGCCAAGCAAAATGGTCACATGTCTGTAATCCTAGTACATCCCTAGCAAGATGGGAGGTGGAGGTAAGATAATCTGCAGAGGGCAGAGGGCCAGCCACCTGGCTTATCAAGCTGCAAACCAGAGACTTTCAAATATTCCTGAGGCTGTTCTCTCATTTGCACATGCTACGATACACTTGCCTACACTTGCACTCACAAAGGTTTTCAATATTACTCTGTTAATGCTCTTCTGATTAGGAAGATTTCTAGTCCTTTATAGGTTTGGTTTTTTGTTTTTGTTTTTGTTTGTTTTTTTTTGCATCCAACATTTCTTGTATACTTTTAAAAATTCATATATGGCACACCTTTAATCTCAGCACTCAGGAGGCAGAGGTAGGTGAATCTCTTGAGTACAAGACCAGCCTGATCTATAGAGTGAGTTCCAGGACAGCAAGGACTACACAGAAAAATCCTGACTTGAAAAACCAAAAATAAATAAGTAAATTAATTAAATAAATAAATTAAAAACTCATATATGACTATATATCTAAGGACAGTCTCACTGATGTGTCAGTGAGTAAAAATGTGACACACACTTGTGCAAGTGAATTCTGTTGGTTATTTTCATTTGAGATGGTTGGCACTGTTCCTTCTAGGATATCTAGTACTTGAGAAGGACCTAGTCCAGCTCTGAACAGTAATGTTTGTGGGTTTGGATTTTTTTTTTTAATTAAAATTTGAAATTTCTGTGATTTTTTTTTTCTTTTCAATTCCTAGAAATGTATAAATGTATTGGAATAAAGTGATTCCATTGGGGGCTCATGAGATGGTTCTGGAATTTCAGCACCTGCAGAGGCTGAGACATTGCAGGCTGTCCTCTGACCCCCATGTGTGTGCAAGCAACACACACTGAAACAAAAATAAATAAATATAATGACCATTTCTAAATTCATCATCCAGACGGTATTTTTAAGCTAGACACCGAAGTACATAAGTGCGTAAGATTGTTGGGATTTTCACCCTCAAATACCTACAGCAGCCAGGAGGGTAATACTGAAAATAAGACGCTTAGTCTACATGTAAAATGGCAGATGAAAACCGACACTTTCCAGTAGTTTGTTGCTTGGAGAACAGGGCTGAAGGGGCAAGGGGCTAGAGGGATTGGAGAGGAGGCACCGCTGGTTAGCTACAAGTCAGTAGACTATCAATAACTTTCTTTCTTATTATTGAAAATAGCTTCTCTCATATAATACATCCAGACCATAGTTTTCCCTCCCTCCACTCCTCCCTGCTTCCCATCAGAAAAGAGCAGGCCTGGAAGAGACAACCAGACACAACAAAACACAAGCCAAGGCGGCCCAGCAGGAGGGAGGGACACCCACTCCCATCGTATGACCCACTTAGGAATCCCACAGAAACACCAGGCTAACAGCCACGACACACACAGGATCTGCGCCTCCTGCTTCAGTCTCTGTGAACCTTGAACCTGCTTAATTGATTGAGTGGGCGTGCTTCCCTGGTGTCCTCCATCCCCTCCAACTCCTGCAGTCTTTCCATTCCCTTTTCTGTGGGGTTCCCCAAGTGGCAAGGGAAGCGACCTGGAGACCTGATTGAGATTCTGACTCTCTGTCTCTCTGAATAAAGTCTGGCTATGGGTCTCTGCATCTGCTTCCATCTGTTACTGGAGGAAGCCTCTCTGATGATGACTGAACAAGGCACTGATATCTGTGAGACTAGCAAAATATCCTTAGAAGTCATTTTTCAATTGTTTTAAAGGCAGACATGTTTGGTTATGCTCCAGGTCCCTTGGGCCATCTAGTTTCTACTTCCTGACCTTCCAAGTAGTGCTGAACATGGGCCTTTTCTCATGGCGTGGGTCTCAAGCTGAATCAGGAATTGGTTGCCCACTTCCACAAGTTCTGGAGCTCTATTGCCCCAGCACATCTTGTCGGCAGGACAGATTGCTGGGCAAAAGCTATTTGGTGTCCAGGTTTCTCTTCCCGGTAGCCTCAAGAGTACCTTCCCTCACCAGAGAGACTAAAACATAGGTGTGAAGGCTCCCTGTGCATTCAATGAGCTATGCAGATGTTGTCCTTGGCAATGGGGCCCTGCTTTCAGTTTGTGGAGAGTGACCCTCTATTAGGACATCAACCAGACTTGTTTCTGGGATCTCCACAGGAACCCCTTGGCTAACAGCTCAACCAAATACAACCCAGTCCTGCCAGTTTCTACTTTCTGTCTTTCCACTTCAGACTTGATATCCTTCATTACCAAAAGTCCTTACTAGATCACCCTCATAGATTCCAAGAAGTTTCCACCACACCAGATTTCCACACCACACCCAGATGCTCCTAATTCCAGCTGTGTCTCCCCACAGGTCTTGAAAGTCTTAATCATTTTCTTTCATTTTTTTTCCTTTTGGCTTTCTTTAAGGGATTTATTAATTTCCTCTTTAAGGACTTCTGTCATTTTCACATAGTTAGTTTTAAGGTCGTTTTCTTGTCCTTGAGCTGTGTTAGAATATTGGGGGTCTAGTGTGGTAGGCCAGCAGGGCTCTGGTGGGGACATACTGCTAGGCTGTTATTGATCGTGTCTTTATGCTGGCGTCTAGGCATCTGGGCTCGGGGTGATTATAGGTCGAGGTGCTGATTTCTGGGTTTGCCTTTGTTGGATGGGTGCTTTGTTCCTTGGTTTCTGTTTCCACTCTGGATTTTCAGAGTGTGTTAGCTGTGTGTTGCCCATCTTACTGGCTTATCCAGCTGGTATGTTGACAAAGAATGTCTGCTGGTATTGGAGACTGGGGGTGGCAGTGACAAGTTGGTGGGGGGGAGGTCAGGAGGGGCTGGTCGATGGAATCCTCAGGAGATTGGAGGGAGGGAGACCACTGCTGCTGATCTGTTGCAGTTCTAGAGATGAGCCTGAGGGATTGCGTCTGGGGAACAGTCAGAGTAGCTAGAAGTTCTCGACTTAGCAAAGCTAAGTTGAATGTGAAGGCACTGTGATCTGTGTTCATACCACACAGTAGAGCAGTAAGCAGCTGTCAGAAGTGAGATACAAAGGATATAGTCTAGGCATGGTAAGAACACCGTCTCTGCCAGGCCAGCTTACCTTGCCATTCAACAGGAGCCAGCATGCTAACTGGTGCTCATACCACCAATTTATGTTGAAATGTGACAAAACTAAAGTTATTGTTCTCTGCAAAGTCAGTGCTTTCTGAAAATAATGCCAAGCCCCCCCCCCGCAAAAAAATCTAGCTTCAGAAAAATAAACACTGCTACATATTTTCTCTCATGTGAAGTCTAAATGAGAGAGATAGTATGAATCATAAATTAGATGGGGCATCATGAGAATGGAGGACAAGAACTTGGTATCTGGGTAATGGGATACATACATCAAGGCAGGAGGGAAGGCTTTCTATCAGGGAAAGAAGAAATCAGCCAGAAGCAGAAAATGGGATGGAGGAAACAGGTGAATAGGAACCAACCATAGTGACATGTGTGAAAATACTATAAAGAAGCTTATTTCTTTGCATGCTAACATACTGATAAAAATTTTCTAAAGATAATAATTTTTTAAAACTACTTTCTTTCAGCTCCTTAAAAAAATAGTCTACATAACTTAACCAAAAGAAAGTGACCTACCTGTGAAGTAATGCACTACTTGCAGTCCGTAACAGGCCTGATGGTGGGCTGAGTCACAACAGTGAGTTCAACTTGAACCCTGTTGACCACACATACAAATCTACTTGTGCTTCCATCCTAGTCAGGACCTCGGGCATCTCTCTAGCTTGTTGCTAAACTTCTTTGCTGTTTATCACAGGGGTCTTCCTCATGAATTGTTCCTTTCTATTCTTTGGTTTAATGTTTTGAGCTGTTGTGTGTCAGTAGTCTTTCCCATCTTGGTATCTTGGAGACTGATTGTTTTTCTTTCCCAGTATCCCCACTTCTCATGGAGACTTCACTTTGCCCTGAGTCAGCCATTTTCTTCCATTCTAGTAGATTAGAATATGTTTCCTTCCCACTGCTACCCTACCCATGAAAAGACTCTCAGAAAGTCGGCCTGTTCCTAATTATCTGAAGCAGTGGTTATTTTTCATCTGTATCCTACTGTGGCTGTTATACTTGTTGGCACTTGACTGCTCTCAATATGTCTGTGCTAGGGTAGCCCTCGATGTGCTTTGACAGCTGTTCTCTTCAGTCTCATTCACTAATAGTTAACCCAGTTCCACACTGAACCCCATTCTCTCTACCTGTGGCTTCTGCTTTAGGGTGAACCCCTCATGTGTAGCCACCTTCATACTAGACATCTGCACTTACTTTTCTCACAGTTACCTCCATCTCTTGCCTGGAATTGAATGCATTGTTTTTGGTGCCCATGTTTGTAGTAGGAGGTTTCTGTCCTGAACTTTCGGGCCTAGCCTCAAGGTTTAGACCCACAGACCCGCAGTCCCGCAGTCCCACAGAGACACACAGATGCTTTCAATAGTTTTAGGCTGTTTGGCCTAAGGTCCAGGCATACCACTTGCTAGCTCTCTACCCTTATTCTATCCCATGTCTCTTATCCTGTTCAGCCATGTGACTCAGTACTTTTTCTTAGAGCAGCATACTTGTCCTCTGCTTCTTCCAGCTTCTCTCTGGTGTTCTGCTCTCAGAATTTTTCTTAGTCTGGTAGCCCCACCCACACTTCCTGCCTGCCTTTGGCCAATCAGCGCTTTCTATTAAACCAGTGGTGGGACAATTATTTACAATGTAACAACACAATCTCCCACACGTGTTCCTCGATATTTCTGTATCCTTTGCTCACTTCCTCTTTGAGGAGACCATTGTCAGAGTGCAAAACTAGTTATATCATATAGATTTACTCCCTTATTATCATTTTTATTTTTTCTTCTGTTCCCACACCACGTCTTGTTAAGTGATTTTCTTAAAATAACAAAATATCCAGATCTCCTCTTTGTAAGTAGATTTTTGTTGATCTTCCTGGTGGCTACCAGAGGGTTTGTCATAAAATAAGCACAAACTTGTCACTGCCTCCATGTAAAATTTTAATGATGGCTGGTGAAATCCAAATTTTACCCCTACCCCTTGCCTCTATAATGCTATACACTCGGGTGTTTTACTGTTGCGTGGGATGCCCTTTCCCTTGTCAGTATGCTAAGCTTTGTCTTTGAAGACCAGCATGATGATCATCTCTGAAGAATGATCTGGCCGTTCTTCATTGTGTTATTTGATTAGTTGTCTTTTTCAGTTTCCCCCATTTGTTGCACTTGAACTCTACAGAGCTTGTGTTCCCAACATCAAGTTTCTTTAGGTTGGAGAGCTTATATCTTAGGGTGGGAAGTGGTCCACAAATGTGAAGTAAGAGAGCTAACATCTGTGCTCCCCATAGATTCAATCTAGTTGGCATGCTATGCTGTGTATTTCCTCACAGTGAGGAGTAACTTCCTAAAGAAAAGATTGTGCTTGCTACAGTGGGAACTCAGAGGAATGACTTAGTGTAAGAAGTCAGAGCAGTGGGAAATAGTCACAGAACCAAGACATGAGGAAAGAGAACAGGTTATACAACAAAAACCCTTTAGGCCTCTGTTGGATGTGAGCAAGAAAGGCCTATACCTGGAGGAATGAAGCATGTCAGGGGCAGCTGTGTAGAAATAAGAATGGGGGATACAGAACTGGGAAAGAGTGCCAGCTAGAGTTGTCGCTGGTAATTTCTGGAAGCCATCGGGTTTCACTAAATGGAAAGATTCCCACTGAGAAGGGACAGTGGTCTCTGGGTGTGCTTTCTTCTCAATAAAAGGGTGGACGCTCTGCCTTGTGGTAAAGGACTCCCATTTGGGTAGACTTCCAGCACTGTACCTGCCAGTGCAGGCCACACCAGTGCCTGCCGTGTGGCTGCTTTCCAGCATCAACAGCATCTTCATGTAATAACAGAGACAGTTACTGTGACAAAGAACAAGTATCCTGTATGTGTGTCTGTGTCTATGTAGCACCATCAGAAAACACTTTTTTCCTTAGTAAGCCAAGTTCAGTCAGTTTTTCTCTTGAGGAAATACATGCTATTAAGCCTATAGTACAAGGTTTTTCTGGTACTCCTCTCTGCTAGGATTCTTTATTCCATTTGTTTCCTTTCTTTGCTCCCAATTTTTAGTTGTTTAAAAAACTAATGAGATTTCATTTAACTTTATTTTTTGAGGTCAATAGTATATCTTAAATAATCTCAGTAACCTGTTTCTTACAGAATTGGCAGTAAGCATTATTTTTATTAAAATCACAGGGGTCCTTATTATTAGCCTAGCCCCCAAAGGGTTGTTAGTGTTGTGTTTATTTCTCTTAAACCTCCTCTAGCCTTCCATAGCCTTTGGGAATTTAGACTATTTTAATCTTGGGTCATTTTGTGTCGCCCTTTCTTAAAAAAAGAAAAATTATTTGTATGAGTATTTTACATATGTGTATGTCTGTGCACCACTATCATGACTGGTACCTACAGAGGCCAGAAGAGGGCAATGGATCCTTTAGAACCAGTTAAGAACTGCAATCTGGATGCTTGGAATTATGTTCTGGAAGAGCAACCTATGCTCTTAACCACTTAGCCATCTCTCTAGCCTCCCCCCACCTTTTGTCATTCTTAGGTAAATTCATTTAAACTATGTATTCATATTGTTCAATTTAGTTAGGCTTTAAAATTTTTAATAAATGTCACTGTTCTGAATCCATTAAACTTTTTTTTTTTTTTTTTTTTTTTTTTTTTTTAAGCCTGAGGATGGGGTATAGGTCAGTGGTCGGCCCAGGTTCATTTTCTAGACTATACACACCAAATAAAAATAAGTGTTAGCAAGGCTGCTTGTGTTAAAAGCATCAGTGTTATGAGGATGTAGAGCTATGATTCCTGATCACCAGCAGATTGATATCTGACCATTAGCATCCTGTCTGCTCTCTGTGGGTGTTAAGACATTGATTCCTGATATACATTTCCTTTGTCCCTTGATTGCTCATTACTCAGATCACAGCTTCTTAAGGCAATGACAACAAGAGACAGTATATCAGATTTATTCAAGGTTCAAATTACTCTCTCTCATTAAATACTTACACAGTGTTTGCCAGCACTACTGAGGAGGAGTGCAGCTGCCATAGGCTTAGGGTTAAATCTGAGTGTGGTAGCATCTGCCTGTTGTTTTCAGCATTCTGGAGAGCTAGGAAGGAGGAAGGTGAGCCCAGGCCAGCATTGGCTACATAGTATAAATCTCATTTAACTCTTGTTTCTGTTTTTATAAATGTAACCAGTTTTCTATATTTCTTGAAAAGACGGAATTCCTTCCTATGTCCCCAGAGTATTTTTTTCCTATCAAAACAGTGCTCTTTAGTTGAAGTATTTCAAAATTTAACAAACTTATTTGTGTTATCCATGTTCTTCATAATTTCATACTCTGACCAGAATATACCCTTTCCTTACCTATCTCTATCTTAACTGTTTTTAAAATCCTTAAGATAATTTTTATTTTTTAAATTTATACATGAATACTATATTTGTATTATTTCTCCCCTTCCCCATTCCAATTCTTCTTATGCCCCACTTCCTCTCAAATTCATGACTTCTAATATAATTATATACATGTACTTGCACACACACAAGAACCTACTGAGTCAATTTAGTGTAGGTACTATGTGCATGTGTTTAGGGTTGACCATTGGGATTAGATAATCTATCAGGGCTCATCTCTGGATAAAACTGATTCCTCTGTTCTCAGCCACCACTCATTACCTGTAAACCTTTATCTAAGGGTGAAGTCTTATGAAATTTTTTCTATCCATGTTATCATGTTGACCAGAAGTGTCATTATCCAGGTCTATTGTTGAAATCTCATGGTTTTAGATCCCTGTTGTGTCTACAAGATGCAGTCTAGTAGCAGATGCCCTGGACCTCTGGCTCTTAGTAGTCTTAACAGTCTTTCTACCCCATCCACAGTGTTTCCTGAGATGAAGGTGTTTGTTGTAGATGTACTGAATGGAACTGAATACTTCACTGTCACTTATTCCCAGCATTTTGACCAGTTGTGGACCTCTTTAGTAGCCTCCATCTGCTCAGAAAGAAACATCTTTGATGAGGGATGAGAGCTATATTTATCTGTGGGCATTGATTTAGAATGCAGTTAGAAATTACAGTGGATTAAGAAAATGGCAGGAGTTGGTTCTCCAGTAGGATCCATGACCTCTCCAGCCAGGGATAGTTAGCCTAGGTTTACAGAGCTAGGCTTAAATTCCCTCCTATTGAGGGGGTCTTAGATCCAATTAGACAGCCGTTGGTTAGCCCCAAGTGGTGCCGCTATTACACCACTGGGAATGAATATCCTGCCAGGCCAGCCATAGACTCTACAGCTGGGTAGGACTGTTGGTAGCTTTTCTCCCTTGGCAGCTTGGATAGCACCTTCAGATACTCTGAGAATAAGTCCTTAGAGAAGAGCCTTACACAGCAATTCCAGATGAATTCCTGAGTCCTGTGTCTGAAGCGTGTAGTGTCCTCAGTAGAAGGCTCTTACTTTTTCAAGTTCTGGGAAGTAGCCAAGGGGAATGCTTGTATTGTTTTGGGGGTCCCTGGACCGTCCTTGACCAATAACTCAAAGGGAGGTTTCCCAGGCCTGACACTAGGGTTTCTGTTAGTCTGTGGCACTTTGTAGAAAGCATTATCATCCCATGTGGCATAACTGCATGTAAACTAGACACACACACACACACACACACACACACACAAATATATGTGTACTTGTAAATAAGCTTATGACATACTGTTTTCCTATGGCTTTTTTAAACATTTAGTTTTACTTCTTTGTCCTTCCTCCATCCCCAGATGAAGGCCACACATACATTCTCCCCTTTCTCCTAGTACCTATCTATGCTTCTGTGAATTTTTTCCAGCATTATTTTTTTGAGGTGAATAGTATGGGTTGTGCTATTTCAACTGTTGGTTTTATACTTGAATAAATGTGTGGGTTTTTTTTTTTTTTCTGCAGTTGACCTTAGGATGCCATTTTATGAACTTTCTACTCAAAACCTTGAGTAATTTTTTTTTCTTTTTATTATATACCTAATTGTGTGCCTTGAAATTGTACCTGAAGAAAATGAAGTACCCCTATATAAAGTTGCCAATATTTGTTCAGTATATTCTTTAAAAATTTACATCACACACACATGCACATACATGTGCGCCTCTGCAGTGCAGGGTTCTTTTACCTGTACCCAATGCCTCAGATTGAGTGTGTGTAGATGCACATGTGTGTATATATGAAGGCTCAAAATTGACATTGGATATCTTCCTTCAATTGTTCGCTACTTTATTAAAGCAGGTTTCTCAGTTGAATCTGGAGCCTCCTGTCTCTTTCTTACAAGTACCTGCTCAGCTTTTACATGGGTTCTGAGGATCCTCGTGCCCTGTGTCACAAGCATGGTTTTCATTGTGCCTTCCCTGCTCTGCTAAGAGGTGTGATATGTCAGCCTTCCCAGTTTGCTAGTATCCTTAGGTGTTAATATTGCTAGTATATTTTCCTTCCTATCTCTTTAAGGGTTAAAAAGTTAAGGTTGTTCATGCCACACATGCAGAACTTCAATCTGACCTTCATTAGCTAAAAAAAAAAGCAAGATCAGAGATTAGGTTAATAGATGACTCTTACAATAAGGTGGAGAGGCCCCATGTTTCCACAGTATGTTGAGAATTCCTGATGTGTAAAATCATAGCAAGTGGGAGCATTTGTAGGAAGTATGTTAAAGGGTTCCTGCCTTAGCATGTAGCCCCAACTTGTCTGCACTGGAAAGTGGGTGGCAATGGTGAGCACCTTAAGGTCTCTGTCTAAAACCCTGTTGTGTTTTTGCAGTGGATAGCCTGCTGAAATACACTGGCTATGGGAACGCTGCAGGACTGTTGGCGGCCAGGGGCCTCTTGGCTGGAGGAAGAGGAGATAATTGGTACTCAGAGGACGAGGACACGGACACTGAAGAATACAAAAATGCAAAACCAAAGTATAGTACCAAGTTTTTGTTAACCTAAGTAGCTGTGTCTTCAGTTAGTGGTTTGTCTTCCACTTTCTCTGGCTTTCATTTTCCAGTGCTTTTTCTTGTGAAGTTCTAAGTTTTCCATGTCCTGGTGTTTTAAAGTCAGCTTTGTATAGTAGTGCCTTAGAGCTATTTTAAGTGACTGAAATGGGCTGCACAATTCTTTCAACAAGTTCATTACCCTCTTTGAAGCAGTAAAAGTGCTAGCAATTTTAGTTGCTGATTATCATTTTAGAAGAACATTGTTACTGTTTGCCTTCCTTTATGTGAGATGTTCTAATGTACAGCTAACATATGCACGATGTCAATATTAAAGTTGGTTATTTGATGCTACAGTCATTCTCAGCACCCGGCATTAAAACCTTTACAAGTTAGAAAGAATTGCATATGGCACATGGCCACAAAAGGAAAGAGGCTAGCTCTGCACTGCACTGCAGCATATCCTTAGGAGCTCAGCTTTTAACAGGTGTCTCAATGCCCTGGTGGACAAACCTGAAACCCTTCCTACCCTCCTCCTTCCCTCTGCTCCTGTCCTCTCCTACCCTCATCCTTAGTTTCTATTTGCTAGCAGTCATTTGAGCTGAGTTCTTACTAATAATAAGGTACCCTTCACTTGGCACATCAGCGATACTGACGTGCTGTTTTCTACTGGCTCTTTTTCTGGAGAATGATATGAGTCCATAAGTAGGTAACCAAGAATAGAAAATCACAATCTGTAAAATCAAAGTATAGATTGCATTGTGTTGACAGGATAATATTAAATTGCCATAAAGTGCAACAGATTACCAATCTCCAGTCAAGCAGGAACAACATGACCTATTTCTTGAGAAATCAACTTTGAGTACATGGTGCTAATTTTAGCATCCTAATACTCTGAACTTCAGTAGGAGCTTACAGAATGTTACCTAAGAAGCAAAGGCTTTGGTCAGGGGTGGAGGGGATGATATCGGTGGCTCTTAAGCAGTGAATTTATAGACTCTTAGATGCTGTGGATTGAAAATATCTTTATTAGAGGATTATTTAAGTCAATATTCTGAATTAGTTTTGCAAGCTTATTCATTCCATAAACTATATTTCTATATCATGTTAGCATTCCATGTCTTTTCATCTGAAGGTTAAAAATACACTAGTTGAAAAGTCCCTCTTAAAAAGTTGTTGGTGTGTGTTTGGGGGTGGGGGCGAGTGCTCACTGTGTTGCCCAGGCTGATGTCAAAGTCAGGTAGATGCTTCTACCTTAGCTTCCCCAGTAGCTCAAACTTTAAGAACACACCACTACAACCAGCTAAGAGTCTTGTCAGTGTAAATGAAGGTGGAGACGGCATTAGCCATTTCTCAAATTCCAGGGCTTGTAGACACAGTCGGCTAAGGGAGAAAACTCCTAATGTTCATAGACAGTTGGTGTCTTTGCATTTCAGTATATGTGCTTGATTCTGTGTGATTCATGGTAGCCAGAAAGTACAGGGTGCTACCTTAACAAGGAGCTCAAAGAAGGCACAGCAACACTTACATTGCAGGGATGATGTTTTAGCTCTATGCTATGGGATGAAACAGCTTGGGCTTTGCAGCCTTACTGAAATCTTTCTCAGCTCTTAGATGTGGCCAGAGTCAATGTCAAATCTTGATCTCTGAAACATTGCCCATTATAAGCGTAGATATCACACCCCCTTCACATAGATTAGTGTCCACTTCTTTCAAATCTGCCCTCTCAAGAGAAAAACCTGGTGGAATCTTTAATGTTACTTTAAAATGTATTCTTCCAGGGGTTCATGTGGAAGTCATAGTGAATAGAAGACTTTGTTACCCTTTGTTACTCTGGGGAGGTGACTGTGGAACTTGAAGAACTTGTTAGTAAAGCTTTTTACTGCTCTGATCAAACTTAGAAAGTGGGCATCTGGGGGGATTGCTCATTTTACTGTCCCCTTTATCCCAGGGTTCCTTGCTGCTGTCCGTGTGACGCATTCATTCACAACAGTTGCTAGTATTAACAAAAGTAATCACTTTTCATCCAGTTCGTCCCATTGTCAAAATGTACACTAAGGTAACCTACAATCCTGTATTGGAATTTAAACTCAACAAATGTATGGAGCTTCTGTCCAGGCTTTGGGACACAGTCTTTTTGTTGTGTTAGAATAAATGTATTTAATGAACTGGAAGTGGCTTTATGCAGGTAGGCACTTTTAAACAAAGTACAGGCATAGAATCTAGTTACATACCACATGGACGTCTAGCCAGTCAGGCATGTTAAGTTTTCAGATATAATCCTCTATCAAATGGAAAACAGCTGTCTAAACTCCTCATTTGTTTGTTTGTTTTGATTTAGACAGGATTTTACTTTGTTGTCCTGGCTGGCCTAGAACTCACTGTATAGATTAGTCTGGTACCAAACTCACAGAGGTCCACCTGCCTCAGCCTCCCAATACTGGGGTTAAAGGTCTGTACCACTACACCCAGCTAAATTTTAATTTTATAGTGTTTTCTTTTTATGTCTCTGAGCTTGGAGCCCTGTGACAACTGATGTGGTTTCTATAATTCTAAACATTAGTGGGAAGATGGCTGTTCCATGTGTTTGGCTTACTTTCAGCTTTCAGTCTGTGGCTTTCAGGTTGGGTGCATAGGCATCCAGAGATGTCTTATGGGGCTGCCTTATATAAAGGCAGGAGGAAGGGCAGGGCAAAAGTGGTGAGGACCTAGGTGATTTCTGGGTCTTCACCTGAGTCTGTGGGGTGAAGAGCCTTAGAACTGTGCCCAACACTCTTGGGGTAGTTCTTCTGAGTATGTTGCTGTCAGATGCTATGGCATTGTCTGTGAGGACTGTGCACATAGACTGTCCATCCAGCACAAGACATCATGCCTGAGTCTTCTTCCCCACCATCAGGGTTTTGTTGTGCTACTCAGTTCTGGTAGTAATTGTCTTGTTAGTGTATAAATTACATGGTTTTAATATTTGTTAATGTGAATAAACCACAGATCAAGACTTGTATATTTTTCTCTTTGCTTAATCTGAACTGTGTTTGTACATACTGGGATTTAACTAATTTAGGAACCAAGGTTTATGACTGTAAGCATCCAGTGAAACACATCTAAAATCTGATCTTGAAAAGACCCTAGTTGAAAACAAAGTCATTGCTCTGCAACATCCACACCACCTCCACACACTTATCAGCCTTTTTAATACTTGCACTTTCAAAATGGAATTGTCTCCAAGTCCCAGGCTGACATTGAACTCATCATCCTCCTGTATCAGTTTCCCAAGTGCTGAGATTATAGGTATGTCCCTATAATCTCAACGATGGCTTCAAAGAAAGCTTCATTATCATCTTCTTTATGGCAGGTTTCATGGTATAGCCCAGGCTGTCCTCCTGCCACAGCCTTGAGAATTCTGGGATTACAGATGTGTACTACTGTGCCAGTTTATCTCCATTACTTTTCTTCTTCCCCAGTAAAACTATTTACCATCCTGTGCCCTCTCCTAGTGTCTTCCTGTCTGTATATTAAGACACCTCATATTAGTAAGATCATATATTGTCCTTTGTGATTGATTAGTTCACTTAGTATGTCATCAGGGTTCACCCATATTGTAGTATCATCAAAATACCCTCCCATATTAAGACTGAATAGTTCTCCATTTTACTGTATAAACTTTGTGTTTACCCATTGGCTATCAAGGACACTTGAAATGCTTCCATCTCTTTTCTATTATGGATTAATCTGCATTACATGAGGGGCCTAGTGTCTCTTCATGTCCCTGCTCTTATTTCTCTTGAGTCTGTCACCTATTCAGTTTTCTGAGGGACTGCATATTGCTTTAGACCTCAACTGTACCATTTTATTATATTCCTATTGAAGCCATTAGGTTCAATGTATGCTGTATGAACACAAGCTATGTTGCTCTATACTTATGCTCACCAGTATATCTATGTTTTCAGTAGTAACTACTAAGGGATAAGAAATGTGATTTAATTGCTCCTTGTATTCTACCTACCACTCCATTGCGCTGGTCACAGGAGCATGAGCTTATCTTTCATGCAGCTCCCTATTCATAGCTCCTTGAGATAGTTATCTTCCTTTCTTTGATAATTCCAAAACCGAAAATAAATGTGTCTGCACATGCCCTGGTATCCATGAAAACATAAGAATGCCACTTGACTCAGTTTCATTCAGTAAATATTCGTACACACCTGTCAGTTATGACTCGGTCTTTATAATGTACTTATAATTCAGTGTGTCTCTTGCTCTTAATTGTCACCAAGCTGAAACTTTGGCTCTTTCCAAAATCCCTTTCCCTTTGGTTGACCCTGGAGACAGGACCAGGGCTTCTTACATGGTGAACTGGTGCTCCAGCACCAGGTTACAGCCCTAGCTCTATTGGGTTTGCAGTCACCTTCTAACTGGCTTCCTCATTTCCACCTCTGAACACAGCAGTTACTGTGACCACTCTAAAGTATGAGTCACGTAGTGGCAGTTGCTCAAGGCTATCCCCACTGTGTTTGTGTGTCCTGTCCTATTGCACTGCTTGTCACACGCTGGTCTGTGTGGAGACATACCCTCTGGATGGCTGCTGTCTCCTTCTCTCCCTTCCCCCATATTTCCATTCCACCTCATACTTCTTTGCACTGCTTATTTATGTTTATGTTTTTTTATTTATTTTCTTTAAACAGCACTTCCTACCCTCATCACATCATAAGCTTCCCTGTTAATTAGATCTCATTTGTTCCCTTTGTTTGCTAGAAGGTAAGTTACATGAAGAAACAGGACTTAAAAAAAGTCTTTATGCAAATGTTTGTTGACTACACTAATTAATTTTTATTATTTATGTTTGAGTCTTTCTCCTCAATGTCTATGTGTGCCCTATGTGCAAGTCTGGTCCCCGTGGAGACTAAAAGGGCATGTCAAATCTCCTGTAGCTGTGAGCCCTTATATGGGAACTGGGAATCAAAGCCAGATCCTCAACGAGAGCAGCCAGTGTTGCTAACTGTTGAGCCATCTCTCCAGCCCCTACATTAATACATTTTTTAGCTGTTCAGTGTTTGAGTGAGTCAGCATCTCCAGTGGAGAAGCACTGGTAGCCGGGCTCAGGAGATGAAGACATGGCCCATTGCTTTCCATGTTGCTTGGGAAGGTGCAGGCAGCAGGTACTCTGGGGGAGGCATCCAGGAAGGACACTGTGAGCCCATGGAACTTCCTCCTAACTACCTATATCCTCTTTCCTGGTCTAGGCATACAAAATTGCCTTTGCCTAAAAACTCATTAGAGGTTTCAAATTTATCAGCATGTAAGCAGGATTTTTGCCCACAGATATATCTGGTTTGTCCCATGTAGTATTGGGGTTTTGGGTTTATATTTTCTTATCATCTTGAAAAGTACATCTTCAAATAATTTAATCACTTGGCAACCTGTAGAATGTAGATATTTCAGATAAATCTGAATTTCAAGTATCCTTATAAAACAAAAACTTGTAATAAGGCTTATCTTCTCACATACCAGCCAGCTGATGAATTCAAGTAGCGTTCTGTTATACCAGGCATGCGCTACTTGCTGACTGTCTCGTCTCCGAGGATTGACAGTTTCACACATGTACACATGGGTTGTGATTCCTCTCACTACTAC